>PVNU02002110.1:1800000-2155937 GCA_003013855.2 Liriodendron chinense
GGAAAGGGGAATGACCTATGCAATTGAGCATGCTCAGCTCAGCCTAGACTGAGTGAATCTTATGCATAGAACTTACATATTACAGACTGTTGGTTTAACAGTTCTATCATCCGACTGGATGGACAGGAATGTCGATTCTAGTTGAGAGAATAAGAAACCACAGCGGATTGAACATCAAGGATTGCTACAAGTGGATCCTTGAAACCCTAGTACTCTCTTATAATTACTCTCGATTTAATTCAGCTTTTGTTACTCACATCAACTTTATACAACAATCTGATTAGTAGACTTCAATAGACACTTGTGGATGAAATTGTGAGATCCTACATAGTCCCTGTGGATCGACCTCGGTCTTACCGAGTTTATTACTACATCGCAACCCTACACTTGGGGAAGCGAACAGTAGCCCTTTTCGAAATTTTCCACCATGTTTTCCATCATTCCCCATTTTCATCCTTCCTTTCCGTTTTCTTTTTCATTAGATAGGATTTTTAGAAATCCATATCTTTCGTTATTTTCTCATGGACAAGGATGGACAAAGTACCCTGGCTTGGTTTATCAACACCTCAAATCCAAACTTAATCAAACCACAATTCTACATAATCCTTTCAAAGCGTGAGAATCGTGTAATGTGAAGTAGGTGTAAAAGTGTTTAGAAATTCTATTAGTCATAAAAATAGGGGCAATTCATATATAAAACTAGTATCTTAGAGATTACTCAAGGTATTCAACTTTACTCACTTTACTTTTCCTTTTTCTTATACTCACACCATCCCAAATGCATAGAAACAAAGTTTTCCAACGGAGTTTTGAATTTTTGAAAAATTGAACAAGTTCCTACATAATTGCTCGAGATGTTATAAAACTCTGGATTCATCCTAGTGATTCTACACCTCCAACCAAATCTTGCATTGTCCTCAATGTAAAAGGTATGCAATGAGCAAAACATGAGAGCAATTCGAAAATAAAGGGGAGTGTGCAATGAAAGTACCTGAGAGAATGAGAAGTGGAATTCTACCTCCTTCTATCAAACTTATGAACAAGTAAACAAAAGCAACAAAATCATAATCCTAACTACTCTATACCTCCATTAGACTAGGAGATCAAACATCCTGATACACAGGATCAGTCAGAGGTATGGACATACCTTCTGAAGGAAACTTCTCAAAGAACGACTTTAATCACTGATCATTCACCTTAAAGATGTTGTCGTTCCTTGGATTCAACAACTCGACGGTCCCATATGGGTAGACAGTTTGCACAATGTAGGGACCGGTCCAACGAGATCTCAATTTCTCCGAAAATAAGTGTAAGCGAGAATTATACATAAGGACTTTTTGATTAATCGTGAATGTCTTATGAAGAATGTTCTTGTCATGGAATACCTTCGTCTTGTCCTTGTAAATTCTCGCATTCTCATATGCTTCGTTCCGGATTTTCGCAAGTTCATTTAATTGAAGTTTGTGCAACGACCTTGCCTTGTTAGAATCAAAATTCATCTTCTTTACTGCCCAATACGCCCTATGTTCCAGCTCCACAGGCAAGTGACAAGCCTTCCCATAGACAAGTCTATAGGGAGACATTCCAATAGGGGTCTTAAAAGCAGTACGGTAAGCCCAGAGTGCATCGATAAGTCGAAGCGACCAATCCTTGCAATCAGGGTTCACCGTTTTCTCCAAAATATGTTTAATCTCCCTATTGGATATCTCAGCTTGTCCTCTTGTTTGTGGGTGATAGGGAGTGCTCACTTTGTGATTAACGCCATATTTCTTCATTAAGGCTTCAAAGGGGCGATTACAAAAGTGAGACCCTCCACCACTTATGATGACTCGAGGTATTCCAAACCGGGAAAGAATATTCTCTTTTAAGAAACGAATGACTATTTTATGGTCATTATTTTGGCATGGAATTGCCTCGACACATTTGGACACATAGTCAATGGCAAGCAAGATATATAAGTTTTCAAAAGAAGATGGGAATGGACCCATGAAATCGATGCCCCAACAATAAAAAATTTTGATTGGTAAAATGGGATTGAGTGGCATCATATTTCTACGGGAGATTCCTCCCACTTTCTGACAAGGCTCACATGTTTTACAAAACTCATGGGTGTCCTTGAACATGGTGGCCAATAAAACCCACATTGCAGAATTTTGGTTATGGTCTTCTTAGCCGAAAAGTGGCCACCACATGCCTGAGAATGACAAAAGGAGATGATACTGTGTTGCTCATCATCCGGCACACATCTCCTTATAATCTGATCGGGACAATACTTGAATAAGTAAGGATCATCCCATAGGAACTTCCTCACCTTGTTGAATAACTTATCTTTATCTTGCTTTTTTCAATATGTTGGAGTTGTACCTGTAGCAAGATAGTTAGCAATGTCCGCATACCAAGGCAATTGGGAGACTTTAAAAAGTTGTTCATCAGGGAACATGTCATTGATCGCGGTCGTCTCAGGGGGATCGGTGAGAACAAGTCGAGAGAGATGGTCAGCCACTACAGTTTTCTACTCCTTTCTTATCACGTATTTCTATGTCAAATTCTTGGAGTAGGAGGATCCATCTTAACAGCCGTGGCTTAGCATCCTTCTTGGAGAGAAGGTACTTAAGCGCGGACATGGTCGGTGAATATGATGATCTTATATCCAATTAAGTAGGACCTAAACTTATTCAATGCAAAAACTACGGCTAAAAGTTCTTTTTCTGTAGTAGTATAGTTTGCTTGGGCTGAGTTTAAGGTTCTACTTGCATAGTAGATAACACATGGCTTCTTCTCTTTTCTTTGGCCTAGCACAGCCCCAATAGCGTAGTCACTCGCATCACACATAATTTCAAAAGGAAGGCTCCAATCAGGTGGTTGCATTATGGGAGCACATGTCAACATACCTCTAAGTTTGATAAAAGCATTTTGACACTCTTCATTCCACTCGAAGGAGTTTTCCGTTTGGAGTAGGTTACATAAAGGACGAGAGAGTGAATTGAAGTCCTTTATGAACCGTCTATAAAATCCGGCGTGTCCTAAAAAGGACCGCACATCTCGTACGCTCTTGGGTGGTGGAAGGTTGGAGAAAAGATCAGTTTTCGCTTTGTCCACCTCAATTCTGTTTTGTGAGATGATGTGATGAAGTACAATCCCCTTTTGAACCATGAAGTGACATTTCTCCGAATTCAACACAAGGTTCTTCTCTTCACATCTTTTCAATACAGATTTCAAGTGCATAAGGCACTCATCAAAGCTACAAGCAAATACTGAGAAATCATCCATGAAGACTTCGAGAATTGTCCCCACCATGTCATAAAAAATGCTCAACATACAACGCTGAAAAGTGGCAGGGGCATTACATAATCCAAACGGCATCCTTCGATAGGCGAAAGTGCCAAAGGGGCATGTGAATGTTGTCTTCTCTTGGTCCCCTAGTGTGATCTCTATTTGGTTATACCCTGAATAGCCATCAAGGAAGTAAAAATGGCAATGACCCACCAACCTTTCTAAAATTTGATCAACAAACGGTAGGGGGAAGTGGTCTTTCCTTGTGACTGTGTCTAGCTTCCTGTAGTCAATGCACATTCTCCAACCAGTAGTGACTCTAGTTGGTACGAGTTCATTATTGGCATTGGCTACGATGGTTATTCCAGATTTCTTAGGCACCACTTGAGTTGGGCTCACCCATTGACTATTGGATATTGGGTAAATAATAACCACATCCAATAATTTCACCACTTCAGCCTTAACCACCTCCTTCATGTTTGGATTAAGTCGTCTTTGTGGTTGCCTAGATGTCTTTGCATTCTCCTCAAGGTGTATGCGATGAGTATAAATAAGTGGGTCTATGCCTTTGAGATCCGCAATCGACCATCGAATGGAACTCTTATGCTCTATTAGAGTGGCTATTAGCCTACTCTCTTGTTCCTCATCCAAGTGGGAAGAAATCACCACCGGATATGTCTCATCTCGACCTAAATATACATATTTTAAGGGTGCCTTAATATTGGATGGGAGGGGCTTGTTCTCGTTTAAGGGTAAAGGCTTAAAAAGTGCCCTCCATCTTTTGTTATCAAGTACCGGCATCACATCTAAGATGGCATCCATCTCTTGTATTGTGTCATCATTTATCTCATAAGAGTGGGCCACACATGCCTCCAAAGGGTCGGAATATAATGTTAAGGGGAATGTATCCTCCACGAATGATTCAATCACATTTATCTCGTGGATCTCATCATCAACTTCCCGGGGTTATTTACATAAATCAAATATATTCAGCTCGAGAGTCATATTTCCAAAGTACATTTGTACAAGCCCGTTTCTACAATTGATAATCGCATTGGAAGTAGCTACAAAAGGGCGGCCAAGTATGACGGGAATTTGAGCATCGGTACCTATCACGGGATGTGTATCCAGGACAATAAAGTCTACTGGGTGTTCACTCCCCAAGTGTAGGGTTGCGAAGTAGTAATAATTTGGAAAGACCGAGTATCGTTCCCACAGAGATTTATGTATGGGTACCTTCAGAATTTAACTAAAACAACTAGTAATTAAGATCCTATTAAGAACTAAAGCTGGAAAATAGGAAATTGGGTTTAAACAGTGAATAAGTAAGGTAAATTCAATCTAAAAAGTCACTAGAGCGCCAAGGATCCACTCTTGATACGTTTCAATGCATCAACACAACTAAGTCTCATATAACTCAATCGGAATCAAATTCCCATCTCTATCCGATCGGAATATAGAGCAGTTAATCACAGTTATCTGAAACAAGTGCTTATTACTGATTTGATTCCCACTTCCAAGCTCAGGCCTTGGGCACACTCAATTGTATAGGCCAAGCCTCTTTCCAATCTAGTTGAGATTCATAACCATAGCCTTCACCAAGTCCTGTCACTAGACCTGATTACAACTCATGATTTGAACTCTATTTAAATCAAAATCAATCACTAAACAACTATTCCAGATTATACACAAAAGATAAGAATTTCAGTTGCATGAGTTCCCACATGAAAATCAGGCCATTGCATACAAGGCAATCAAAGCGTCTACCATGCCCGGAGTCAATGGTAGATCAATGCATTACACAAGCATAAACAATGCTCAAAAGCTAAGATACTATGCTGGAATTACTAAGAATCACATGAGCCCGGAGTCATCAAGAGATCAAAGTGAAAACCAAAATAGTACTTCATTCAAACTCAAATTGAACTAAAATTCATCAATTAAAATATAAAAGAAAACCTAGGTTGCATCAATCCATAAAAAACAAATCAAAAGCTTCCCCTCTTAGCCCTAGCTAAGAGGGTTTAGTTCATCTCTAACATCCTTGAACTAAAAGCCTCTAAAAACATGAAAAACTACTACTAAAACAGGAAGAAAACTAAAGATCCGAAGTAGAATCTGTCTCCTGAGCAATCCCCACGTCGTAGCCTCTCTTGGTATGAAGGGATGAAGTCCTTTTATAGCTTGGAAGAGTCCAATACGAAGGAAAGTTCCAGAAATTGCGTAATCTTACGCTATTGCACAGAAAATCCGGAGTTCCAAGAATAGAAAGTGGCAGTTTCGCATGGCCGACCGGTCATGACCGGTCGGCCTCAATATGAGTCACTCTAGCAGCCATGGCCGACCGGTCATGACCAGTCGGCCCTATTATTTCCTTTGGTCTAGTTGTGTAATGGAGCTGGCCGACCGGTCATGACCGGTCGGCCCTATTTATGCCTTTAGTCAGTAGCTATGCCTATACTCTTCTTCCAGAGGCTATGGCCGACCGGTCATGACCGGTCGGACCAAGCTATCCATTATGTAGAATGCATCCAAGGGGCTGGCCGACCGGTCGGCCGACCGGTCAGGCCTCTTTTTCTCCTTTATTTCTTTCTTTCTTTCTTCTTTTCTCTTCTCTCCTTGCTTTGCCTTTCTTTTGTCATTCTTCAACCTCCATCTATTGATCCTCAATGCTCATAAAGAGCTCCACTTAGCCTTCAATATGTGAAATCTCCATCTTCTTCCTACAATCACAAATCATGTATTAAGTTGGTCCAATAAACATGTATATCATGCATAATGAGTGATGAATTGGGGTTAGAATATGCACAATTATGAGCTCAACACACCCCCCAACCAGCATTTTGCTAGTCCCGAGCAAAACATGCGTGAAACTAGTTTCATTTTCCAAAACCCAACTCTCCTCTGGAAGCTATTCTTCTGTACATTCCAAGACATATAAGCGTAAAAATCAGAGAAATTCAGTGAAAGAGGTTGAAACCTTAAACTCTCAGAACATAACAAGTGTTTATATGAAATCTACGCTGATTGCTTGATAAATAGAAGAACTTGAACAACTTCAACCCAGTGTGCATAGTGAAGGTTCATCTCATGAGTTTCCAGGATTATCTTCTTCATAAATCAACTAAACTACCGATCTCAAGGTGTATAGAGTAACAACAAGCCTATGACAGGAATTTTGCCTTACCGTCCTTCCGATGACTTTCACACTACGTCCCATTTCCGGCTTTGGTTACGGGTAGACCATCCCCCAGCTGGTAGTAGGTAGCCCTAATCGGAAATTTCCACCATTTTTCTTTCCTTCCCAATTTCATCATTTCTTTCCTTTTTCTTTTAAATTATATAGGATTTTTAGAAATCCATATCTTCCGTTATTTTCCCATGGAATTGTGGGACAATCATGTGTTGCATGTTGATTTTTGACACAAATTCCACAAACAATTTCAACGTCTTTTGAGTTGATCGTCTCTCCTTTCTTTAATTCCATGGCCTCGACTTTTCTTGTGAGGCTAGCCACACGTGCATTTATGTTATACTCTTCTGAGAGGACATAAATTTCTCCTTTTTCCTTTTGTTGGCTAGTCTTGGAATTTGTTGGTCTAAATGTATTCCAAGACTGTGCATTCTCGGCCAATTCTTCCAAATAGTCCCATGCTTCCTCGGCTTCCTTATTCATGAACTCCCCATTACACATCATCTCTACTAATTGGCGCATGGGTGAAGTCAGTCCTTCATAGAAAAATCTTATAACCTATCAAATTTCGTAGCCATGATGTGGGCAGCATTTAACAAGTCCTTAAACCTCTCCCAACATTGGAAGAAGGTCCCATCCTCCTTTTGGGCAAAATTCATGATAAGGCGCCTCAACATGTTTGTTTTATGAGTAGGGAAGAACTTTTTAATGAACTCCCTAGACATCTCAGTCCATGTGCCAATTGATCGTGGCCTTAATGCATGAAGCCAACCTTTAGCTTTATCTTTAAGGGTAAAAGGAAATAATTTAAGTCTCACCACATCATCAGTTACGTTTGTAAAGTGTATGGTGGCTATCACCTCGCCAAATTCCTTAAGGTGTTGATAGGCACTTTCGCTGTCTAATCCATGGAATCTTGGGAGGAGTTGGATTACCCCCGGTTTCAAATCTACGTTCCCTGCATTTTGTGGAAAAAACTATGCATGAGGGAGTGCTCGCTCTTACTGGTTGCAAGTAATCACATAATGTTTTGGGTCGGGGAACATTCTCAACCACATTCTCTCCCTGTTTCGATTTGGTTTTGGCCCAGATTTTTATTAGCCATAGGATTTGGTTGATTTACAGCCATACTTTCAGACAAAATTGGAGAATTTAAATGTCTCCTAGCACGTGGTTCTCTGTCAATTCCTTCTACTATTCCCCCTTCACCAATGAGTCGGTTATTAGAATCCCGAGCCCATTGTGGCATGCAAATCATAAAAGAATGAAATAAAAGAGAATTCTTTCTTCCTTCCTTTACTTCTCTCTAAGACAGAAGCGCAAGGTGTCTTGCAATGGTTGAGCCAGAAGCAAGGATAGAGACCGATTTCTCCTGGTCAATAGGGGTCCAGAGAACTCCCCACCCACTCTTTGAATCTTTTGAGAAAAGTGTAGAAAAAGAAGAAAGAGGAATAGAGTTGAGAAGAGAAATCTCTGAGCACAAGGTGATCCAAGACGGCTGTGCCGACCAATAGGAATCAAGGCGGCACAAGGCCAACCTATTAGAGATCCAAAAAGGAGTCTCCACCCACTCTACAAGAGATGAATATGATAGGAATGAATAGGGGAAGAAGAAAAGTAAGGTTAGAAAGATATAACCTGATTTGAGAACCTAAAATCCCTCACTTCTTCTTCAACTTCCTACAATCCCTACAAAAGAAAAAAAAATAAAATAAAACAAACTAAGTTAGTACTATTCCAAAAAATCTTCAGAAATTCTGTAAAAACCGTCAAAGTCCCTGGCAACGGCGCCAAAAACTTGATCGCTTCCCCAAGTATAGGGTTCCGATGTAGTAATAATCTCGGTAAGACCGAGGTTAATCCACAGGAACTTATGTAGGAATTCACAAAACACTTCCAATAGTTCTATTGAAGAGCTAACTAATAGATTTGTAGAAGATTGATGTAGATAGATTGCTATTAAACTAAACTGAAGGTAATCAATTAATAAAAGGCACTAGGGGTTCAAGGATCCACTTGTAGCAATCCTTGATGCTCAATTCACTGTGGTTTCTCACTTTCTCAGCTAGAATCGAAATTAAGTTGTATCTAACCGGATGATAGAGCAGTTAAAACAGTCAATCTGTCATATGTACGAATTATGTACATGATTCTCTCAATTCAAGCTAGGACTTGAGCACACTCAATTGCATAGGTCAATCCCAATTCCAATAGGTTAAGATAACAACCATAATCATCATTAAATCCTGTCACAAGCTAAAACTAGATCATGATTTGAACGTGATCCAAATCACATACACAGTCTTACATACTTCTGAATTTCCAGAAAAAATAGAATTTTGGTAAGAAGCTCCCACATGAAGATCATAGATCTAGAGCGTATTGAATCCAATTCCTCGAATCATACAGGTCCAAACTATCTCAAAACAATTAAGAACTCAAGCAATTCTTCTAAACATCCATGAGCCATCATAAGCTTAAGAAAAACCACTTAGAACTTTATTTAAACTTCATACCATTGTTCTTCACTATTAAATCAACTTGAAACCAAATCAAACGAATTGAAATATCTTAGATTCACTGCAAGCTTCACCTCTTAGCCCTAGATAAGAGGTTTAGCCATTCATGATCCAAGGAAATATGAAAACAACTAAAAAAAACATGAAACTAAAAGAACAAACTAGGAGTTGTAGAACTCCAAATTCGACTTCCGCCGTCTCCCACCATGCTTAATCTCTTCTAGGATGCCCTAGAAATGTACTGGAGGACCCCTTTTATAGCTTTCAAGAATGTACTGGATGCGCAGAATCTTCGAGAATTTGCGTAAAACTTACGCACTGCGCAGGAAATCCGGGCCGAAAATAGCAGTTTCTGAACTTGACCGATTGAGCAATTGATCGACTGGCTGAGCGATCAATCGGTGGGTCCTAGCGATCAATCGGTCAAGGTTGGGCGATCAATCATTGGGAGTAAAAAGTGTCCAGAGAGTTCAGCAGTAATTCCTGATTTTTTTATGATTTGAGCAATTGATCTCTGGAGCTGGGCGATGGATCGGTGATGATGGGCGATCAATCGGTGATGGCCGGGCGATTGATCGATTGGACCAAAAAGTGTCCAGAGAGTTTCAATAGTAATTCCTCAAAAATTTGCATTCTGTTGATTGATCTACAGGCTGACCAATCAATCGCTCAGGTTGGGCGATCAATCGGTCAAGTTGGGCGATCAATCGCAATTCTGCACTTTAGGCCAGCAACATTTTTATCAATTTTTGCTGTGAGCGTTCAATCGCTCAAGTCTGTCGATCAATCGCTCAGGCTGATCGATCAATCGACGGATCAATCTCTGGATCAATCTTCAGAAACTGCAACTTTGTGCAATTTACTTTTATGGCCCTGCAGCTCTGCACTTTGCTTTTTCAGGACAATTCAGGACTTTTAAGATGATTTCTTCAAGGTTTTTCTTCTCTTCTTGGGCTCATCAAAGCTTGGTCTTCAATGTATGTAAAGTGCTCTCTCAAGCCTTGAATTAGTGAAATCTCCATCTCATTCCTACAATCACAAATCATGCATTAAAGTAGTCTTTTAATCATGCAACCCGTGTATAATATGTGATGAATTGGGGTTAGAATATGCACAATTCAGAGCTCAACAGCCGCCCGTTCCTTACTACATCGAACACAATTATCAATTGCCGGAATGGGATAATACAATTGTCTTTTGGAAACATGACATTGGAGGTGAATGTGTTCCATTTGGGCAAAAGGTATAGGGATGATGATGAGCTCTTCGAGGTAAATATGCTCGAATCTTTTGAAGAAGAAGAGCTCCTCTAAATTGAATCACTAGAAAGCTTGGAGATATGCTTGTCATATTTTGAGGATTCCAAAGACCCCATTATTAGTGAAATTGTGCAAGCATTGAATATTGAGAAACCGGTAGTTGATACTAGCCGGTGGAGGCCCCATTTTGAAAGATTGCCACCAACCACATCAAGGCCTCTACTGTCTAACATCAAACCACTGAAGCTTGACCTTAAATCATTGCCATCCGAGCTGAAATATGTATATTTGGGTCAAGAAGAAACATTCCCGGTTGTCATTGCCTCTCACCTAAGAAAAGACCAAGAGCTCAGGTTGATTGAGCTACTCAAAGAACATAGGGGAGCCATAGGATGGACAATAGCAAACCTCAAAGGGATAGATGCTTCGGTATGAACTCACCGTATACACCTCGAAGAGAACGCAAAAACAACTAGGCAATCTTAAAGAAGGTTAAATCCAAATATGATGGAGGTTGTCAAAGCTGAGGTGTTAAAGCTACTAGATGTGGGTATCATCTACCCCATCTCGGATAGCCAATGGGTGAGTCCTATCCAAGTTGCCCCTAAGAAGTCCGGTATTACCATCGTAGAAAATGCCAACAATGAGCATATACTGACCAGAGTGACCACCGGTTGGCGTATGTGCATAGATTATCAGAAGGTAAACACGGTCACTAGGAAGGACCACTTCCCTCTTCCATTCATGGATCAAAATTTGGAGAGGTTAACGGGTCACTCCTATTGCTTCCTAGATGGCTATTTCAATTACAATTAAATTGAGAGAGCCCCAGAAGACTAATAGAAGACCACCTTCAAATGTAATGCCATTCAGACTATGTAATGCACCCGCCACATTCCAACGATGCATGTTGAGTATTTCCTCAGACATGGTGGGTGAATTTATCGAGGTATTCATGGATGATTTTTCTGTTTTTGGTTGTACGTTTGAAGAGTGCCTCAATCACTTGAAGTTGGTCTTGACAAGGTGTGAGGAAAAGAACCTTATCTTAAACTAGGGGAAGTGTCATTTTATGGTACAAAGAGGAATAGTCCTTGGACATATCATCTCGTCCAATGGAATAGAGATAGACCGGGCTAAAATTGATATTATTTTCAATCTACCACCACCTAAGAGCATACACGATGTGCGGTCCTTCCTTAGACATGCTGGCTTTTATAGAAGGTTCATAAAGGATTTCAGTCATATCTCAAGACCCTTATGTAATCTTCTCCAAAGGAGAACCAATTTAAGTGGAGTGCCGAATGTCAATTAGCTTATTCAAAGCTAAAAGACATGTTGACAACTGATCCTATCATGCAACCATCGGATTGGTCTGTACCTTTTGAGTTAATGTGTGATGCGAGTGATTATGCTATTGGGGTGGTGCTAGGCCAAAAGAAGGATAAGAAACCCCACGTTATCTACTATGCAAGTAGGACCTTGAATCCCGCTCAAGTTAATTATTCGACTACGGAGAGAGAGCTCCTAGCCGTCATTTTTTCCTTAGACAAATTCAGGCCTTACTTAATAGGATCTAAGGTCATTGTTTACACAGATCATGCGGCGCTGAAATACCTTCTTTTTAAGAAGGATGCCAAGCCCCGTTTTCTTAGATGAATCCTACTCCTTCAAGAATTCGATTTGGAGATCAAGGACAAGAAGAGAGTAGAGAATGTGGTGGTGGATCATCTATCCCGCCTAGTCCTACCTAATTCCATTGACGAGTCACCTATTAAGGACTCATTCCCTGATGAGCAACTCTTTGTTGCTATGCATCCACCATGGTACGCTGACATAGCCAATTATCTTTCCACAAGTGCGATGCCGATTCATTGGACTTCGCAGGACAAACGAAAACTTCTAAGGGAAGTGCGTAGATTTTTCTAGGATGAACCTTTACTTTTTAAATATTGCCCAGATCAAATTATTAGGAGATGTGTCCCTGATGAACATAATTCCATCATCTCCTTTTGTCATAATCAAGAGAGTGGTGGTCATTTTTCCGCCAAGAAAACCACTATAAAAATTCTGCAGTGTGGTTTTTATTAGCCCACTTCATTTAAGAACACCAATGAGTTTTGCAAAGCATGCGAGCGTTGCCAAAAGTTAGGAGGATTGTCCCATCGGAATATGATGCCTCTTACCCCAATCCAACATCTTGAAATCTTTGACTGTTGGGGCATCGATTTCATGGGACCATTCCCCTCATCTTTTGGACATGTCTACATATTGCTTGCCGTAGACTATGTGTCTAAATGGATAGAGGTTATTCCATGTAGAACCAACGATCATCGTACGATTCTAAAGTTCCTTAAAGAAAATATACTTTCCAGATTTGGAACCCTCGAGCCATCATTAGTGATGGCGGTTCTCACTTTTGCAATAGGCCTTTCGAAGCCTTAATGAAGAAATATGGCATCAGACATAAGGTGAGTACCCCATACCACCCACAGACAAGTGGGCAAGCTAAAATTTCCAATCGGGAAATCAAACAAATTTTGGAAAAGACGGTGAGGCCGGATCACAAAGATTGGTCGCTTAGATTAGAGGATGCTCTTTAAGGTCATCGTCCAGCTTACAAGACCCCCATTGGAATGTCCCCCTATAGACTTGTCTATGGGTAAGCTTGTCACTTGCCTGTGGAGATTGAACACAAAGCCTATTGGGCAATTCGGGCATTGAATTTTGACATTGACAAGGCTAGCTCGCTTCGCAAACTCCAACTTAATGAGCTTGATGAGATCCAGAACAACTTTTATGAGAACTCGAGGATTTACAAGAGTAGAATGAAAGTATTCCATAACAAGCATATCTTCATGAAATTCTTCCATGAAGGTCAGAAAGTGCTCTTGTACAATTCTCGACTTCATCTTTTTTCAAAAAAATTACGATCTCGATGGATCGGCCCATATATTTTTAAAGAAGTTTTTCCCATGGGGTTGTTGAGGTAGAGAATGCGGTGAATGGTAACTGTTTTAAAGTGAACGGACAACGCTTTAAACCATTCATTGAGAAATTTGATTCCAAGGACATGTCCATCACTCTGGATGATCCTATGTATCAGGATGATTGATCTCTTAGTCTGACGGAGGTATAGCGTAGGATTTGGTTTTGTTTGATTTTCTGTTTTAAGCTTATTTCATTAGTAGTTTAGTTGCTAGAGTTGTACACTTCCATGATCGACTCTCTCAGGTACTATTGTTCTCACTCTCTTTTATTTTCCCAGTGCTCTCATGTTCATGCTCATTGCATATCTTTTACATTGAGGACAATGCAAGATTTGGTTACGGGTGAGATGAAATTCCTCATCTAGCAGTTTGTGGACATTTCGAGCATTATATGTCAAATTGTTTTTCTCAATTTTTCTGAAAATTCAAAACTCTTTTAGAAAATTTTGTTTCTATGCATTCGGGATAATACGAGTATAAGAAAAAGGGATACGAAGTGAGTGATGTTGTAAGTCTTGAACTACTTTTAATATAATGGTTTTATATGTGAATTCCCCTATTTATATGATTGATAGAAAATTTGAACACTTTTACACCTAGTTCACATTACACAATTCTCTTAGTTTGAAAGGATTATGTGATTTGTCGATTAGCTAGACTTTGATTTAAGGTGTTGAGGAACTAAGCCAGGGTACTTTGTCCATCCTTGTCCATGGGAAAATAACGAAAGATATGGATTTCTAAAAATCCTATTTAATGAAAAAGAAAAAAAAGGGAAAGGAAGGATGAAAACATGGGAATGATGAGAATATGGTGGAAAAATCCAAAAAGGGCTACCTATTACCAACCGGGGGATGGTCTACCCGTAACCAAAGTCGAAAATGGGACGTAATGTGAAAGTCGTCGGAAGGACGGTAAGGTAAATTCCTATCATAGGCTTGTTGTTGATCTATACACTTTTAGATTTATAGTTTAGTTGAACTATGAAGAAGATAATCTCGGAAACTCATGAGATGAACATTCACTATGCACACTAGGTTGAGTTTGTTCAAGTTCTTCTATTTATCTATCAATCAGTGGGAATTTCATGTGAACACTTGTTATGTTATGAGAGTTTAAGGTTTCAACTTCCATGACCTAATTTTTCTTATTTTTACACTTGTATGTCTTGGAATGGATAGAAGCATAGTTTCTGAAGAAGAGTTAGATTTTGGAGATTTGAAATTATTTAATGCATGTTTTGCTCGGGACTAGCAAAATGCTGGTTGGGGGGTGTGTTGAGCCTCCAATTTATACATTCACTAACCCATTATATCACATGATATGCATGGTTTGCATGCTAAAAAGGCCCATTTAATGCGTGATTTGTGATTGAAGGAGTGAGGTGGAGATTTCACTGATTTAAGGTTAAAAAGAGTACTTTGTACACATTGAAGATCAAAGAACCAAGTGCCAAAGGATGGGAGAAAGAAGCAAGAGGGATATGGAAGAAAGAAGGAAGAAGTGCAACACTTTGCACTGAGGATCGGTCTGCCAAGGCACAAGACCGGTCGTCCGACCGGTCTGTAATTCAACAGAGAGCCCCCCCCCCCCCCCCCCCCCCCCCCCCCCCATTTATGCACTTCTCACTGGACCAAAATAGACCGGTCGACCAGCACTCAGACCGGTCGTCCGACTGGTCGTACACTCAACAGAGAGGGGTCAAAAGTCCAAAAATCTCACTGGATTGTTTTTGCCGTTTTACGACCGGTCGTCCAGGAGCTCAGACCGGTCGTCCGACCGGTCATCTGCGTAACAAAGCTTATCCTACAAGCTTCAATTTTCTCTGCGTAACTCCGTGATTTCTTGCGCAATCTGGAATCTCCCGCACTATTCTATAAAAGGGGACCTACGTCTTCGTCTAAAGGCATCCTATAAGAGATTGGAGATCGTGGGAAGTGAAGGAGAGCACCGTGGAGCGTCTGCAACTCTGTTGATTTTGATTTTTCTAGTTTTTATGTTTTCTTTATTGAGTTCTAGTTGTAGTATGACAATACTCGGCTAGAATATCTTAGCTAAGGCTGAGAGGTGAAGCTTATAGCCAATTTCATGTTTAATTCAGTTTGATTCAAGTATTTTCACTCTAAGTTTGGATTTTTATTATTCTAGTTCAAATAAAGTTGATATTTTTAGAACTTTTATGAGAGTTCATGTGCTCCGGACATGGATTCCTTGCAATTCTCTGAGATTATCATATTTGGCTTGATTAAATTTGAATTATAGTAACCCTTGAGCATGCCATAGTCCATAGGCATGGCTGTTACTCCGAAGGCTATGATTTTGAATGCTATGGCATTGAATAAGACTAGAACTTGGAAGTTCAACTTAAGTGGGATTGAATGTGTTTTCAATGATTTATCTTCCAACTAGATGAGAGATAGAACTTCGAATCTAGTTGTGTTTTATGCTTGGATTGATTGGATTGATATGGAATTGCTACAAGTGGATCCTTGAAAGCTTTAGTTCCTTTAAATTACTGATTTTCCTAAATTACTGTTTTAACTTAGTTCTCTTTTTAATACATAACTCCAAATTGTTTTAATTTAAGTTGCTGGAATATTTTAGAATTAGTTTTCTAATTCCCTGTGGATCGACCTCGGTCTTACCGAGAATTATTACTACACCGTAGCCTTGCACTTGAGAAGAGCGAAGATTCAACCAGGGATTGTTGCACACACTTGGGCGCTCACCTGAACAATCATCAATGGGTCTGTTGCACACACTTGGGTGCTCACCTTAAGGTCATAAATTAGGCCTATTGCACACACCGGGGTGATCACCCTTTGGTATTAACTGGAGTTCATCATTCGTGCTATGCATGAATCAAATCAATATTATCGTAATAATTTTCGTAATTATCGTAAATTTGTGAGCTTTGTGAAATTTGATACTTCTGCGCTGTTCTAGGGTTTATTTTGAGCAACTTTAGTAAAGGGAGCCTATACTAATTCCTTACGGATTATTTATTATTAATTTATCAATATAATAAATCACTTAATTAATTTACTAAATAATTAATTAAATTGTTATTTTAATTATATCTAAAACCTATGTCATTACATTCTTCCCTCCTTAAGGGAATTTCGTCCCGAAATTCAAAGACTTCCTTAATGTATAAAAATGAGAATACTCCAAATTCTCAGTCATTACGTTGAATCCCAATCAATGGCCCATATTGGGCAGGTCAACATTCAATCCAATGGTCTGACTTAGACAGATTTAATGTTTGAGTTAACGGTCATGATTGACTGTATTAAATCACAGATTAGTGGTTATGATTGGGTTATTATAACATACAAGTTTATGGTCATCGGTTAAGTACTTAGTGCAACTAGAAGATTGAGATGGCAAGATTAATGAATTTACACGTGTGATAGATGGATGTAACTATTTTTACTCACATACGTGTGTACACGCATCCAAAATTTCGGGTCATTACATTCTACTATCCTTAAAGGAATTTCGTCCCAAAATTCAAAAACTTCCACGATGTATGGGGATGAGGATACTTCGATTTACATGAACCCATGATTCCACTATGTTCCTCTTTGAGTAATCCCATATGTGATAGTATGCACAACTCATCATGTGTACTCGGGTTCTTACAATCTACCCCCCTTAAAGAATCTCGTCCTCCAGATTAGAGTACGTATGTATCAATCTTTAGTTATTATAAGCCATAAGGGAGAATCATACAACCAATAAAATTTACTTTAGTATTCGGTATATTGGATTCATCCTTCAATCCACAACTAATCAAATCTATGCTTCAATAGAATTCCACTTAACTCCATCTTATTCTCCTCCCTACATATTTCATATAATCCTTGTTTTGAAGGAAATTTCACTATCCGATGGCCAAACAGGCAGTCACTCTAAACTTTATTTCTTCCAAACCATACATCCAATCGATCTAAAATTTGGAATAGATGTTACTGACTTCAAATAATATCACCAGAAAAAATTTCAGCTTAAAATCCCTATTAGTTCTTAGGGTTTCTCCCTGATAAAGGCAATAATACGTTGCTGTCCAACACCAGATTTTACGTCTTTCAGTCAACTATTAGAATTTATATAATTTTTATACAGTTCCGTTTGTTCTGACATTTTGTAGGAACATCAATTGGTATGTTACTGGCCTTCAGAAAAAATTTGAAAATTTTTAGACTTGTATTATATCATGTGTGATCATAGGTATAAATTTGGTCCATAATTTCAGTCCTACAACTGAAAATTAAGGAAAAATTCAAAAATATTGATTTTCGGTCAATCCAATTATTCTGATTTTGTGAGAATGTCTTTATAACCCTAGGAAAGATCACAGAGGTTTAAAATTTTAATTTCTATTACTTCTAATTTAGCAAAACGCTCACTATGGTGGGAATTCACTTCTCACGATACCTAGGTACATGTGTCTAAGTTCAACGGCTATCCTAGAAGTTTTCGGGAGCCTATGTTTAGAGTCTCTATGTTCATGAAACTATCCTAGATCCTAAAACTTTGGTGGACTTTTTCCCAAGCACACTTTATCTCATTCCTATCTCTAATACCAACTGTAATGACCCCAAAATTCGACACTCAAGTATATACACTCAAATCCCGAAATCAAGGGTATTAATAATGAATACTTCCATTCTCGATATAATTTTTCTTTTTTTCATTCACATTCACATGGTATTTATAGAACTAAAATAAACCAAACTTTGAAATTAAACCTCCAAATATAAAGTCTACTAAATTTTCTCCAACCGTCTAAACTAATGGCCATCTAATGGACCTTATTACATTAAAGCTTTTCAAACTAACAATTAAAATAATCAAATCTAAAAGGTCTTCTTAAAATTCAATCTTCTTCTGGCATCAGCTCCTCGTAATCTTCTAAATCATCACCTGTCACTACGGTTAATCGCATAACACTGCGTCAGCTATAAAAGCCGGTGAGTATTCTCATATCGTTTAGCACATGTAATTCGATATAGAAAATCACTTGACCATTCAATTACAAATCATTACAAATCCAATGGTAATTTCATCAAACCAAAATCTCTTAAACATGCACGTGATGCATGGTATGCAAGTATGTCTCAACAATCTCAGTACGGTTATTAGTAGAACATCCAGGGCCAGTTTATAGTCAGGCCTACACTGTTTCACAAAATCCATCATGGCTACAGAGTTGGTCTCTTGTACACACCAGGGAACTCACCCAACCTGCCAAAATTGTATGATATCCACCGGGTACGCTAGTATGGTATCTTGCACACTACAGGGAGTTCAACCAACCGGTCGACAATCGATGGACTATCATAAGGGTATATTGCACACATAGGACGTTTAACCAAGGACTGTTGCACACACTTGGGAGCTCACCCGAACAATCATCAATGGGTCTGTTACACACACTTGGGCACTCAACCTAAGGTCATCAACTGGCCCTATTGCACACACTAGGGTGCTCACCCTATGGAAATAACTGGAGTTCATCATTCATGCTATGCATGAATCAAATCAATATTCCAAATCTTTTTCAAAAAAATTCAAAATCAACTCATACATGTACAACCCTATTCGGTTATCGAAATTCACATAAAATCTCAATAACTTAGATTATAAAGAATATAATAAATATGAATAACAATAACATAAATACAATTCAAAAATTAAATCAATTAAACCTTCTCATGATAAGATGAAAATTTAAAATGTAAAACGTAATGCAACTAGAATCACATGGTGGAAACAATATGAGAATAAGTCACTATTTTTTTTCTTTTATTCTTCTTCTTCTTCTTCCTCTTCTTTCTTTCCTTTCCTTTTCTTTCTTTCCCTCTTTCTTTCTTTTTCTTCTTCTTTTCTGTGGAGGGAATCCAACAGCTGGGAGGCGACTACGAATCCTCCTTCTCTCTCCACTCTCTCTCTCTCTCTCTCTCTCTCTCTCTCCCTCTCTCCCTCTCTTTCTCTCTCCCTCTGTGTTTTTCTGGAGAGGGCAGAGATGTCTACGGTGGTTTTATAGAAGGTTTCAAGTCGGTTGGAGGGTCGGCGTTCCCGTAGGATCTCACGGACACAGTTTGAGTTGGAATGGGAAGTAACAAATTTCCAAGAACTCTTAGCGGATGAGGTCTGTTGGAGATCTAGGTGGGGTCCACATAAAGATCTGAAAGAAATCTGATCCGAAGATATTGAACTTCTTTGGCTTAGACGGTGGTTTGAGGAGGACCGGACGCTTGGGTGATGGGAGAGATAATTGAGAGGAATGAAGGCGTGAGGAAAAGAAAACGGATGGACTGTGTGGATCAACTAATGGGCCCACCATGATGATCCAATGGAGCCCCCCATCGACAGGCGGGAGGATTCTGTAACTAATGTCCGCTGGAGGTTTTGTAGGAAGAATGTCTTCCTTGTTTTGTTGATTATGTGCGCCGCACGTAATGCACTTTCCCTGCTCCACTTGCACGTGGGGCCTACTTGAAATTCTATGAGATAGTCTTCTCCGTTCAATAGGTGGCCAACAATAAATTAGCCATCGACAAGAAAAATGAGGTATATCCGAGCTACGGTGGCCCACTTGAAATTCTATGAGATAGTGTTCTCCGTTCAACAGGTGGCCAACAATAAATTAGCCATCGACAAGAAAAAAGAGGTAGATCCGAGCTATGGTGGCCCACTTATGCCCCATTTCTGATTAGGGCATTTTTAGAATGATCGGAGGGCTAAAATTTGTAGTGTACGGCTAAAATGTGGCCAAAAGATAATATATGAAGTTTGGTATGAAACCGATCGCCAGAAACCAGCATAAAATCATTAGTTTAACTGATGGCATTTTCGTAATTATTGTAAATTTGTGAGCTTTGTGAAATATAATACTTTTATGCTATTCAAGGGTTTATTTTGAGCAACTTTAATAAAGGAAGCCTATACTAATTCCTTACAGATTATTTATTATTAATTTATCAATATAATAAATCACATAATTTACTAAATAATTAATTAAATTGTTATTTTAATTGTTTCGAAAACCTAAGTCATTACATTCTTCCATCAAAGAATTTGTCCCAAAATTCAAAGACTTAGTGTATATAAATGAGAATACTCCAAATTCTCGGTCATTACGTTGAATCCCAATCAATGGCCCATATTGTGCAGGTCAACATTCAATCCGATGGTTTGACTTAGATAGATTAATGTTCAAGTTAACGGTCATGATTAACTTATTAAATCACAGATTAGTGGTTATGATTGGGTTATTATGACATACAATTTTATTATCATCAGTTAAGTACTTAGTGAAACTAGACAATTGAAATGGCAAGATTAATGAATTTACACATGTGTGATGGATGGATGTAACTATTTGTACTCACATACCTGTGTACACGCATCCAAAATTTTGGGTCATTACATTCTACCATCCTTAAGGGAATTTCGTCCCGAAATTCAAAAACTTCCACGATGTACGGTGTTATGGCCCAGGTTTTTGGAATAATTTAAATAATAATTTAATTAATTATTATATTGATAAAGTAATAATAAATAATCTGTAAGGAATTAAGGTAGAATCCCTTTACTAAAGTTGATCAAAATGAACCCTAGAATAGCGTAGAAGTGTAAGATCTCATAAAACTCATAAATTTATGATAATTACGAAAATGTCATCCGTTAAACATAAGTTAAACTGACGATATTAAGTATACTAGTTTCTAACTGATCAGTTTCACACAAAACTTCATATATTAGCTTAAGGGAATATTTTAGCTGTACACATTGAAATTCAGCCCTCCGATCATCCTACAAATGCCCTAATCAGAGATCGGACCATAAGTGGGCCATCGAACCTCGGATCTGTTTCATTTTTGGTGTCATGCCCTAAAATATTATGACCGATCTAATGAATGGACTGGATGTGTCCCATGCATCATGGTGGGATTCATGTGCACAACGTGCACAAGATGCACTCGGTCAAATGTGTTTGACCGCGCACGTGTTATACCAAGAGACGGATCGTCTTCCTTGTTCCGCGCTGCAACAGCACTGGACGCCATCCATTCCAGCTATCCAAGCTGTCCATCAATGTGGAGCCCACATATTTGATCCAAGCCATCCATTCGTTAGTTTTACCCCATGCCGACACTCCTCTCAAGTCTTTTTCCCCAACAACCGCACATCTGATCGTCTCTAAACTAATGTCTAAATTAAAGAATCTCAAAATCCAATTATCTGCCTTGCATGGATGGGACAAATATCTTCCAGATCCTTGCGTGGACCCCACCTAGGTCTCCAACAACTCTTACTGTCCAAGAGTTTCCGAAAAGAAGTTTCCTTCCCCAACTCAAACTCAAACCACTAACGCCGGTCCGGTTTTCTATCGTAAGCACAAACCGGCACCTAGTTAAGCTCCCCATTTCACACCCCTCCTCTAAATCGTCTCAGATAGAGAGAGAGAGAGAGAGAGAGAGAGAGAGAGAGAGAGTTAACGTGACAGGGAAGGTCTTTTCGTTGCTGGTGCTGCTACAGTGTTCGCTTCCCCAAGTGTAGGTTTGCGATGTAGTAATGATCTCGGTAAGACCGAGGTCGATCCACAGGGACTTGTGTAGGAAATCCCAAAATACTGCTAATGGTTTCTACTGAAGAGTTAATTATCAGAATTATAGTAATTTGATGAAGATAACACTTTTGAACTAAACTGAAGGTAATCAATTAATAAAAAGGCACTAGGGGTTCGAGGATCCACTTGTAGCAATCCTTGATGCTCAATTCGTTGTGGTTTCTTACTTTCTCAACTAGAATCGCAATTAAGTTCTATCTAGTCGAATGATAGAGCAGTTAAAACAATCAATCTGTCATATGTGTGACTCATGTACATGATTCTCTCAATTCAAGCTAGGACTTGAGCACACTCAATTGCATAGGTCAGTCCCAATTCCAATAGGTTAAGATCACAACCATAATCATCATTAAATCCTGTCACAAGATAAAACTAGATCATGATTTGAACCTGATTCAAATCACACACACAGTATTACATACTTCAGAAATTTCAGAAAAATAGACCTTTGGCAAGAAGTTCCCACATGAGGATCATAGATCTAGAGCGTATTGAATCTAAATCCTCAAATCATACAGGTCTAGACTATCTCAAAACAGTTGAGAACTCAAGCAATTCTTCTAAACATCCATAAGCCATCATAAGATTAAGAAAAACTACTTAGAACTTTATTTAAACTTCAAACCATTGTTCTTCACTAATAATTCAACTTGAAACCAAATCAAACGAATTGAAACATCTTAGATTCACTACAAGCTTCACCTTTTAGCCCTAGCTAAGAGGTTTAGCCGTTCATGATCCAAGGAAACATGAAAACAACTAAACAAAGCATAAAACTAGAAAAAAAACTAGGAGTTGTAGAACTGCGAATCTGACTTCCGCTGTCTCCCACCATGCTCAATCTCTTCTAAGATGCCCTAAGAAGGAGCCCTAGGTCCCCTTTTATAGAATAGTGCGGAGAGTTCTAGATTGCGCAAGAAATCCCAGACTGTGCAGAGAAAATCGGAGCTTGTAGAGCACGTTCTGTTATGCAGACGATCGGTCGCACTACCGGTCTAAAAAACAGTCTTGTGAGTTTTCATAATTTCAGAACCCAGAAATTTAATTTAAGGACCGGTCGAACAACCGGTCTTAACAGTGGATGACCGGTCGTACGACCGGTCATGGGTGGTCCAGCAAGCTATGCAGTATGGCCCCTTCTGTTGAGAATTCGGACCGGTCGGATGACCGTTCTTGGGTGCTTTTTCCAGCCCTCTTTTCTTTTCTCCTTTGCTTATTTCTTCCACCCTTTCACGTTTAGTCCTTTGATCTTCAATGCTTGTGAATAACGTTTTCAAGCCTCCAATTGATGAATCCTCTCTCTTATTCCTATAACCACAAAAACTATGCATTAGTTGGGTCTTTAATCATGTACTTCAAGCATAGTTAGTGATAAAATGGGGTTAGAGTATGCATATTTAAGAGCTCAACTGTAATATCTGTGATTTTTATGATTTATTATTTAATTTAAAACTTAGATTAGAATTTATGAAACTAAAATAATAATAATTTAATGTGTGTAAGTTGATAACATGTTTGATGTATGTTTCTCATGGAATAATTGGGTAGAAAAGCAGAATTATAAACCATATTCCATGTACATAAACTTTAGTAATTCATTTTAAATTATTTATATTATCTATGGAATTGATTTGAGCTATAAAATGATATATTAAATCATGTAGAATCCAATAATATAGTCCGATCGATCCATATCTAATCATAAATCTTTCTATCGGGACCATTCATCCTCATTTTGATCACTGTGGCCTATTGAACTAATCAAACCGAGCTTGGTTCCATTGAAATTATGGAGTATTCTTAAAAGAACATTTGTAACCGTTGAAATTCTCATCGGACTTCGATCAAGCCGTTAAAGATTGTCCTAGCACTAAACCAGTGGTAAAAGTGAACCCCCGTGATTTATTTCAATTGGTGTGTCAGTTAGCTGTAGGATTTTCTCCACATCTTTGTTATAGCATTTTAAGCCGTCCATGTGAAATTTCATCACTAGATGATCTTCCGAGACTGTTTAATCAAAGATTTACTGTGTAGGACCATGTGGACCACCAATCAAGGTGAAATCACTTATGGACGACCTTTTTCATATGCTTAGGTGACCTATTGAATTAGATTCCATCGTAGGGTCCTAGATATGTCCATGTAGACCGAGAAGTATAGAAGTCACATTCGATGCGACATACCAATTCAAAATCTAAATTTTAAGATAAGGTTACGGAGTTTGGTAGAGAGAGATTTCTATCTTTGTTGTGGACCGTCCATCTTTATGTATGGACGTCAGTTTGTGTCTAGATTTTGTGTCTTTTAAGTTTTCTAAGATGGCTCACGTCCCCATGTTTTCAGAATCTTGAACCGAAGTGTATTCACCATCCATCACATTTTTTATAAATTACTCTTAAACCGGTAAGAGATTCATCGACCGAACGGTCCATTATTCAATCCATGCACATTCTAAACAATGGTGTAGACCACTTCGCACAACACTCAATGGTCATGATTTAGACGCACCTCAAAGTGGTCAAGCTTATCCTTGGAAACTAACCACTTTAAGTTGTGGTGTTTACCACCATTTAGACCATCATTTGTGTCCTTATTAGATCGTGGGTGTGGACACTACCAAATTCTCTCAAATTCATACCACTTTGTCAGTTTTTCGAGGCCAATGTCATAATGGTCTCAGATTTGTGAAAGGTGGGCCCGATTTTAAGATGTTACACATCCATTCTAGAGCATTCATTTAGGCTAACTCTTACATAGATCACAATGTGTCCATCCATCAACCCTTCGACCCGAGAGTTTACTCACTACTTGTTGTGTTAATCCTCTGTATGATGGACGTCTTTAGATTTAAGAAGGGATCACTAGATGGACCATCAAAATATTACTTCTATTTTCACCACAAATATTTATGTTATAAGCTAATGTACTTTATTTAAACTCTCGTAAGAGAGTCCTATTATACTACTTTTGCCATTACGACTAAATCGTAGCCATCCCATCACCCTTCATCATCGATAGTTTCAAATCCTTACCATCCATCATCACCATCTGTTTACGTCGAATTTTGTAACAGGGTCCTCCGGATTGTTCACCTTCTCTCCAAGCGATTTCCTCCTTGGACCTGAAAGGAGACAGAAAGTAATTAAGGGTGGCCGGCGTCCAGCCGTTGGCCCTCCGATGCTTAAGTTAGATAGGGTGAGGTTGAAAAGAGAACAAATAAAGGACGGGGGTTAAGAGATTGAGTATTGTGTACCTTTATCATCAATAGAGTCATCTATTTATACAGATCTAAATGATCCAACCTGCTACGCAAGCTGTTAAGATTAGTACTGATATCATGGGATAAGAAGCTTATCTTGTTAATCCTTGGATAAGGAAGTAGTCAAAACATTCTAGACGTCTAGCTGATTACGTCTCTAGATATTCGGAACTATGAATAGATATAAACCAAAATCGGCCTATACAGGCTGCTGGTAATATGAGATGAGGGCCATCCATGCCCGAGACCAGAAACCACGACCTGCTCATATGTTGGGAGCTGTTCATATCAAGAGTGCTCGCATTCTGGGTGCGACCCCTTCGACGATCAGGAGCCGAGCTGGTTTTATTTTTTATATGCGACCCCTTTCAGTTGAGCACGAGCAGGGCTGGTCGCATTTTGGAGATGCGACCCCTTTCGTCGAGCACGAGCCGGGCTGGTCGCATTTTGGAGATGCGACCGCGATTCCTCACTTCTCTTTAAAGCCAAATTTGTCTACAACAAGTGGCCCCCAAACCCTTGGCGTTGAGGAACTATGCCAAGGGTTTTGTTTGTATGCGTAGCTGACTGCTGGGAGAGAATCGTGTATGATTCATTTAACATGATTCTACATTTATGATGGCCAGATTTTACGCAGCTTTTCCTGCCTCAAGAAATGAGGCGTCGGTCGCCAAGTGTCTCCGTATTTAATGCTTGTGCCCGTTCGTTTGTCGTGCCGGATGAGAGGCTGCCGCGTATCAACCAAATCAAACGAAATGATTGCGTATAAATATCAGATCCTGCAGAATTTCCTTCATTTTTGAATTTTCGGCTGTAGAGTATTCTTCTTTCTTCTTCTCCTTTGCTTCCGGTGCAAACCTCTTCGCAGAGGTAGTCCTCCTTCATCTTTTCTTTTTCTATCTTTTTTTGATCGTATACCGACTGCTCGCACAACTAACTCATGAAAAAGTGAATTAGACTCAATCCGGGGGTCGTATGACCATGTCCGCGTTGAGATAGACTGGTCTATCGATTGAGGTTTTGATTCCACCAAGGGTAGAAGATTGGTCAAGAGAACATGTATGTTCTCTTCAGGGCTATTTTTTATCCATAAAATGGAGAAGCAACCAACAAGAATGATCTTAACCCTACCAAGGGTAGGCAATTGGCCAAGAGAATGTATGTATTCTCTTCGGGGCTATTCGAGTCCAATTAAATGGAGTAGCGACCAAAAGGAATGATTTTAATTCTTATTCACTCGGAATGTTGTTCGGAATTACATTGAATTAAGGGAAGTACCGTAATAAGTGTTCCACGTGCCAAGGGTGACGTACGGGTCTTCCCTGTATGTCTTCAAGATAATAAGTACCGGGTCGCACAATTTTGATGACTCGATACGGACCTTCCCAATTCGGATCAAACGAACGAGTAGGAGCTCCGAGGTTCTGTCTGAGGACTAAATCGCCCAGCTGGAAGGCTCTAGGCTGAACTTTAGCATTACGGAAGCGAGCAATGCGCTGCTGATACGCTGCTGCTCGCATCTGGGAGGCAATTCTCCGTTCTTCCAAGAGATCGAGGTGAAATCGAAGACTTTCCTGATTACAAGTGGGATCGTATTGCTCGATCCGATACGAGGGTACTTAAATTTCAACTGGTACTACCGTGTCGGTACCGAATGCTAAGGAGAAGGGAGTTTGGCCTGTAGACGTGCGAGTCATAGTCCTATACGCCCATAAGACTTCTGGCAGGAGTTCTGGCCACATGCCTTTACACTCACCGAGCTTGGTCTTCTTATGATGCTTAATGATTTTATTCACTGCTTCAACTTGCCCATTTGCCTGAGGATGATAGGGAGAAGTGCGGATATTGCGTATCTTCCATGTTTCGCAAAATTCATCGAAAGCGGCGTTGTCGAATTGCTTTCCATTGTCGGAGATTATAGTATGAAGGAGTCCATAACTGGCATATGATGTTTCTCCATACGAACTTAGTGGTCTGTTTCTCAGTAATTCTGGCTAGTGGCTCCGCCTCGGCCCATTTGGTGAAGTAATTGACCCTCACTATCGCGAACCTATTTTGTCCTTTTCCAGTAGGCAAGGGCCCGATGATATCGACCCCCCATTAAGCGAAGGGCCAAGGGCTATCAATTGGAGTCATTTGCTCGGACGGTACATGAGGTATAGGAGAGTATCGCTGGCACTTGTCACATTTTTTAGAGAATTCAATTGCGTCTGCCTTCATAGTGGGCCAATAGTATCCTTGCCTCATCGCCTTATATGCTAGGGCTCGCCCCCTTGGGTGGTTACCACATGCCCCCTAGTGTACTTCATCTAGAACATGATGTGCTTCTTCTGGGTGAAGACACCTTAAATAGGGCAAGGAAAAACTCTTATGTAACAATATTCCATCTTGTAAGGTATACCTGGCGGCTCGATGAGGTATTTGTCGGGCGGCTTTCTTATCGTCTGGGAGGTATCCGTCTCTGAGATAAAGGAGTATGGGGTCCATCCAACATGGAGACGGATGTACCGCAATCACCTGCTCGAGAGTTGCTTGGTTGATACTCGAGTTCTGAAGGTGCTCGATGGGAATTGAATGTGATAACTCAGATTCTGGTGCAGAGGCGAGTTTTGCCAAAGAATCAGCGAATTTATTCTTCTCGCTAGGGATGTGGATTATTTCATAATTCTTTAGCTTTGAGAGCAGGATGAGCACTAGAGATTTGTATAAGGCCAAACTGTTTACGTCGAATTTTGTAACAGGGTCCTCCGGATTGTTCACCGTCTCTCCAAGCGATTTCCTCCTTGGACCTGAAAGGAGACAGAAAGTAATTAAGGGTGGCCGGCGTCCAGCCGTTTGCCCTCCGATGCTTAAGTTAGATAGGGTGAGGTTGAAAAGAGAACAAATAAAGGACGGGGGTTAAGAGATTGAGTATTGTGTACCTTTATCATCAAAAGAGTCATCTATTTGTACAGAGCTAAATGATCCAACCTGCTACGCAAGCTGTTAAGATTAGTACTGATTTCATGGGATAAGAAGCTTATCTTGTTAATCCTTGGATAAGGAAGTAGTCAAAACATTCTAGACGTCTAGCTGATTACGTCTCTAGATATTCGGAACTATGAATAGATATAAACCAAAAATAAATTGGCCTATACAGGCTGCTGGTACTATGAGATAAGGGCCATCCATGCCCGAGACCAGAAACCACGACCGCTCATATGTCGGGAGCTGTTCATATCAAGAGTTCTCGCATTCTGGGTGCGACCCCATCGACGATCACGAGCCGAGCTGGTCGCATTTTTTATATACGACCCCTTTCGTTGAGCACGAGCAGGGCTGGTCGCATTTTGGAGATGCGACCCCTTTCGTCAAGCACGAGCCGTGCTGGTCGCATTTTGGAGATGCGACCGCTTTCGTCAAGCAAGAGCCGGGCTGGTCGCATTTTAGAGATGCGACCGCTATTCTTCACTTCTCTTTAAAGCCAAATTTGTCTACAACACCATCCATCATCATCATCATCATATAACTGTTGATTGGGAGTAAGGAGGTAGTATTTTATAGTGGGCCGAAGATTGGTTTTCTTTGTTCTTCAAAATTTCGGATCGGGTTAACGATTGGTGAGTCTACGGATATACTCACCCCACATCATTGTTTGAATGCGCATTTGTGTTTTATTTAGTAGATCAATTACGTTACTTTGATTAAATCTATGCCGTTCATCATGTATTTTAGCTTACATTTTCTTGTGGACCTAGATTTAAAAGAAATCTGATTTTTGAGTGAGCCAGGGTGGGAGAAATAGACCCAACCATTCAAAAGGGGATAAAGCCAATATTTTTGTTTTATAATTTTCGATCTGTGCAAAATTAGATTTATTGGGTGGACCAAAGGCCTGAATAATTCAATGGATGGATTGGATCTCAACCTAGTGGGCCCCACCTTGTGTGGATACAAATTATAAAAAGAAAAAAAAAGAGAGAGAAGCCGCTGCCCAGCAGTGTCACCAACGCCCAGCGCTGGCGGGTGGGAGGATGGGCTGCCAGTTGGAGGCCCACTCGTGGGCCCCACCTTAATGTATTTTTTTATCCACTCCATCTATCACTTACCTCATCATGTGATGTAATAGTCCACAAAATTTCAGCTCGATCCGAGACTTGAGCAGACCACACCAACTTCTACAAATTAGACCATATTGCTGAATTTTCTGCAATTGTGCAGAAAATTCCGAATTTATCTCTCATGGACAGTGGGTAATCCGTGGGCCCCACTCTAAGCTTTCTGTCAAATCTATACCACTCACTTGTTACATTAATATGTCAGGAGGCTGAAATTAAATTTCAGAGGGTTTCGATAACCGAGTGGGCCACACCGTCTCAAATAGTGGACAATGTAATACAATATAAATCTGAAGGTGAGCAGATTTTAAAGTGGGGACAACAAGCACTTATGGGCCCCACATGTGAACTTTTGGATAAATCCACCTCGTCCACACTGTTTGCTGGGTTATGTGGGATTCACCATAAAAATATGGGCCAGAATGGGGTTCCAGGTGGCCCACACAACTCGAAATAATGGGACTGACACCTTGAAAAATAACAGAATCTTAATCTGATTGGACTCCAACTTTTGGGTCCCATTGAGGAATATTTTGCCCAATCTAAGCCGTCTAATGATTAGACCAGCAAGTCTTAAAATTGTAAAATAAATTTGGTACACATCAGACCTCCCAAACAGTCAGATTAAATGAAGTTGTAGGGACAACACCTATTCATTTTCTTTGAATGTATGGTTATAGTTTAGTTTAAAGTTCTTAAACCCCTCAAAATGCTTTGTTTCATAATGTGGATGCATTCTTGCCATCTTGATATATATGCACTTGATTTGTTTCTTAAATAGTTATGTTGTATGATTCATTAAATTATATTAAGATGTAATAAATTCTCATTATCACATGTTCATGTTTATATGATCACACATGATGGACCCATGCATAGAGCGGTTTATGGTGAGGTTAAGTCCACGGAGTAAAATCAGAGTAAGGGTATGTAAATTGTTCTTAACCATTACTATCCAAGTGTGGTTAAGTTTATGTGGGATGGATATGGGAATGACTATGGAACAACTATGTATGGATACATTGGATGAACTGGAATATGAAAAACCATCAAGTGTGGTATGTTTTCCCGTCGAGAATGCATCCCGTGTTGGGATCGGATCGTACCCGTGTCAGGATCGGGGCAATTGTTTTCTCATTGAGAATGCGACCCGTGTCAGGATCGGGCGTACCGTGTCAGGATCGGAGCAATTGCGTCTCGTCAGGAATGCGACTCGTGTCAGGATTCGGGCGTACCGTGTCAGGATCGAAATGTACCTCACCTGTTTGGTTGTGATTGGTTGTGATACTATTTTTCAGGCGTAGCCTCGTATGGCTGATTTACTTGTGTGAAACCTGACTAAAGACCTTGTATTAAAGGCCACGTATATGGTTGATTTATACGTGCTGCATGGGAATTCATTATGGGATGTGTGTTTAGTGTTAATAAATGTGTCGTTGTGGGGTGGAAAAGTGTGAGCATGGCATTCTACAACTTACAAACTGAATAGTTATGTTTTGATTCTGTTTATCTGTTTACTTGTATGCGTGATTCATATTATGGAGTGGAGTAAGTACTCCTACTCGCTGGGCATTGTTTTGCTCACCCTTCTTAGGGAACTGTAGGTTCAAGAGGCGACATGGAATCTTTCGAGGACAAGGCACAAGTTGAGGACATAGTGAAGATCCAGGAGGAGGAGAACACCAACTCTAACGAAGACGCTTTTATTTATTTTTAGATATTCTATTTAGTTTTAAGTTAATAGAATCGTAGATGAGTATATTAGTGTCATGTTTGTGAATTATGAACATTTACAAATTATTTTATGATGTAAGTTGGAATAAGAGTATGGATATGGTTTAGTTAAAAAAAAATTGCTACTATTATTTGTAATCCTGTAATTATTACCTTAGTAGCGCTCGCAAATTCGTGCTCGGGCGGTATATTCGGGCGTTGAAATTTGGGGCGTTACATCAACACACCCCCAACCAGCATTTTGCTAGTCCCAAGCAAAACATGCGTGAAACCAATTTCATTCTTCAAAACCCAACTCTCCTTCAAAAACCATGTTTCTCTATACTTAATGATATGCGAGTGCAAGAACTAGGTAAACTTAGTGATAGAAGTTGAGACCTTAACCTTCTCATAACATAACAAGTACTTATATGAAATTCCCGCTGATTGATTGATAAATAGAAGAATCCAAACAATTTAACCTAGTGTGCTCGGTGAAGTTTTATCTCATGGATTTCTGGGGTTACCTTCCTTGTGAATTAATTAAGGTATGGATTCAACGGTGTATAGATCAACAACAACCCTGCGATGGGAATTTGCCTTACCGTCCTTCTGACGACTTTCACACTAAGTCCCATTTCCGGCTTTGGTTACGGGTAGACCATCCCCTGGTTGGTAATAGGTAGCCATTTTTGGAATTTCCCACCATATTCTCCATCATTCCCATATTTTTATCCTTCCTTTCCGTTTTCTTTTTCCTTAGATAGGATTTTTAGAAATCCATATCTTTCGTTATTTTCCCATGGACAAGGATGGACAAAGTACCCCGGCTTGGTTTCTCAACGCCTCGAATTCAAACTTCACCAATGCACAATTCTACATAATCCTTTCAAAGCGTGAGAATCGTGTAATGTGAACTAGGTGTAAAAGTGTTTATTAGGAATTCTATCAATCATAAAAATAGGGGAATTCACATATAAAACTAGTATCTTAGAGATTGCTCCAGGTATTCAACTTCACTCACTTTACTTTTCCTTTTTCTTATACTCACAACATCCCAAATGCATAGAAACAAAGTTTTCCAATGGAGTTTTGAATTTTTGAAAAATTGAAAAAGTTCCTACATAATTGCTCGAGATGTTACAAAACACTGGATTCATCTTAGTAATCCTACACCCCCAACCAAATCTTGCATTGTCCTCAATGTAAAAGATATGCAATGAGCAAAACATGAGAGCAATTCGAAAATAAAGGGGAGTGAGCAATGATAGTACCTGAGAGAATGAAAAGTGGAATTCTACCTCCTTCTAACAAACTTATGAAAAAGTAAACAAAAGCAACAAAATCCTAATCCTAACTACTCTATACCTCCATCAGACTAGGAGATCAACCATCCTGATACACAGGATCAGTCAGAGATATGGACATACCTTCTGAAGGAAACTTCTCAAAGAATGGCTTTAGTCACTGACCATTCTCCTTAAAGGTGTTGTCATTCCTTGGATTCAACAACTCGACAGTCCCATATAGGTAGACAGTTTGTACAATGTAGGGACCGGTCCATCGAGATCTCAATTTCTCCGGAAATAAGTGTAAGCGAGAATTATACATAAGGACGTTTTGATTAATCGTGAATGTCTTACGAAGAATGTTCTTATCATGGAACACCTTCGTCCTGTCCTTGTAAATTCTCGCATTTTCATATGCTTCATTCCGGAGTTCCGCAAGTTCATTCAATTGAAGTTTGCACAACGAGCTTGCTTTGTCAGAATCAAAATTCATCTTCTTTACTGCTGAATAAGCCCTATGTTCCAATTCCACGGGCAAGTGACAAGCTTTCCCATAGACAGGTCTATAGGGAGACATTCCAATGGGGGTCTTGAAAGTGGTACGGTAAGCCCAGAGCGCATCAATAAGTTGAAGCAACCAATCCTTGCGATTGGGGTTCACCGTTTTCTCCAAAATATGTTTAATCTCCCTATTAGATATCTCAGCTTGTCCACTTGTTTGTGGGTGATAGGGAGTGCTCACTTTGTGATTTACGCCATATTTCTTCATTAAGGCTTCAAATGGGCGATTAGAAAAGTGAGACCCTCCATCACTTATGATGACTCGAGGTGCTTCAAACCGGGAAAGAATATTCTCTTTTAAGAAACGAATGACTATTTTATGGTCATTATTCCGGCATGGAATCGTCTCGACCCATTTGGACACATAGTCGATGGCAAGCAAGATATATAAGTTTCCAAAAGAAGATGGGAATGGACCCATGAAATCGATACCCAACAATAAAAAATTTCAATTGGTAAGATGAGATTGAGTGGCATCATATTTCCACGAGAGATTCCTCCCAATTTTTGACAAGGCTCACATGTTTTACAAAACTCATGGGTGCCCTTGAACATGGTGGGCCAATAAAACCCACATTGCAGAATTTTGGTTGTGGTCTTCTTAGCCGAAAAGTGGCCACCACATGCCTGGGAATGACAAAAGGAGATGATATTGTGTTGCTCATCATCCGGCACACATCTCTTTATAATTTGATCGGGACAATACTTGAATAAGTAAGGATCGTCCTATAGGAATTTCCTCACCTCGTTGAAGAACTTATCTTTATCTTGCTTTTTCTAATGTGTTGGAGTTGTACCTGTAGCAAGATAGTTAGCAATGTCCGCATACCATGAAAATTGGGAGACTTTAAAAACTTGTTCATCAGGGAACATGTCATTGATCGCGGTCATCTCAGGGGAATCGGTGAGAACAAGTCGAGAGAGATGGTTAGCCACTACGTTTTCTACTCCTTTCTTATCACGTATTTCTATGTCAAATTCTTGGAGTAGGAGGATCCATCTTAACAAAAGTGGCTTAGCATCCTTCTTAGAGAGAAGGTACTTAAGCGCGGCATGGTCAGTGAATATGATGATCTTGAATCCAATCAAGTAGGACCTAAACTTGTCCAAGGCAAAAACTACGGCTAAAAGTTCCTTTTCTGTAGTAGTGTAGTTTGCTTGGGCTGAGTTTAAGGTTCTACTTGCATAGTAGATAACACATGGCTTCTTCTCTTTTCTTTGGCCTAGCACAGCCCCAATAGCATAGTCGCTTGCATCGCACATAATTTCAAAAGGAAGGCTCCAATCAGGTGGTTGCATTATGGGAGCACATGTCAACATACCTTTAAGTTTGGTAAAGGCATTTTAACAATCTTCATTCCACTCGAACGAGTTCTCCTTTTGAAGTAGGTTACATAAAGGACGAGAGAGTGAACTGAAGTCCTTTATGAACCGTCTATAAAACATGGTGTGTCCCAAAAAGGACCACACATCTCGTATGCTCTTGGGTGGTGGAAGGTTGAGAGAAGATCGATTTTAGCTTTATCCACCTCGATTTCGTTTTATGAGATGATGTGACCAAGTACAATTCCCTTTTGAACCATGAAGTGACATTTCTCCCAATTCAACACAAGGTTCTTCTCTTCACATCTTTTCAACACAGATTTTAAGTGCATAAGGCACTCATCAAAGCTACAACCAAATACAGAGAAATCATTCATGAAGACTTCAAGAATTATCCCCACCATATCAGAAAAAATACTCAGCATACAACGCTGAAAAGTGGTAGGGGCATTACATAATCCAAATGGCATCCTTCGATAGGCAAAAGTACCGAATGGACATGTGAATGTTGTTTTCTCTTGGTCCTCTAGGGCGATCTCTATTTGGTTGTACCCTGAATAGCCATCAAGGAAGCAAAAATGGGAATGACCCACCAACCTTTCTAAAATTTGATCAACAAACGGTAGGGGGGAAGTGGTCTTTTCTCGTAACTGTGTTTAACTTCCTGTAGTCAATGCACATTCTCCAACTGGTAGTGACTCTGGTTGGTACGAGTTCATTATTGGCATTGGCTACAATGGTTATTCCGGATTTCTTGGGCACCACTTGACTTGGGCTCACCCATTGACTATCGAATATTGGGTAAATAATACCCACATCTAATAGTTTCACCACTTCGGCCTTAACCACATCCTTCATGTTTGGATTGAGTCATCTTTGTGGATGCCTAGATGTCTTCGCATTCTCCTCAAGGTGTATGCGATGAGTACAAATCAGTGGGTCTATGCCTTTGAGATTCGCAATCGACCATCCAATGGCACTCTTATGCTCTATTAGAGTGGCTATTAGCCTACTCTCTTGTTCCTCATCCAAGTGGGAAGAAATCACCACCGGATATGTCTCATCTCGACCTAAATATACATATTTCAACTCACTTGGTAATGGTTTTAGGTCGAGTGTTGGTGCCTTGATATTGGATGGAAGGGGCTTGTTCTCGTTTAAGGGTAACGGTTTAAATAGTGCCCTCCATGTTTTGTTATCAAGTACCAGCATCACATCTAAAATGGCATCTATCTCTCGTATTGTGTCATCATTTATATCATGAGAGTGGGCCACACATGCCTCCTAAGGGTCAGAATATAATGTCAGGGGGAATGTATCCTCCACGAATGATTCAATCAAATTTATCTCGTGGATCTCATCATCAACTTCCCAAGGTTGTTTGCATACATCAAATATATTCAGCTCGAGTGTCATATTTCCAAAGGACATTTGTACAAGCCCGTTTCTACAATTGATAATCGCATTGGAAGTAGTTAGAAAAGGGCGGCCAAGTATGACGGGAATTTGAGCACCGGTACCGATCATGGGATGTGTATCCAAGACAATAAAGTCTACTGGGTAGTAAAATTTATTCACTTGGACTAAGACATCCTCAATCACTCCTCTTGGTATACGAATAGATTTATCAGCAAGTTGGACTATGGTTTTGGTGGGTTTCAATTCACCTAACCCAAGTTGTTCATAAACCGAGTATGAAATGAGGTTAACACTTGCCCCTACATCAAGTAAGGCTTGTTTAATCCGGTAGTCTCCTATGATGCATGAGATGGTTGGACTACCCGAATCCTTGTATTTTTTGGGCACCTCTTGTTTAATAATACCACTCAAATTCTCAGTCAAAAGTACTTTGTTGTGAACATTGTGTTTCCTTTTGACTGTACACAATTCCTTTAGAAATTTGGCATAGGATGGTATTTGCTTTATGGCATCCAACAACGGGATGTTGATCTTCACTTGCTTAAAAACCTCTAAAATTTTCAGGTTTTTGTCTAAAAGTTTGGGTGAAATCAACCTTTGGGGAAACGGGGCAACCGGCTTGTATTGCCTTTCTGGTTATTTCTCTTGTGGAGTATTGTTCGGGCTATCATCCTCTTTGGGAATTTCCGGATCATTAAGCTTTGGGGCCTTCACCGGATTAAATTTATCGATTATTTTCCCACTTCTCAAAGTGGTGATAGCTTGAACTGAAAGTGCGTCGGTAGTCTAACACGACACTCACGTATGTGTGGAAGCTTAAAGAGCAACTAGAATTATGGCTAAACCTATAGGAGGGGGTGATTAGGACCTTTTTTGAAATTCTTTTCACCTACTTATATAATTCAACAAATCAAACTAAGTAAGCAAGAACACTTCGGCTTTCAAGCCTAAGTGGGTCCAATCACAAGACTAGCATATGATAAAGCAATAAACAACCTAGTCTAAAGCATGCATAGGTAATCAAAAGATTTAACTAATCAAGCTCCTATCCTATGCAACCTAAGTAGACTTATGAGAATGGATCAATGAGCTCAAGTCTACACAACTAGTGAAAGTACATCTTGTGTGTGGATGTGCCTAATTAGTGCCTAGCATACATTCCTATCATGCATTCATAATTAGACAATTAAACTAACAATGCTAAGATATTAATGTGCTCAATTCAATCACAAACACAAGCATGTATAGTGGTTCGACTTTGGGTTTACTCCACTCCCGGTTTAAGTACTCAACTCCTTTGAGCACACCGGCATTCACTATCGGAGGTTTTAAATGAGGTTCACCTCTCAACCTTTACACGGAGGTTTTACCGGTTCACCTCTCAACCATGACTGGAGTTTTAGACAAAGGGATAACTCTCAACCCAAATGGAGTTTTGGACATAGGCTAACTCTCAACCTGACGCACGTTCACTCCCGTGTCGGAGGCTCCCCCTTGGAACTTAGTTTAGGCCCGGCTAACGGGCCAAGGAACGGCTAACGTCCATAGATCAAGTTTGACAAACAAACTCTAAATGGACTCTCAATAAAGACAACCTTACTTGTCGGATGAGCCCCTTGTTTAGTGTCGGTTTGGGTTGCTTCATCTCCGCTCTCCCGTGCTTCAATTAGCTTCCCTTGCTCCCATGATCGTGTCGTCGTTGCGTCGCCAATGCCTCAGCCACACTCGATCAAACACCTTGCATGTGATGTCTTTGAGATGCCCAAGGTGCTAGGAGGGTAGGTTTGAGAACTCTACAACTAATGGGAATGGGTTGCCTAGAGGTTCTCTCCTACAACGATCTCATCTTAGAGTTTTGGACAAGGATTTACCAATCAAGAAGGTTCCAAACTCTAGAGATCAAGAGGGGATGAAGGTCATCTTCTTCATGAGCTTGGAATGCTCTAATCTTGTGTTAAAGCACAAGGAAGATGCCTTGCATAGGTTGGGAATGAGCCTTAAATGGTCTCTAACAATGGTGGCTTCACTCCTCTCGAAATCCCTCTCCTTGCCCCTCAAAACAAGCCAAGCCCTTATATAGAAAAGTGCACAACGGATACAAAACGGGCAGAAAATGGCTAGTGCCGACCAGTCACACGACCGGTCGGCTAGGGGCCCACGACCGGTCGTCCAGGGTCCACGACAGGTCGGTCACAGGCCAACTGAAGACAGGAGCTTGCTGTCTTAAGGTGGGAGGTCTGTCCGACCGGTCTTGACCGGTCGGACCAGCCTAGCCGACCGGTCACGACCGGTCGGCCCTATGGCCTGAACATACCAGAGGCTGCTGTCACATTGGAGTGCCTGTCCGACCGGTCTTGACCGGTCGGCCAGGGGTCCACGACCGGTCGTGACCGATCGGATAGGCCTGGGTTCAGCCCACTGTTTTGTTAACCCATCCATTCTTCAACCCTCTCACTTAGGCCAAGATTTAGGTGATGTTTTGGGACACCTAAGGCCAATCTATGATGACTAAAGGTTCCCTAATATGGTCAAGGTCATCAAAGAGGTTAAGGGATTGGGTTTTGGTCCAGGTTAAGGCACATCAGGGCATCACTTTTACCTGAATCTTCTTCCTTGATGCAGTGGGGCCACTGAGTCTTCGGTCTTCGTCTTCATTGGGCTCAACCGACACTAGACTCACTGAAGTAAGTGATTGACAAACAAGGTGCACTAGTATGCCACAGAAAAGTACACTAACATGAACATACTCCGTATGTAGGGAGGATGAGCTTGCGTCTTGTATCTCAAATTGGGTCCTTGGGTTAGGAAGAGGTTGGGCAGGAAGTGTGCCTTTCTCCCTAACACTGAGGTGAGATTCAACTCTAGCCATTGAGGTTTTCAAGTCATTGATGGCTTGAGTTGAATTTTGATTAAATTTCAATTGCTCTTGTATGAACCCATCAATTTTCAAAGAATAACCCATCAATTTTTAGAGAATTAGTCTTGTTATACTTAGCTTGAACCGATACAAATGCACCCAACATCTCCTCTAGCATAGCTTACGGTGTAATGACTAAGGATGGACCTAGTAAAGGTTGAACTTGAGGAGCATTGTTTGCATTCGCAGTGGGTCCATTCCTCCAACTGAAGTTGGGATGGTTCTTCCAACTAGAATTATACATGTTTGACTTCGAAGCACTAAATGGCCGTTGATAACTGTTTATGGCATTTGATTGTTCTTGTAAGATATCTTGGAATGCTGAAATTGTGGTACAATCTTATGTTGCATGTTGATTTCCGGCACAAATTCCACAAACAGTTTCAACGTCTTTTGAGTTGATCATCTCTCCTTTCTTCAATTCTATGGCCTCGACTTTTCTTGTGAGGCTAGCCACACGTGCACTTATGTTATCCTCTTCTGAGAGGACATAAATTCCTCCTTTTTTCCTTTTGTTGGCTAGTCATGGAATTTGTTGGTCTAGATGTATTCCAAGACTGTGCATTCTCGGCTAGTTCGTCCAAATAGTCCCATGCTTCCTCGGCTTCCTTATTCATGAACTCCCCATTACACATCATCTCTACAAATTGGCGCATGGGTGAAGTCAGTCCTTCATTGAAAAAGCTTATAACCTGCCAAATTTCGTAGCCATGATGTGGGCATGCATTTAACAAGTCCTTAAACCTCCTCAACATTGGAAGAAGGTCTCATCCTCCTTTTGGGCAAAATTCATGATAAGGTGCCTCAACATGTTCGTTTTGTGAGTAGGGAAGAACTTTTTAATGAACGCCCTAGACATCTCAGTCCATGTGCCAATCGATCTTGGCCTTAATGCATGAAGCCAACCTTTAGCTTTCTCTTTAAGGGTAAAAGGAAATAATTTAAGTCTTACTACATCATCGGTTACATTTGCAAAGTGCATTGTGGCTATCACCTCATCAAATTCCTTAAGATGTTGATGGGCACTTTCACTGTCTAGTCTATGGAATTTCGGGAGGAGTTGGATTACTCCCGGTTTCAAATCTACGTTCCCTGCATTTTATGGAAAAACTATGCATGTGAGAGTGCTCGCTCTTGCTAGTTGCAAGTAATCACGTAATGTTCTGGGTTGGGGAACATTCTCAACCACATTCTCTCCCGTTTCGGTTTGGTTTTGGCCCAGATTTTTATTGGCCATAGGGTTAAGTTGATTTGCAGCCATACTTTCAGACAAAATTGGAGAATTTAAATGTCTCTTAGCACGTGGCTCTCTATTAATTCCTTCAACAATTCCCCCTTCACTAATGAGTCGGTTATTAAAATCCCGAGCCCAATGTGGCATGCAAATCCTAAAAGAATGAAATAAGAAAAAAGAATTCTTCCTTCCTTTCTTTACTCTTCTCTAAGACCGAAGCACAAGGTGTCTTGCAATGGCTGAGCCAGAAGCAAGGATAGAGACCGATTTCTCCTGTTCAATAGGGTTTAGAGAACTCCCCACCCACTCTTTGAGTCTTTTGAGAAAAGTGCAGAAAAAGAAGGAAGAGGAATAGGATTGAGAAGAGAAATCTTTGAGCACAAGGTGATCCAAGACGGTAGTGCCGACCAATAGGAATTAAGGCGGCACAAGGCCAAACTATCAGAGATCCAAAAAGGAGTCTCCACCCACTCTACTAGAGATGAATATGATAGGAATGAATAGGGGAAGAAGAAGAGTAAGGTTAGAAAGATAAAACCTGATTTGAGAACTTAAGATCCCTAACTTCTTCTTCAACTTCCTAAAATCCCTACAAAAGAAAAAATCAAAATAAAATAAACTAAGTTAGTACTATTCCTAAAAATTTCAATTGAAACTCTCTTCAAAAATTCTGTTAAAACCATTAAAGTCCCCGACAACGGCGACAAAAACTTGTTCGCTTCCCCAAGTGTATGGTTGCGATGTAGTAATAATCTCAGTAAGACCGAGGTCGATCCATAGGGACTTGTGTAGGAAATCACAAAATACTGCTAATGGTTTCTACTGAAGAGCTAACTATCAGAATTTTAGTAATTTGATGAAGATAAAACTTTTGAACTAAACTGAAGGTAATCAATTAATAAAAAGGCACTAGGGGTTCGAGGATCCACTTGTAGCAATCCTTAATGCTTAATTCGCTGTGGTTTCTCACTTTCTCAACTATAATCGAAATTAAGTTCTATCTAGTCGGATGATAGAGCAGTTAAAACAATCAATCTGTCATATTTGTGACTCATGTACATGATTCTCTCAATTCAATCTAGGACTTAAGCACACTCAATTGCATAGGTCAGTCCCAATTCCAATAGGTTAAGATCACAACCATAATCATCATTAAATCCTGTCACAAGATAAAACTAGATCATGATTTGAACCTGATTCAAATCACATACACAGTCTTACATACTTCAGAAATTCCAGAAAAATAGACCTTTGGCAAGAAGTTCCCACATGAGGATCATAGATCTAGAGCATATTGAATCCAATTCCTCGAATCATACAGGTCTAGACTATCTCAAAACAGTTAAGAACTCAAGCAATTCTTCTAACATCCATGAGCCATGATAAGATTAAGAAAAACTACTTAGAACTTTATTTAAACTTCAAACCATTGTTCTTCACTAGTAATCCAACTTGAAACCAAATCAAACGAATTGAAACATCTTAGATTCACTACAAGCTTCACCTCTTAGTCCTAGCTAAGAGGTTTAGCCGTTCATGATCCAAGGAAACATGAAAACAACTAAACAAAGCATAAAACTAGAAGAAACAAACTAGAAGGAGCTGTAGAATTCCGAATCCGACTTCCGCCGTCTCCCACCATGCTCAATCTCTTCTAGGATGCCTTAGGAAGGAGCCCTAGGTCCCCTTTTATAGAATAGTGTAGAGAGTTCTAGATTGCGCAAGAAATTTCGGACTATGCAGAGAAAATCGGAGCTTGTAGAACACGTTTTCTTACGCAGACGACCGATCGCACGACCAGTCTCAAAATCGCAAAAACAGTCCAGTGAGTTTTCATAATTTCAGAACCCAAAAATTTAATTCAAGGACCGGTCGCACGACCGGTTTGAGCAGTGGACGACTGGTCGTGGGTGGTCCAGCAAGCTATGTAGTATGGCCCCTTCTGTTGAGAATTCAGATCGATCGGATGACCGGCCCTAGGTTATGGACGACCGGTCGGACGACCGGTCTTGAGTGCTTTCTCCTGCCCTCTTTTCTTTTCTCCTTTGCTTCTTTCTTCCACCCTTTCAGGCTTAGTCCTTTAATCTTCAATGCTTGTGAATAACGTCTTTAAGCCTCCAATTGATGAATCCTCTCTCTTATTCCTATAACCACAAAAACCATGCATTAGTTGGGCCTTTAATCATGTATTTCAAGCATAGTTAGTGATAAAGTGGGGTTAGAGTATGCACATTTAAGAGCTCAACATACTGTTGTTGGAGAAACGTTCCAGACCGAAAAGAAGAAAAAAAGAAGAAGAAAAGAAACATGTGAATTTTACCTCGTATTGTTTATATCATGTGTTCCAATTAATTTTATTTTAACTTAATTTTCCATCTTACAAGAAGGTTTGGTTCGCTTAAATTTGGTATTGATGTGATTCATGAGTTTACATCTTGAGTATTTAGAGTTTTTGTTTTATTTCAGATTGTGTTGATGAGATTCCAAGTGAATTTGATATTCAAATAAGGTTGTGTATGTGTTAGTTGATTTTATATCTTCTTGGAAAAAGGGTAGAAGGATGTATGAATTGTTTGAATTATTTTGAAAAGGGAGTGACATAAACCATGTATTCTATGAGATTGAGGACTCCAGTAAGTGGTTGATTACTTGACTTGATTTGGGTTGAGCACACGTGAGTGTTGCAATAGACCGTTGCTCCATTGATCGAGGCCGGCTGGGTGAGCACCCAAGTGTGTGCAACAGACCAGCTATGCAGGCCAGGTGAAGGCTCCGTTGATCGAGGCTGGTTGGGTGGGCACCCAAGTATGTGTAACAGACCAGATACGCAGGCCAGGCGAAGGTGTGGGACAGTTCGTGATCCGACTTGGCTATGCCGCTAGGGATCGATGTTCCATGATGATAGTGTTAACCAACTGGACGTTCCACTTATAATTGTACTAAGATCGTTGAGATATACTTGCATATCATGCATCATGTGTATATTTAAAACGTTTTGGTTAGCGAAATTATCATTGGATTTGTAATGGTTTGTATTTTAATGGTTACGCAATTTTCTATATTGAATTACATGTGTTAAATTGTACGAGATCACTCACCGGCTTTTATAGTTGACACAGTGTTATGCGATTAACCGTAGTGACAGGTGATGATTTAGAAGACTTTGAGGAAGCGATTCCAAATGAGGAAATACTCTATAAGATTTTTGAGAATTGATTTATTTTAATTTTAGTTTGAAAGTGTTGTTGTAATAAGGCTCATTAGATGGCCATTAGTTTAGACAGTTGGAGAAAATTTAGTAGGCTTTATTTTTGGAGGTTTAATTTCAAAGTTTGGCTTATTTCTATTCTATGAATACCATGTGAATGTGAATGAAAAAGAGAAAAATTATATCGAAAATGGAAGTATTCATTATTAACACCCTTGATTTCGGGATTTGAGTGTATATACTCGAGTGTTGAATTTTGGGGGCGTTACAGTTGGTATCAGAGAATAGGAATGAGATAAATTGTGCCTTGGGCCAAAAGTCCACCTAAATTTTAGGATCTAGGATAGCTTCATGAACATAGAGACTCTAAACATATACTCCCGAAACTTCTAAGATAGTCGTTGAACTTAGACACATGTACCTAGGTACCGTGGGAAGGGAATTCCTATCTTAGTGAACCTTTTACTAAATCAAAAGTCATGAAAATTAAAAATTTTAACCTCTGTGATCTTTTTCAGGGTTATAAGGACATTTCTACGAAATTACAGCAAGTGGATTGACCGAAAAATAATATTTTGAATTTTCCTTAAATTTTCACCTATGAGATTTAAATTATGAACCAGATTTATACCTATGATCACACAAGGTAAAATATAAGTCTAAAAATTTTCAAAAGTTTTCTAAAGGTCAATAACATACCCATTGATATCCCTGCAAAATTTCAGAACAAACAAAATTTTAGAAAAATTCTAGATATTCTATTAGTAGATTGAGAAACGTGAAATCTGTTGCTGGACACAACATATTATTGCCTTTATCAGCGAGAAAACCTAATAATTAGTAGATATTTTATAGTAATTGCCTGTCCAGCCACCTGATTTTTTGTAAAACCTCCATCAAACAAACATATGGAGAGACATATCCGATCTAGATTTAAAGGATGAATAATTTAGTTGTTATTACTGGAATATTAAATTCACGCGTGGATAATGGGGCGATCTAATATTTTAAGGAGTACTAAATTAAGTTTTCTACTAATGTAGATCATGCCGCCTAAAAGAAAGAGTCAAGCTACTCCATCTACACCCGATGTTACAGATGATGAACAATTAATTGAAGGGGTATACAACATTTTGGGTAACATAGCATCGCTCCTTCGCCAGCAGGTACAGACCGCAAATAATATTATAAATCAGCACCCAATACTAGCTCCACAAGGTGGTGGGGGAGGAGATATATTAGAACGATTCAGAAGGCTTCGACCACCCGTCTTTAAAGGACAAAATGACCAGCTAGAGGCTGACAATTGGAAGAATCAAATGGAATTTTTTTTTGATGGAATGAGGTGGATGGATGAAGACAGAGTAGTCTTAGCCATATATATGTTGGAAGGAGAAGCTGATCACTAGTGGAAGGTAACCAAAAGAGCAGCCGCTACAAACACAATCTGGACATGGGAAAAATTCTGCGAGAAATTTGATCAAAAATATTTTCCCGAGAGTGTCAAGGATAGGAAGGTGGCCGAATATATGAATTTAGAACAAGGGGACCTTATTGTCAGTCAATATGAAGCTAAGTTCATGGAACTATCACGCTTTACACCTCATCTCATCCCCAATGATAAGCAAAAAGCTAAAAAGTTCATGCAAGGGTTGAAGACTTCCCTTTGCACAATTAATTGAAGGGGTATACAACATTTTGGGTAACATAGCATCGCTCCTTCGCCAGTAGGTACAGACCGCAAATAATATTATAAATCAGCACCCAATACTAGCTCCACAAGGTGGTGGGGTGGTTTCTTTTGAACTTCGAACCTATGCTAAGGCGGTAAATAAAGCCTTAGTCATCGAACAAGACCTAGAAGACTTATGGAAAAACAGAGAACAAAGAAGAGTGGTGGGTAATAAATATAGAGCGGCTCCAGAAATACCACAAGGACAAGATAAGAGACCCAGGACCATACCTTCGACTCCCTCCACACCCTCTCAACAACATTAGAATTTCATCATAATGTGTTATAATTGTGGCTCAGAAGGGCATATATCGCGAGCTTGTCCCCTACCTCGTCTCCAATTACCAGATCAGAGGCAATCACGGGTTTACTCGAGACTACCTCAACCGGAATCAAGTCAAGGCAGGCGATTTCCACGCCAGGCATCCCAAGAACGGGCTTTTGCCTTAGCACCACCTGAGGAAGAGGAAAAGAGAAACATGGATGCAGAGGATGACGAGATCCAAAACATCGAAGGTACATGGATTATTTAGATTTCAACCGAACCTTTACTTAAACGATAGTACTAACATTTTACTTACCATGATGCTAGAACTATTCCCTAAACACTCAAGAAAAAGATAATACTCCCTACCCTTGTCAAGGAGTGGTAAACCTAAATTTAACAAAAAAAAAAAAAAAAATCAAGGCGAATTTTGAGGACAAAATTTCTCTAAGGAGGGTAGATTGTAACAACTCAAATTAGTGTTACGCACATTTTTTTTTATTTTTTATTTTTTATTTTTTTATATACATCTATGCACATCGTGATACATCATAAAAGTGTCTTTGAATTTCGGGACGAAATTCCTTTAAGGAGGGAAGAATGTAATGGCCCAGGTTGTTAGAATAATTTAAATAATAATTTAATTAATTATTGTATTGATAAAGTAATAATAAAGAATCCGTAAGGAATTAAGGCAAAATACCTTTACTAAAGTTGCTCAAAATGAACCCTATAACAGCGTAGAAGTGTAAGATCTCATAAACTCGTAAATTTACGATAATTACGAAAATGCCATCCGCTAACTTAAGTTAAACTGACGATATTAAGTATATTAGTTTCTAACGATCAGTTTTACACAAAACTTCATATATTAGCTTAAGGGAATATTTTAGCCATACACGTCAAAATTCAGCCCTCCGATCATCCTACAAATTCCCTAATCAGAGATCGGACCATAAGTGGGCCATCAGACCTCGGATCTGCTTCATTTTTTTGTGTCATTCCGTAAAATATTATGACCGATCTGATGAATGGACTGGATGTGTCCCATGCATCACGGTGGGATCTACGTGCACAGCGTGGACAAGATGTGCTCGGTCAAATGTGTTTGACCGCGCATGTGTTGTACCAGGGACAGATCGTCTTCCTTGTTCCACACTGCAACAGCACTGGACACTGTCTGTTCTAGCTATCCACGTCGTCCATCAATGTGGACCCCACATATTTGATCCAAGCCTTCCATTTGTTAGTTTTACCCCACGCCGACACTCCTCTCAAGTCTTTTTCCCCAACAACCGCACGTCCGATCCTCTCCAAACTAATGTCTAAATTAAAGAATCTCAAAATCCAATGATCTGCCTTGCATGGATGGGCCAAATATCTTCCAGATCCTTGCATGGACCCCACCTAGGTCTCAAACGGCTCTTACTGTCCAAGAGTTGTCGAAAAGAAGTTTCCTTCCCCAACTTAAAATCAAACCACTCATGTTGGTCCGGTTTTCTATCGTAAGCACTAACCGACGCCTATTTAAGCTCCCCTTGACGCACACCCCTCCCCCTAAATCGTTTGAGATAAAGAGAGAGAGAGAGAGAGAGAGAGAGAGAGAGAGAGAGAGAGAGAGAGAGAGAGAGCCGTTAGAGAGAGAGAGAGAAAGAGAGAGAGAGAGAGAGAGAGAGAGAGAGAGAGAGTTAAATTGAGAGGGAAGGTTTTTCCGTTGCTGCTGCTGCTACTGTTGCTGGATCAACGTTCCAGACCGAAAAGAAGAAAAAGAAGAAGAAGAAAAGAAACATGTGAGTTTTACCTCATATCGTTTATATCATGTGTTCCAATTAATTTTATATTAACTTGATTTTCCATCTTACAAGAAGGTTTGGTTGGCTTAAATTTGGTATTGATGTGATTCATGAGTTTACATCATGAGTATTTAGAGTTTTTGTTTTATTTCATATTGTGTTGATGAGATTCCATGTGAATTTGATATTCAAATAAGGTTGTGTATGTGTTAGTTGATTTTGAATTTTCTTGGAAAAGGGTAGAAGGATGTATGAATTGTTTGAATTATTTTGAAAAGGGAGTGACATAAACCATGCATTCCATGAGATTGAGGACTCCTAGTATGTGATTGATTACTTGAGTTGATTTGGGTTGATCACACGTGAGTGTTGCAATAGACCGTTGCATCATTGATCGAGGCCGGTTGGGTGAGCACCTAAGTGTGTGCAACAGACCAGCTATGCAGGCCAGGTGCAGGTGTGGGACAGTTCGTGATCCGAGTTGGCTATGCCGTTAAGGACCGATGTTCCAGGATGATAGTGTTAACCAACTGGACGTTCCACTTATAACTGTACTGAGATCGTTAAGATATACTCGCATATCATGCATCGTGTGAATATTTAAAAGATTTTGATTGGCGAAATTATCATTGGATTTGAAATGGTTTGTAGTTTAATGGTGACACGATTTTCTATATTGAATTACATGTGTTAAACTATACGAGATCACTCACCGGCTTTTATAGCGGACGCAGTGTTATGCGATTAACCATAGTGATAGGTGAGGGTTTAGAAGACTTCGGGGAAGAGATTTCAGATGAGGAAATACTCTAGAAGATTTTTGATAATTGATTTATTTTAAATTTAGTTTGAAAGTGTTGGTGTAATAAGGCCCATTAGATGGCCATTAGTTTAGACAGTTGGAGAAAATTTAGTAGGCTTTATATTTAGAGGTTTAATTTCAAAGTTTGGTTTATTTCTATTCAATGAATACCATGTGAATGTAAATGAAAAAGAGAAAAATTATATCGAAAATGGAAGTATTCATTATTAACACCCTTGATTTCGGGATTTGAGTGTATATACTCGAGCGTTGAATTTTGGGGGCATTACATATGGGGATGAGGATACTTCGATTTACATGAACCCATGATTCCACTATGTTCCTCTTTGAGTAATCCCATATGTGATAGTATGCACAACTCATCATATGAACTCGGGTTCTTACAATCTACCCCCCTTAAAGAATCTCGTCCTCAAGATTAAGGTACATATGTATCAATCTTCAGTTATCATAAGCCACAAGGGAGAATCATACAACCAGCAAAATTTACTTTAGTATTCGGTATATCAGATTCATCCTTCAATCCACAACTAATCAAATCTATGCTTCAATAGAATTCCACTTAGCTCCATCTTATTCTCCTCCCTCCATATTTCATATAATCCTTGTTTTGAAGGAAATTCACTATCGGATGGCCAAATAGGCAGTCACTCTAAAATTTATTTCTTCCAAACCATATATCCAATAGATCTGAAATTTGGAATAGATGTTACTAACATCCAGTTGCATCACCATAAAAAATTTCAGCTTAAAATCTCTATAAATTATTAGGGTTTCTCCTTGATAAAGGTACTAATACGTTGCTGTCCAGCACCAGATTTTATGTCTTTCAGTCCACTATCAAAATTTATATAATTTTTATACAGTTCCGTTTGTCCTAAAATTTTGTAGGGACATCAATGGTACTGACCTTCAAAAAAATATTGAAAATTTTTAGACTTGTATTATATCATGTGTGATCATAGTTATAAATCTGGTCCATAATTTCAGTCCTACAAGTGAAAATTAAGGAAAAATTCAAAAATATTGATTTCTGGTCAATCCACTTGTTGTGATTTCATGGGAATGTCTTTATAACCCTGAGAAAGATCACAGAAGTTTAAAATTTTAATTTTCATTACTTTTGATTTAGGAAAACGCTAACTAAGGTGGGAATTCACTTCTCACAGTACCTAGGTTTATGTGTCTAAGTTCAATGGCTACCCTAGAAGTTTTCGGGAGCCTATATTTAGAGTCTTTATGTTCATGAAACTATCCTAGATCCTAAAACTTTGGTGGACTTTTTTCCAATGCACAATTGATCTCATTCCTATCTCTGATACCAACTGTAATGCCCCCAAAATTCGACAATTGAGTAGATACACTCAAATCCCGAAATCAAGGGTATTAATAATGAATACTTCCATTCTCGATATAATTTTTCTCTTTTTCATTCACATTCACATGGTATTTATAGAACTAAAATAAACCAAACTTTGAAATCAAACCTCCAAATATAAAGTCTACTAAATTTTCTCCAACCGTTTAAACTAATGGCCATCTAATGGGCCTTATTACATCAAAGCTTTTCAAACTAACAATTAAAATAATCAAATCTAAAAGGTCTTCTTAAAACTCATCTTCTTCTGGGATCGCCTCCTCATAATCTTCTAAATCATCACCTGTCACTACGGTTAATCGCATAACACTGCGTCAGCTATAAAAGCCAGTGAGTATTCTCATATAGTTTAGCACATGTAATTCGATATAGAAAATCACTTGACCATTAAATTGTAATTCATTACCAATCCAATGGTAATTTCATCAAAGCAAAATCTCTTAAACATGCACGTGATGCATGGTATGCAAGTATGTCTCAACAATCTTAGTACGGTTATCAATAGAACATCCAGGGCCAGTTTATTGTTGAGCCTACACTATTTCACAAAATCCATCATGGCTACAGAGTTGGTCTCTTGTACACACCAGGGAACTCACCCAACCTGCCCAAAATCATTTGATATCCACCGGGTACGCTAGTATGGTATCTTGTACACACCAGGGAGCTCAACCAACCCGTCCACAATCGATGGAGTATCAGAAGGGTATATTGCACACATAGGGTGTTCAACGAATGACTGTTGCACACACTTGGGCGTTCACCGGAACAATCATCAATGGGTCTGTTGCACACACTTGGGCACTCACCCTAAGGTCATCAACTGGGCCTATTGCACACACCAGGGTGCTCACCCTACGGTAATAACTGGAGTTCATCATTCGTGCTATGCATGAATCAAATCAATATTCCAAATCTTTTTCAGGAAAATTCAAAATCAACTCACACATGTACAACCCTATTCGGTTATCCAAATTCACATAAAATCTCAATAACTCAGATTATAAAGAATATAGGAAATCTAAATATTAATAATGGAAATACAATTCAAAAACTAAATCAATTAAACCTTCTGATGATAAGATGAAAATTTAAAACGTAAAAAGTAATGAAAACTAGAATCACATGGTGGAAACAATATGAGATACTGTTAATGCAAAGATTTGTCAATTACCATGATTAGTGTATCGTCAAGTCTGTAAATCCGCTTGCGGCTGAAGATTGAAGCCTTTGGTTAATGGATTTGTCCCAAGGAAGGATGAATCCATGTGTTGAAGTCTAAGTCCTTTTGTAGGCTGTTAAGGCTTATGGTTAACCTCATTTAAAACCATTGTGATAGTGAAATCCGGCCACTCAAGGAGTGAGTGGATCAGCTGGGAGTGGAGTAGGTACATAACCGAACCACTATAAAATCTCTTGTTGTGTGATGAATGTTTGAACTACTTTACTTCTTGTACTTGCTCTTTTATTGTTGAAAGTTTATATTCTGCATATTAAGTGTTTAAAGAAAGTTCTCTAATGTACTTTGCATGTTTGTAAGAGTGTAATTTGGTGATTTTTAAAAAGTGTCCTATTCACCCCCCTCTAGGACAAAGAAACCAGTTTCTTTCTTCTACAAAAGTAGTAATCAAACTTATACCGCAATTTCAATTGGTATCAAAGCGGGTTCCTCCTGAAAGGTGTAACAGCCCGGAGTGTGATCCGTCTCTAGAAGCTTGAAATCATGTCAAAAGGGGATTCTAGTATGGTTTCCAAACCTCCATATTTTGATGGCTCAAACTATGCATATTGGAAAGCAAGAATGAGAGTTTTCTTGCAATCATTGGATCATGCAACATGGAGGTCTGTGGAAATTAAACATGAAATACCCCTCTTGAGCACGGTCATATATGGGGTCACCACCACCACAGTCAAACCTGATGATTTATGGACTGATCTTGAACAACTGAGATACATTAGTAATGCAAAGGCACTCAATGTTATCTTTTGTGCCGTTTTAACGGATAAGTTCAAAAGAATTTGTAACTGTACAACTGCTAAGGAAGCATGGGACATCTTTGAAACTACTCATGAAGGAACTAGTACAGTCAAGTGGTCAAAACTTCAGCTCTTGACTACTCAATTTGAGAATATGAAAATGGAAGAACATGAGAACTTCATGGACTTTTACACCCGACTGAGTGATGTCACCAATGCTATGTGGGGATTGGGGGGGAGGATATCGGATCCGTGCATTTGTAGGAAAATACTAAGGTCCTTACCCGAATGATTCTCCTCCAAGGTCATAACTATTAAGGAATGTAGAGATATTGATACTATGAAAATAGAAGACTTACTAGGATCTCTACAGACCCATGAACTTCATTTCAAAAAATCTCCAAAAAGTAAAAACACAGTGCTAAAACTTCACACACTAAACAAGAATCTATAGTTGACAGTGATGAAGAAATGGATATGAATGAGATGGCTCTCATGGAAAAGAAGTTTAGAAAATTCTTCAAAAATGAAGGAAAGAAGGTTGATAGAAATAACAAATCTTTTGACAAAAAATGCTATACAGGAAAATCTTACAACAAGCCAAAAGATCCTAAGTGCTACAACTGTGGACGCTATGGTCATATTACCTCTGACTGCCAAGCTCCAGCCAAAGAAAAATTAAAAAAGAAAGCAATGACAGCTACATGGGACAACTCCGATAGTTCAGATTCTGATTCAAATGAATGTCAAAGTGATGGGGGAAGAGGATCAGTTAAAATTTTGATGGCCTCTATCTCGGAGATTATCCTAGACATACAGAGCATAAGAGACAAGGATGATCATGAATCGTCGGAAACCAATGTGACATCCTCCGATGATGACGAGGATGATAATGAAGGATTGCAAGTTGCCTATGATGAATTATTTCGTCAAAGCATCCTTCTTACCAAGAAGTTGAGCCAAGCTAATATTGAAAACAACAAATTGGCTGATGAAATGCAAGAAGTGAAAGGAGAAAACAACAGATTTCACTTTCAGATCTGTGACTTGGAAAGGAAAAACAAAGCAGCTCAAGACAAAATTAATACTCTAAAAGATGAGCTGAAGAAGGCAAACTCTACAAATCAATGTCTAACCATGCAGCTTAATCAAGAACGTCAACTCAATGAAAGATTTGCCTGGAGTAGAGAAAAACTAGACGATATCCTTAAATCAGGTAAGCCTTGTAGGAATACAAGAGGGCTAGGCTATGATGAGCAAACTAAGGTTAGTAACCCAGAACCTGAAAAGATTAGGAATGCATCAGGAAGCAATACAAAGAATTCACCAATATGCCATGCATGTAGAGATGTTGGACATTTGAAGTTTGAATGCTTGATCTTTAAGAATCCGGTTTGGAACTTGAAAGGAAAATTTATACCTACAGGAAAGATGATGAATCACATGTGGAGTCCTCCAAAACAAGCACCATGCAAAAATGGGAACATGAGGAGAAATTATCTGACTCTACCTAAGAAAGACAAAAGAATGGAAGAGCTCCTTAAAATGGTAAAACAGTTAAATAAAAGAACCATGGAACTGATGCAAGAGAAATCAAGCAAAGGAAAAAACTCAACACCTCATGCTCAAACGATGACATCTCTAGAATCAACCAAGAAGCTTGTTTCTCCAAAAAGGGTAGTATCTAAGTGGGTAGTAAAGAACAAATGCTTAGTTATCCATACAGCCCTTAAAGCCGGAAGAAACACTAGGTGGTATCTTGATAGTGGATGCTCCCGACACATGACAGGTGACAGGACTCAGTTTTATGATTATGCTGAGTTTGATGGTGGGTCTGTTACCTTTGGAGATGGGAGCGTGGCCAAAATTGTTGGAAAGGGAACCATCACCGGGCCAGGATTGCCCAAAATTGAGGATGTGCTGTGTGTTGATGGTTTGAAACATAATTTATTAAGCATTTCTCAAATATGTGATGAACAACATTCTGTAAAATTCTCCAAAGATATGTGTGAAATTATGGACCAAACTGGAAAATTGATTCTAAAAGGGCTTCGCACTGGAGATAACTGTTATGTTATTGAAAACAAGGGTGATGAGGGACCATTTGCAGTATGCCACATGGCCATGAATGATGAAACTGAGTTATGGCATCAACGGCTTGGTCATGTCCATTATAGGAATCTAGCTAGGTTGAGTAGAAAGAAACTAGTTAGAGGATTACCTAAGATAGGGAAGAAACCAAAAGAAGTATGTGCAGAGTGCTTGAAAGGTAAACAAATTAAAGTTGCACATAAGAAGACATCCACCATTGCTACATCAAAACCCCTTGATCTACTCCACATGGATCTCGTAGGTCCCACAAGAGTGATGAGTCAAGGTGGTAAGAGATACTTCTTTATTATTGTTGATGACTACTCCCACTACACATGGGTCGTATTTTTGAAAGAAAAATCTGATACATTTGAGGAATTTGAGAAACTCATGAGACGACTCCACAATGAGAAGGAATGTACAGTAAAACGAATTAGGAGTGATCATGGGGGAGAATTCGAGGATGGCGGATTTGAACAATTCTGTGAAAATTTAGGCATCAAACATGAGTTCTCAGCCCCAAAAACTCCTCAATAGAATGGAGTAGCCGAGAGGAAAAACAAAGTTCTACTTGACATGGCCACAGTTATGATGAACAACAAAAATATAGCAAAAAATCTGTGGGCCGAAGCAGTGAATACAACTTGTCACATCATTAATCGAGTATATTTGAGAGCTGGCCTAGATAAAACCCCATATGAGCTGTGGAATGGAAAAGTCCCAAACATCAAGTACTTTAGAGTCTTTGGTAGCAAATGCCACATCCTTTGAGATCGAAAAAATCTAGGAAAATTTGATTCTAAGAGCGATGAGGGAATATTCCTAGGATACGCTTCTGATAGTCGTGCCTATAGAGTTTATAACACAACGACTAAAACAACTCAATAATCCATAAATGTTATCATTGATGGCCAATCTAAAGAAGATACAAGACTTGATGATGATGAAGTGGGAGAACCATGCCACATAGGTAAACCTGTTGAACAATCTCCCACTCCCAATGCCTCAACAGCTCCTAAAAATGTTCCATATGTCAAGGATCATCCCCTCAATCAAATCATTGGAGATCCGTATGTTGGAGTCAAGACTAGGAGACAACTTGAGGCCATCAATAGTCATGTGTGCTTCACCTCAAAAATTGAACCAAAAAATATAAATGAGGCTCTCAATGATGAGTTTTGGATACTTGCAATGCAAGAAGAACTTCAACAGTTCACCGAAAATGAAGTTTGGTTTTTGGTTGAAAGACCATATGAGAAGAATGTCATTGGAACTAAATGGATCTTCAAGAACAAAATAGATGAATCTGGCAATGTAATTCGAAACAAAGCCCAGTCTAGTAGCTCAAGGGTACTCTCAAATCGAGGGAATTGATTTTGATGAAACTTTTGCCCCGGTTGCTAGACTAGAATCCATCCGAATTCTCATGTCCATAGCATGTGCACTCAAATTCAGATTATTTCAAATGGACGTGAAGAGTGCCTTTCTAAATGGTATTCTCGATGAGGAAGGTTATGTTGAACAACCTAAAGGGTTTGTGGACCCTAGATATCCTCAAAGAGTCTACTGATTGAAAAAGGCTCTCTATGGGCTAAAACAAGCCCCCCGAGCATGGTATGAACGTCTTACTCAATTTCTAATTGATCGCAAGTTTGTTAGGGGGAGTGTTGACAAAACCCTATTTGTTAAAAGAACGACTGATTCATTTCTCATTGCTCAGATTTATGTGGATGATATTGTATTTGGTTCAAATTGTGAAGAATTTTCTGGTTTATTTGCTGAATTGATGAAATCTGAATTTGAAATGAGTTTGGTAGGCGAGCTGAATTTTTTCCTAGGATTGTAAGTTAAGCAACTGAAAAATGGAATCTTCATAAACCAAACTAAATATGCTAAAGATTTAGTCAAGAGGTTTGGGCTAGACTCAGGTCAATCACACACCACGCCTATGGCCACAACCATTAAACTCTCCAAAGACTTGTCAAGCAAAAGTGTCGACCAACACTTATATAGAAGTATGATTGGGAGTCTCCTTTACCTCACAGCAAGTAGACCCGATATTGCATTTAGCGTAGGGGCATGCGCTAGATTTCGAGCCGATCCTAGGGAATCACATCTCATTGCTGTAAAAAGAGTGATCAGATATGTGGCCTGCACAACTGAATATGGCTTGTGGTACCCCTTTAACACATCATCCATCATTGCGGGGTACTCCGATGCCGGTTGGGCTGGTAATATGGATGATAAAAAATCCACAAGCGATGGCTGTTTTTACATCAAAAACTGCTTAGTTGCTTGGAATAGCAAAAAGCAAAATTCCATCTCATTGTCCACTACTAAAGCTGAATATATTGCTGCTGGTAGTTACTGTGCTCAACTACTTTGGATGAAGCAAATGTTGAAGGATTATCGTATCAATCAGGAAGAAATGATGCTCTTTTGTGACAACACAAGCGCCATTAATATTTCGAAAAATCCTATTCAACATTCTCGAACCAAGCATATCGACATCCGGCACCATTTTATAAGAGAATTAGTTGAAGAAAAAGTGGTCAACCTTGAATACATCCAAACCGAGCGGCAATTGGCCGACATCCTTACAATACCGTTAGATTCCACTAGGTTTGCACACCTTCAGAAATCTATCAGGGTATGCTCACTTTAGTCGATTAGAAAGACCATGTGCATTTAGGTATATCTGAGGAATAAGCCTCATGTCTTTGAATGATTGTCAAAGTTTTCAAGCATACATCCTTCAATTTATCATAAATAGGCTGACTCATCATTTGTAAAATGCTGAAAGGATGTATCTGTTAAAATCTCACTGGAGACATTTTCGATTGATCGGAGCGTTCTCCGATCAATCAAAAATATCGGGCACCAGTTGCTATATATGGCCGTTCTATTCATTTTGCCCCTATTTTGCTGTCTTCTCTCAAAACCCTCTGCTAGGGCTTTATCCCTAAGGTCGGACTGTTACAATGCTAGCCCTGCAAGTGGTCTCTTTCGCATAGAGGGTGGTCTCCCATCTCTACTTGGTAAGGATTCTCAGTCCTCATCTCATCTTCTCCTTCCCTCTTCTCTATTTGCTCATCATTGTTGGGGATTATGAGTTCTTTCTGCTGGATCCTTACTTTCCTTTTAGTCTCGGTCTGTTTATTGTTCTCACTGTTCTTACATTCTTAAAAAAACGATGCCGAAAGACCCTAAAGGAAAATCCAAAAAGGTTGACGGGCCATCCATGACCTCCAGACCAAAGAAGCCTCCAACTTCTAGACCCTCTCAGGCCTCTCCACCTCCTACCGCACGTACAAACCAACCTGAGAGTCCATCTACACTATCCCGCTTTCAGTCCCGCACAATCATCTATGAGCAGGAGGTGGTCTTGTCCTGCGTGGAGCCATTTGGGATCCCAGCACTCCTTGCATAGATTGGTTGGGAAGGTGTGCTATGTTTTGGAGGCGTGGCATACCCAGAGGTTGTGTATGTCTTCCTGTCCAAAGTGATCAATCCCGTTGGAAATCCTCCATCCTGTGAGGTCATTGTGGGTGGTCGTGTTGTGAAGATCTCGGCCCAAACAATCGCGGACCTCATTAGTATTCATGTGTCCACAGTGTTAGTACACTTTATTTTGTCAATTGACGTGTTGGTTGGTCGCGTCTTGTCATGTGAGCCCCGGTCGAAGATTTGAAGATCAAGACTTGAAGATTATGCTTCTTCCATTGCTCAAGCTCAAGCTGAAACAAGATCTCAGGTAAGTTATATATAGATCGACCATAGGAAACCCAAAACATCAAAGAATGGCTAATGACTCACCTATCTTATCCCATTCCCTCTCAACCCTTGCACAAGTTGATCAAACTTGTGGTCCATGGCTGGTGCGAATCGTAATTGAAGATATGTCCAAACAGTGGACCCCATGCACCAAATCACTTCATGCTTCATCTTTGAAAGTGATCCGCTGCTGTGTTGAAAGGACTTGATCCAGCAAAACCTGCTGTGACAAGATCATCTAGAGAACCGACCGGTCTTGACCGGTCGGCCAGAACTTCAAGAAATACCCAGCAAACTTGCTGTAATAAAACTGTCTAGACAGCTGACCGGTCTTGACCGGTTGGCCAGGCTCCTCAACACAAGACAGCACTTGCTGTGATTAACTCAGCTGGACAGCCAACCGGTCTTGACCGGTCGGCCAGCACTAAAGACGTGTCCAGCAGCTGAGCTTCATGAAGGCTGCCAAGACAGCCGACCGGTCTTGACTGGTCGGCCAGGTGCATCAAAAGAAGACAGCAACCTTGCTGTAAGGATTTCAACTGGACAGCCGACCGGTCTTAACCGGTCGGCCAGAAGAACAAAAATTTGTCCAGAAGCTCTGTGCATTGATCCAGATAGGTAGCCGACCGGTCTTGACCGGTCGGACTGCGTGCATTATTCTGTCCAGCAAGGTTAGTCGACCGGTCGTGACCGGTCGGGCAGACCCAGATATGGCCCAGCATTTTGAATTGCGACCGGTCCGTTCGACCGGTTGAGACCTCTCTCTGACAGGTCGGACGTGACCGTTTTAGATCCGTTGGGGCCATCATTTGGGGCTCTAAATAGCCATAACTTGTGGTCTTTCATGGTAGGCATTCAACTCCCTTCAAGAGCTAAGAGAGAGAGTCTTTACTCACATCTTCCTACCCTCCTTACTCTTAACTCCCTTGAGTTCATCATTCAAACCTAGCCATTAATGGCTTGTCATTAAGTATTCAAAGCTCGGTTTGAAGTACGAACTCAAGATCTTCATTCATGGCAGACCTACCTTCAGAATATTGTTGAGCTCTTAATTGTGCATATTCTAATCCCAATTCATCACTCATTATGCATGGATTTTATGTTTAAAAACTATTCTAATGCATGGCTTTGTGATTGTAGGAATGAGAGTGGCTTTGCCCAATTGGTGATCAAAAGGGCACATTTAGGAGCCTTGGATGAAGACCCAAGGTGGGCCAAAGAAAGAAGAAACCAAAGAGAGAGGAAGGAGAGAAGAAAAGAAAGAAGAAAGAATGCAGAATAGTGGTCCGACCGGTCAAGACCGGTAGGCCAAACAGGCCCCGACCGGTCTAGATCGGTCGGCCAGCAATTCTGCTTTCTACAAAGGCTGCTGGACCAAACCAGACAGGTCTAGACCGGTCTTGACCGGTAGGCCATGCAAATTCCAGATTTCAGATTGCAGACAGCAGGCCATTCCCGTTTCTAGTTTTTCGGACTAGTTTTTTAAGCCCATCTTAATGATATTTGGAAATCCAATATATCCATGTCGAAGAGGAGCTCGACGCCGAACTAACCCAAGTGGTTTCGTGTCGATCGGAGCTACGGATTGATTGTGGTGGCCAAAACAATACGAACTATCCAGAAAGTTTCAGATTCTGCCTACTCAACTCTGGGCCGGTCCAGGTGACTCATCATTGATGATATGAAGAATCTACTTTGACCATCTTCTATACCACATCCATATATGAATAACCACAAAGTTTCAGATAAAAAAGATGTGTGGTTTGATCGTATCGGTTGAAGAAAGATGGACCATCCAGAAAGATCCAAATGCGCAGAGTTTATAAAAGCCCTAAGTGTTCTAATTTTCGGACCACATTCTGAGATTTTTTTGGACAATCTAATCCATCTATCATGTAGAGGAGGAAGTTTTCTACCAATGTTTAAAATTTGGGATCAATCCAACATCTTTACACTCCGGAGCGTTGAAAGCAAGATGACTGGTTCTGAAGGTACCCGAAGTGCGCGATTTTGAGAGGCAGTCGGTGATATGATTGGTGGGCCCATTCAGAGGATAATCTTGAAAATCTAAATGATCTATGAGGAAGATCACATCACAAGGAAGCTACAAATCAATTTTGAAGGCAATCCGACCATTGGTTAAGCCGTACGAAGCGAAACAAGATCTGTTACGTTGCGGTACTCTTGCTGCACTATAAAAGGAGGTGCTCTCTTCTATTCCAGGTCAAGCAAGGACGTGGGGAGTAAGGAGTTCAAGTCATAGGAGGCTTCCTAGCCTCCTCAGCTAGTTTTTCTTCCTTTTCTTAGTTCTAGTTTTATTTTTAATATGCTTTTCATTAGCTAATCTCTTAGCTAGAGCTAAGAGGTGAACCTTATAGTTTTCTTAGATTGTTTAATTCGTTTTATTGGTTTTTAAGATTGGTTTTCATGATTATGAACAATGGTTTGAAGTTAATACAAGTTCCAAGTAGTTTTTCTTAGTCTTATGATGACTCATGGATGTTTGGGAGAATTGCTTGAGTTCTTAATGGTTGTGTGCTAGTCTAGACCTGTATGATCCGAGGAATTGGAGTACGCTCTAGTACTATGATCTTCATGTGGGAACTTCCTACCAAAGTTCTACTTTTCTAGTTTTCTGAATTATGTATGGGACTGTGCATGTGATTTGATTCAAGTTCAAATCATGATCTAGCTTTGTCTGGTGACAAGACTTAACGATGATCATGATTATGAACTTAGTTTATTGGAATTGGGACTGACCTATGCAATTGAGCATGCTCATCCTAGCTTGCATTGAGTGAATCATATACATTGGCCTTACATATGACAGATTATATGGTTTAACAGCTCTATCATCCAGCTAGATAGATCTTAATATTGATTCTAGTTGAGAAAGTGAGAAACCATAGCTAATTATGCATCTAAGGAGAGCTATAAGTGGATCCTTAATACTCTAGTTATCTTTTCATTATCAGATTTTCTATTTTATGTTCAAAACCAATTTCATAACCCTCTTAAGATTCTAGTTATTAGGATAGTTTGAATTGTTTACTTCCTTCCCTATGGATCGACCTCGGTCTTACCGAGATTATTACTACATCGCAACCCTACACTTGGGGAAGCGAACAAATATCTTTATGAGGTCGTTTGTAGTCATTCAATGCTTGAAGTTTGGTAGTTCCCTCATAACCATTGCATTGAATAGGTGAGAGGAACTTGACCAACTCTCTCCCAACTACCCGGCATAATCATAATCACATCATTTGCATCGGTAGCTGATCTTGGGAGCACAAAGAGAAGCTGAAGCATGTGGAGCTGAAGCTACTCATCAAAGGCATTGAATCGGGGCTCAATCGTCTAGATATGTCTAGTATTTAAGAGTCCACTTATTAAATCACTATTCCCTGGATTGGGAAACGTCGGCGGGAGTGTATGTGACCGTCCTTGGATTAGGATTGGTGAAAGTTTGAGATCCAAACTCGTCAAGTCCCTAGATTGGGCCATCGGCGGATGGTAAACCCGGTCCTGGATCAAAGGATGTCAAGGTTGATGGTTAACCTGATTTAAAACCACGACTATAGTGAAATCCGGTAGTCTCATAGGTTGAGATCGTGATCCGGGAGTGGAGTAGGGAAACCGAACCACTATAAATCGTTGTGCATTGTGAGTTTGAATGGTTGCTATGTGTTGAATGGTTTAGTCAATCATGAATGCTAACTATTTGATGAAATGCCTATGACAGTCTTTGCTTACAAATTCATCATATAATTGCCTTGAATGTTATTGTGATAATCTTGGTTGTTAAGATTGACTTGATTAGTTTTTAATTGTAATTGGAAATTCAAAAAGTCCTATTCACCCCCCTCTAGGACATTAAGCATATTTTCGAGTATCTCTACAAGCGGTAAAACCACAATTCAATTGGTATCAGAGCGGGTTCCTCCGCTCAGGTTTAAAAACCCGGAGTGAGATCCTAAGAGAACTTGAAAATATGTCTAGAGAGGACTCTTCATCCGTCACTAAACCTCCTTTCTTTGATGGGACAAACTATCCATATTGGAAAGCCCGAATGCTCATCTTTTTAGAATCCATTGATTCGGACATTAGGGACATGGTTGATATTGGATATAAACCCCCAATGGACATTATATGTAAGGAAGGTGAACCGGATGTCCTCAAGCCAAGAGAGAAGGCTATGTGGACCGATTATGATAAGGCTCAACGTGTTCATAATGCCAAAGGCCTGAATGCCATTTTTTGTTCAGTGTCTAAAGATGAATTTGGTCTGATTCAAAATTGCACAACCAGTAAGAAGGCATGGGATATTCTTGAAGTTACTCATGAAGGAACAAGCATTTTCAAACGCTCGAAACTTCAGCGCCTCACTACACAATTTGAAAACATTATTATGGAGGAGCATGAAACATTTACAGAATTCTATACCAAACTGAACAAGATCACAAATGAAATGTGGGGCTTGGGGGATCCTATTCCGGAGAATAGACTGTGTAGGAAAATTCTGAGATCCCTACCGGAACGGTTCTCTAACAAAGTTATCACTTTAGAAGAATGTCAAGACCTAGATACCATGAAAGTTGAAGAATTACTAGGGTCCCTTCAAACCCATGAGTTACGTTTCAAAACTCCCTCCAAATCCAAAAGTACAGCCCTGAAATCTTCTCACAAGAAACAAGATTCTGAATATGGAAGTGAGGAAGATCCAGACATAGAAGAAATGGCACTTATGGCCAAGAAATTTCAAAATTTCTTCAAAACTAGGGGAAATACTTCTAGAAGGAAACCCTACCAGAAGGGTAAACCTTTTGACTCTAAGAACAACAAAGGAAATTTTTTTAAGTCAAAAGATCCTCAATGCTACAAGTGTAAAGGATTTGGTCACATTGCATCCGAGTGCACCGATAAAAAGGCCAAGAAGAAGGCAATGGCGGCTACATGGGATGAGACTGAAGAATCTGAATCAAAATCATACATATACCAAAGTGAGGAGGAGCAAGGTTCAATCAAAATTTTAATGGCCTCCATCACTGATATTGTGCCTCAAATTGAGCCCATTGCAAAGATCACCGGAGACATTGATGATCATGAATCCTCTAACACTGAAAATGATTCCTTGAGTGATGATGAGGATGAGGATGAAGGTCTTCAGGAGGTATATAACCAACTATACATTGAAAATATGAATACCATTAAAAAGTTGGGCTAAATGAAGGCTGAAAATGACAAATTGACAAAAAAACTTGACGGATTGAAAATTGAGAACCAAAAGATGGGTCAAGATCTAGAAGAACTGAAAAGGAAGAATGATGAGCTTGAACAAGAAAAGAAAAAGCTCATAAGTGGTGAATCTCTAGACAAGCATGCTAGACTTGAGAAAGAACTTAAAGAGGCGAACACTGAAATTGATGGTCTTAAGTGTCAAGTCGTTGACTCTAGAAGACGGTTCACCCAAGGAGAAGAAAACCTTGAAAAACTCCTAGGTGTTGTAAGATCACCAATGGACAGAAGAGGTTTGGGCTATGACAGTCACACTTCAAAAACTACCTCAGTCCATCCTATGGTAAGAAAAGATCATGGTGCATCGGGGAGTAAAACTAAAACATCTCCTGTTTGCCATGCTTGTGGAGACTTGGCCACTTAAAGTTTGAATGCATGGTGTTCAAAAATCCGGTTAGAAACTTGAAAGGTAAATTTGTACTGACCGGAAAAAATGTGTAAGCTAATTGGAATCCTCCCATGCATACTTCACCAAAAAGAGGAAATATTCGAAAGAATTATCCTACTCTTCCTAGGAAGGACAAGAGAATGGATGAACTGTTGGAGCAAGTTAAAATACTGAATTTGAAAACTGCTCTTCTCTTACGTGAAAAAGGAAAATCTGATTCTCCCAAGAAAACTAGAGAATCTCACCATAAGAATACTCCTCATAAAAGGACAACAACTAAATGGGTTGCTAAGAACAAGTGTTTGGTCATACATACTGCCCTAAAAGCTGGGAATACCCCTAGATGGTACTTGGATAGTGGTTGCTCTAGCCACATGACAGGTGATAGATCTCAATTTTGTGCATATGACGAATTTGATGGTGGGTCTGTCACATTTTGTGATGGGAGTATGGCTAAAATCATTGGTAAAGGAACCATCATGGGGCCAGGTTTGCCCGAAATCGAAAATGTGCTTTATGTTGATGGTCTTAAACATAACCTACTGAGTATCTCACAAATTTGTGATGAAGAGCACTCAGTAAGCTTCTCCAAAGATATGTGCAAGATCCTGAACTCCACAAGAAAATTATTCACGAAAGGTCTACGCACAGGAGACAACTGCTATGTCATTGAAAATCACAACAATCCAAGCTCCTCCACCATGTGTCACGTGCCATTCAGGATGAAACATAACTATGGCACCATCGACTCGGTCATGTACATTATAGAAATCTGTTTAAACTGAGTCAGAAAAATTTGGTGAGAGGTCTACCAAAGATGGGTAAAAGACCTAATGCTGTGTGCATCGTGTGTCAAAAAGGTAAACAAATCAAGGTTGCACATGTTGAGCTCTTAATTGTTCATATTCTAACCCCAATTCATCACTCATTATGCATGGTTTCATGATTTAAAGACTAATCTAATGCATGGATTTGTGATTGTAGGAATAAGAAAGAGACTTCACCAATTCATGGTTAAAAGAGTCACTTTGTATGCATGAAAGATTAATAGAACAAGTGCTGAAAGGTGGAAGAAAGAAGCAAGAGAGAAAGAGAAGAGATGATGAAGAAAATCTGAAATTTTGTGCTTAGACCTGTCTGTAGATCGGTCGCCAGACAGGTTGACAATGTATTTTTTTGGACTGTTTTTCTCATCTTAGACCGGTCGCGAGACCGGTCGCCAGACAAGTCGAGAGTAGTCCAGAAACACAAAACTCACTGGATGATTTTGGAGGTTTTGAGACCGGTCGTCCACAGTCTCAGACCGGTCGTGAGACCGGTCGTCAGTGGAACAGTGTGTGCGTGAAGCTCCGATTTTCTCTGCGCAATTGCGTAATTCCTTGCTAAATCTGGAATCTTCCGCGCCAATCTATAAAAGGGGCTTCTCCTCTTCATATCAGGGCAGGCTAGGACGTGGGGATTGCTTAGGAGACGGATTCTACTTCGAGTTTCTAGTTTTCTTCCTGTTTTAGTAGTTTTTATGTTTTTTTTTAGGCTTCCAATTCAAGGATGTTAGAGATGAACTAAAACCTCTTAGCTAGGGCTAAGAGGTGAAGCTTTTGACTCGTTTTTTTATGGATTGATGCAACCTAGGTTTCCTTTTTATGATTTAATTGATGAATTTTAGTTAATGTGAGTTTGAATCAAGTACTAGTTAGGTTTTTACATTAATCTCTTGATGACTCCGGGCTCATGTGATTCTTAGTGATCCTAACTTAGTAATTTAGCTTCTGAGCATTGTTTATGCTTGTGTAGTTCACTGATCTATCATCGACTCCGGGCATGGTAGATTCTTTGATTGCCTTGTATGCAATGGCCTGATTTTCATGTGGGAACTCATTCAACTAAAGTTCTTATCTTTTGTAGTAATCTGAAATAGTTGTTTGTTGATTGATTTTGATTTAATTAGAGTTCTAATCATTAGTTGTAATCAAGTCTAGTGACAGGATTTGATGAAGGCTATGGTTGTGAGTCTCAACTAGATTGAAAAGAGGCTTAGCCTACACAATTGAGTGTGCCCAAGGCCTGAGTATTATTGTGGGAATCGAATCAATGAATAAACACTTGTTTTGGATAAATGCTGATTGAACCGCTCTATATTCCGATCGGATAGAGACATGAATTCGATTCTGATTGAGTTATGAGAGACCTAGTTGTGTTGATGCATTGAAACTTATCATAAGTGGATCCTTGGTGCTCTAGTACCTTTTTAGATTGAAATTACCTTACACATTCACTGTTTAAACCCAAATCACTATTTTCTACCTTTAGTTCTTAATAGGATCTTAATTACTAGTTAGTTTAGACAAATTCTGAGAATACTCATTCATAAATCTCTGTGGGAACGATACTCGGTCTTTCCAAATTATTACTACTTCGCAAACCTACACTTGGGGAAGTGAACAAGTTTTTGGCACCGTTGCCAGGGATTTCTATGCGGTATTTTTAGAATTTTCTGAAATAACTTTTAGTTGAGATTGTGTTAAGATAGGTTTAGGATTTGTTTTGCTTTCTAGGGTAGGTTTTCTTCTAAATATTAACTTACTTTGTTTTGATTTTGCAGGATTCTAACATAGATCTAATTCAGGGATTTTTAGGAAGTTGAAGAAGGAAGCATCTTAAATCACAAATCAGGTTTTATCCTTCTAACCTTACTCTTCTTCTTCTCCTACTCATTCCTACCATATTCATCTCTTGTAGAGTGGGTGGAGACTCCTTTTGGATCTCTGATAGGTTGGCCTTGTGCCGCCTGGATTCCTATTGGTCGGCTCTGCCGTCTTGGATCACCCTGTGCTCAGAGATTTCTCTTCTCAATCCTATTCCTCTTACTTCTTTTTCTGCACTTTTCTCAAAAGACTCAAAGAGTGGATGGGGAGTTCTCTGAACCCCTATTGACCAGGAGAAATCGGTCTCTATCCTTGCTTCTCGCTCAGCCATTGCAAGACACCTTGTGCTTCGGTCTTAGAGAGGAGTAAAGGAAGGAATGAAGAATTCGTTTCTGTTTCAACTTCTTATAATTTCATTATGAATTATTGGACGGGTGGATTGTCTAAATACCTTTTGGAAGATGAGAGGTCGAACCAAATAAAAAATCATTATGATTGGAACCATTACAAGCATGAATATCTTTCTATGACTCAATCTACTTCTAATACTCCCCCACGTAAGACCTTGCGAGATTATCGGAATGAAAACAATGGGCATAACTTTTCGCCAGGTAAGACAATGGGAGAGTATCGGAAAGAGATGAATAATGTTCCACCGGTTAGGACAATGTACGATCACTTGTTTGGCTACAAATATCAACAACTATCTAATAGTACAACATATGACATGCATAATCCTAATAGGTGGGAGCATCAAAATTTCAATTTGGGAGACAAACCAACCATGGATGCCAACAATTATCCTCAAGAATTTCTTTCTCACGAGCCACAACCGACACGAACTCTTGAGGATACACTGCGAGAGTTTATGAAAATAACTGAGCAATGCATACAAAACCTCTCGCCATCTCAAAATCCTGAACCTAATATTGGGAACACTGAATCAATCCCTAATAATGAGGAGGATGAGGCTATCCAAACCCAACCTTCTCCAGATTTAATGACTAAACTTCTAGAGGATAGTGATCTTAGTGACCCCAATATCACCATCAATTATGGTGAATCAAATATCTCTTTTAGATATCTCGATTTTAATGATGAAGAGATTTCAATGACGGTTGACGAACCTGAGGAATCCATAAAATCTGGAAGTGATAGTGAGATTACCTACCATGAGGTTTCGTGGATGGTTGTGAGCCCATGATTTCTTCTTCCAAATGGCCGAATGTTTATGAGTCGTCAGAAGATATTCTTGCTAGAGAGATGGCTGAAGTGGATTTCTTTGAGTCCTTCCACCAACAACACACACCGGATTCTAATGTGGAAGAACTCCCTTGGGTTGAAAATTCTGTTTCTTTGGATGACGGGGTGGCACAATCTAAAATTTCAAAAGATCAACCAATGCTAGATGATGTGTTGTTGAGCTCTTAATTGTGCATATTCTAACCCCAATTCATCACTCATGTGCGAGATTTTTGTGATTTAAAGGCTAACAGAATGCATGTTTTGAGATTACAGGATTGAGAGTGGACTCCGCCTAATTGAAGATGAAAAGAGCTCGTTTGGAACTATTTGGATGAAGATCACTTGAGGACCAAAGAAAGAAAGAAGCAACCAAAGAAAGAAAGAAGCAAGGAGAGAAGAAAGTAAAAGAAAGAAAAGGAAGAAAAAGAAGAAAGAAGACTGCCGACCAGTCTTAACCGGTCGGCCAAGAGAGCCAGACCGGTCTTGACCGGTCAGCTAAGCACGCTGAACTGTTGCTGGAGAGGCACGACCGGTCTTGACCGGTCGGCCAAGGCTGCTGGATTACTGCTGAAGAGGCCAGACCGGTCGTGACCGGTCGGTCAACCCAGTCCGACCAGTCCAGACCGGTCGGCCACGTGAAGAAACAGGAATTTCTATTCCTGGCGCCGATTTTCTCTGCACACTGCATAACTGTTACGCAGATTCTCGATCTTTCTGAAGTTGCGGAGCGTCCCCACTATAAAAGGACACCTAGGGATCGTTCCTAGGGTATCTAAGGAGGATTGAAGCAAGCTTGGAGGCGGCGGAAGTAGATTTCGGAGTTCCACAACTCCCTCTAGTTTGTTTTGCTGTTTTTATGATTTTTTTAGTTGTTTCATGTTTCCTTGGATCATGAGCAGCTAAACCTCTTAGCTAGGGCTAAGAGGTGAAGCTTGTAGTGGATCCAAGATGTTTCAATTCGTAGTTAGTTGGTTTTAAGTGTGGAATTCATGATTATGAACTATGGTTTGAAGTTTATACAAGTTTTTAAGTAGTTTTTCTTAGTCTTATGATGACTCATGGATGTTTGGAAGAATTACTTAACTTCTTAATTGGTTTGTATCAGTCTAGACCTGTATGATCCAAGGAATCGGAGTGCGCTCTAGTACTATGATCTTCATGAAGGGACTTCCTACCAAAGTTCTATTTTTCTGATTTTCTGAATTATGTAAGGGATTGTGCATGTGATTTGAATCAAGTTCAAATCATGATCTAGCCTTGTCTTGTGACAAGACTTGAGGATGGTTATAATTGTGAACTGGACCTTTTGGAAAGGGGAATGACCTATGCAATTGAGCATGCTCAGCTCAGCCTACATTGAGTGAATCTTATGCATTGAACTTACATATTACAGATTGTTTGGTTTAACAGCACTATCATCCGGCTAGATAGATCTTAATATCGATTCTAGTTGAGAGAATAAGAAACCACAACGGATTGAACATCAAGTACAAGTGGATCCTTGAACCCCTAGTGCCTTTCTATCAGTAGTTACCTTCAATTTAATTCAATTTTGTTACTCATAGCAATCTTATTAAAAATCTGATTATTAGCTTTCAATAAACACTTTTGGATGCGTTTGTGAAATCCTACATAAGTCCCTGTGGATCGACCTCGGTCTTACCGAGATTATTACTACATTGCAACCCTACACTTGGGGAAGCGAACATGTGCTTACCACTGAATCTGAAATTTTTTCTTTAGAAGACCTCCCCTCTATAGAGGAGAAATTCCTTGCCCTTAAAACAGAATTTCCTCAATCACTTAGGGAGAACTGAGGACCCTTCATTCGACTCTCTCGATTTCTTAAAGGAATGCATGACCCACCCCTATGATCTGGATGATGAGATGATTAAGGAGTTGGATAGTTTGTTAGACATGGTGTCGGTGCCTGAAGAACACCATTCCACTGATTTACACTCTTTACCATTGTTTGTGGAAGCACCATGCAATTATGAAATTGTGGAGGAGACAACCCAAACTGAAAAATATTTAATGAATGTCTCTCCACCATCATGGGTTCTTCAGCCCATTGAAAATTCTGATTGGGAGGACCCCTTTTTAATTAAGTACAACCCAATTCAGAACTTGAGGAGATATCTTTTTGCTATTCTTATCTCTTCCTTACATGCGTGTGGTGCACACTATGATTGGACCTTAATGAAGAAACGCACCCATGTATACATTTGAGCAGGACTTTGGATGGTCCTCATTAGAAACTTATTGAAATTCATGAAGATCCTGCTCAAATTTGATCATGTAGTCGATCGTACTAACCAAAGGTAGGTAGGTAGGTTAGGATTTATTTTTCTACATTTAGGATTGAATAAGTCTCATCGAGACAATGGAAGATGCTAGAATTGATCTACTTGCTACCTCAGGTACTCTCATTCTCACTCTCCTTTGTTTTATGTCATTGTTCTCATGTCATGCATATTGCCTATCTTATTACATTGAGGACAATGTAAAGTTTTGGTTGGGGGGTGAGAGATTCCTTAGATGAATTTGCTAGCTTTTGTGACATTTCGAGCAATGATGTATAAATTTTTCATTTTTCTAAAATTCAAAACTCTTTTGGAAAATTCTGATTCTATGCATTCGAGATAGCATGAGTGTAAGAAAAGGAGATACTAAGTGAGGGACGTTGCTAGCTTTGAATTTCTCTTAATATAATGGTTTTATATGTGAATTCCCCTATTTTTATGATTGATAGAAATTTTGAACACTTTTACACCTAGTTCACATTACACGATTTTCATGATTTGAAAGGATTATGTGATTTATGGATTGGCTAGACTTAAACTTGAAGTGTTGAGAAACTAAGCCGGGGTACTTTGTCCATGGGAAAATAACGAAAGATATGGATTTCTAAAAATCCTATCTAATGTAAAAGAAAAAGGAAAGGAAGGATGAAATTGGGAATGATGGAGAATATGGTGGAAAATTTCGATTAGGGCTACCTACTACCAACCGGGGGATGGTCTATCCGTAACCAAAGCCGGAAATGGGACGTAGTGTGAAAGCCGTCGGAAGGACGGTAAGGAAAATTCCTATCATAGGCTTGTTGTTGCTCTATACACCTTGAGGTCTATAGTTTAGTTGATTTATGAAGAAGATAATCCCGGAAACTCATGAGATGAACTTTCACTATGCATACTAGGTTGAATTTGTTCAAGTTCTTTTATTTATCAATCAATCAGCGGGAATTTCATATAAACACTTATTATGTTCTGAGAGTTTAAGGTTTCAACCTCTATCACCTAATTTCTCTGATTTTTATGCTTATGTGTCTTGGAATGTATAGAAGAATAGTTTCTAGAGGAGAGTTGGGTTTTGGAGAATGAAACTTGTTTCACGCATGTTTTGCTCGAGACTAGCAAAATGCTGGTTGGGGGGTGTGTTGAGCTCTTAATTGTGCATATTCTCACCCCAATTCATCACTCATTATGCATGGTTTCATGATTTAAAGACTAATCTAATGCATGGATTTGTGATTGTAGGAATGAGAAGGAGACTTCACCAATTCATGGTTAAAAGAGTCACTTTGTATGCATTGAAGATTAATAGAACAAGTGCCGAAAGGTGGAAGAAAGAAGCAAGAAAGAAAGAGAAGAGATGATGAAGAAAATCTGAAATTTTGTGCTTAGACCTGTCTGTAGACCGGTCGCCAGACAGGTCGACAGTGTATTTTTTTCGACTATTTTTCTCATCTTAGACCGGTCGTCAGACAGGTCGAGAGTAGTCCAGAAACACAAAACTCACTGGATGATTTTGGAGGTTTTGAGACCGGTCGTCCACAGTCTAAGACCGGTCGTGAGACCGGTCGTCAGTGCAACAGCGTGTGCGTGAAGCTCCGATTTTCTCTGCGCAATTGCGTAATTCCTTGCTAAATCTGGAATCTTCCGCGCCAATCTATAAAAGGGACTTCTCCTCTTCATACCAGGGCAGGCTAGGACGTGGGGATTGCTTAGGAGACGAATTCTACTTCGAGTTTCTAGTTTTCTTCCTATTTTAGTGATTTTTATATTTTTTTTCAGGCTTCTAGTTCAAGGATGTTAGAGATGAACTAAAACCTCTTAGCTAGGGCTAAAAGGTGAAGCTTTTGATTCATTTTTTTATGGATTGATGCAACCTAGGTTTCCTTTTTATGATTTAATTGATGAATTTTAGTTAATGTGAGTTTGAATCAAGTACTAGTTGGGTTTTTACTTTGATCTCTTGATGACTCCGGGCTCATGTGATTCTTAGTGATCCTAACTTAGTAATTTAGCTTCTGAGCATTGTTTATGCTTGTGTAGTTCATTGATCTATCATCGACTCCGGGCATGGTAGATTCTTTGATTGCCTTGTATGCAATGGCCTGATTTTCATGTGGGAACTCATTCAACTAAAGTTCTTATCTTTTGTAGTAATCTGAAATAGTTGTTTGTTGATTGATTTTGATTTAATTAGAGTTCTAATCATTAGTTGTAATCAAGTCTAGTGACAGGATTTGATGAAGGTTATGGTTATGAGTCTCAACTAGATTGAAAAGAAGTTTGGCCTACACAATTGAGTGTGCCCAAGGCCTGAGTATTATTGTGGGAATCGAATCAATGAATAAACACTTGTTTTGGATAATTGCTGATTGAACCGCTCTATATTCCGATCGGATAGAGACATGAATTCGATTCCGATTGAGTTATGAGAGACCTAGTTGTGTTGATGCATTGAAACTTATCAAAAGTGGATCCTTGGTGCTCTAGTGCCTTTTTAGATTGAAATTACCTTACACATTCACTGTTTAAACCCAAATCACTATTTTCTACCTTTAGTTCTTAATAGGATCTTAATTACTAGTTAGTTTAGACAAATTCTGAGAATACCCATTCATAAATCTCTGTGGGAACGATACTCGGTCTTTCCGAATTATTACTACTTCGCAACCCTACACTTGGGGAAGTGAACAGCACACAAGAGAACCTCTATCCTGGTCACATCAAAACCATTTGAACTGCTACACATGGACCTAGTTGGTCCTACCAGGGTACTTAGCCAAGGTGGAAAACGATACTTCTTTGTAGTCGTTGATGATTACTCCAGATTCACATGGGTCGCCTTCCTAAGAGAAAAATCTGACACTTTTGAAGAATTCCAAAAACTAGTGAAGCGACTTCAAAATGAGAAAGGATACATGGTAGCAAGAATCAGGAGTGATCACGGCGGTGAATTTGAAGATCATCGTTTGACGGCATTATGCGATGAATTGGGTATTCGCCATAAGTTCTCAGCACCCAAAACACCTCAACAAAATGGGGTTGCTGAAAGGAAAAATCAAGTATTGTTGGATATGGCCACAGCTATGCTTAATAATAAGAATCTTGCGCAAAATCTGTGTGCCAAATCAATAAACACTGCCTGCTATATTATAAATCGAGTTTATTTAAGGGCAGGTCTGAACAAAACTGCTTATGAACTGTGGTGTGGAAAGGCACCAAATGTGAAATACTTTAAGGTCTTTGGTAGTACATGTTATATTCTGAGAGACCGAGAAAATTTGGAAAAGTTTGACTCCAAGAGTGATGAGGGTATCTTCTTAGGGTACTCATTAAATAGTAGAGCCTTTCGTGTCTACAACCTTCGAACCTCATCAGTTCAAGAGTCAATCAATGTGACTATAGATAATAGCTTGGATAAATCTGTATCTCTAGGTGATGAAGAAGAAGATGAGGGTATATGCGAGATAGACAAATCTGATAAACAACCCTCATCTCCAAATGCCCCCACTGCTCATGGTGATGTACAAATTGTCAAGGATCACCCCCTAAATCAAATCATTGGGGATCCTAGTGTTGGCGTCAAAACTAGGAAACAGTTAGAGGCAGTCCATAGTCACCTATGTTTCACTTCTAAAATAGAACCAAAAAATGCTGATGAAGCTCTAAATGATAAATTCTAGATCCTTGCAATGCAGGAAGAGCTTCAACAATTCATTAGAAATGAGGTGTGGTATCTAGTCGACAGGCCTGAAAGGAAAAATGTTATTGGAACCAAATGGATTTTCAAGAATAAATCCGATGAATCTGGGAATGTAATACGAAATAAGGCTCGGTTAGTTGCTCAAGGATATTCACAAATTGAAGGCATTGATTTTGATGAAACATTTGCCCCTGTAGCTAGACTCGAGTTTATTAGAATTCTAATGGCTGTTGCTTGTGCTTTAAAGTTCAAACTATTTCAAATGGATGTAAAAACACCTTCTTAAATGGTATTCTTGATGAGGAAGTGTATGTTGAACAACTAAAAGGATTCATTGATCCTAAATATCCTCACCAAGTGTATCGATTGAAAAAGGCTCTTTACGGACTCAAGCAAGCTCCCCATGCATGGTATGAACGTCTAACTCACTTTCTTATAAACCATGATTTTACTAGGGGGAGCGTTGACAAAACTCTCTTTATAAGAGAAGCCGAGAATTCTGTGTTGATTGCCTAGATTTATGTGGATGACATTGTTTTTGGATCCACATGTGAGAAAATGTCCATCTCCTTTGCTAAATTAATGACATCAGAATTTGAGATGAGTATGGTAGGAGAACTTAACATGTTTCTAGGGCTACAAGTAAAACAACTTGCATCAGGTATATTCATCACTCAAGCTAAATATGCTAAAGATCTTGTTAAGAGATTTGGCTTAGATTCTGGTCGATCTTACACTACACCTATGAGCACTACTATTAAACTATCGAAAGACCTTGGAGGAAAAAGTGTAGATCAACATCTTTATAGAAGCATGATTGGTAGTCTTCTTTATCTCTACTGCTAGTAGACCAGATATTGCATTTAGTGTAGGTGCTTGTGCTCGGTTTCAAGCTGATCCCAAAGAATCTCACCTCAACGCTGTTAAGCGAATCATCCGGTTTGTAGGATGCACTACCGAATATGGTCTTTGGTACCCATTTGATTCATCTACAGATATTGCAGGGTATTCAGATGCCGACTGGGCTGGTAACATGGATGATCGTAAATCAACCAGCGGTGGGTGCTTTTATGTTAAAAATTGCCTTGTGGCGTGGCATAGTAAGAAACAAAACTCCATCTCTTTATCCACAGCCAAAGCAAAGTATATTGCTGCTGGAAAATGTTGTGCCCAATTATTATGGATGAAACAAACCTTGACCGATTATGGGATTAACCAAGGCATAATGACTCTATTTTGCAACAATACTAGTGCCATAAATATATCGAAAAATCCAGTTCAGCACTCGCGCACTAAGCACATCGATATTAGGCGCCACTTTATTCGAGAATTAGTTGAAGATCACATAATATCTCTCGAACATGTGCCTACCGAGAATTAGCTAGCTGACATCCTAACGAAACCCTTGGACTCAGTTCGCTTTGCGAACCTCCAGAAGTCCATTGGTGTTGGGTGTGTCTAGTTTATCTAACAAGTGTATGTTTTGCAGGTAATATCTGAGGATTAAGCCTCTCTATCTGTTCTGTATAGGTATACCTGAGGACCTGTGCCTCTATTTTCATTACTCTATAAGTATATCCGGGATCATTGTCCCATTTTCTGTCTTCTATCATTAAATATGGACCTTTAAGGGTCCCTCATTTTGTGTTGGGTTATACCATGGTACACCATGACCATGGGTGTTGTATCCTTAGTATGGGTACTTGGATTTAAAAGCTAATGGTCTGTCCAAAAGACAAACCTTCTATCCAGCAAAACCAGTGTAGAATCCTTCTGCTGCTGGAAGCAGTGACGGACGACCGGTCAGCCGACCGGTCTGCCTATCTTGAGACCGGTCGACCTGTCTGTCTCATGTGTTTCATGCCATCCGACCGGTCAAGACCTGGTCAGGCTGTCATTAGGCGCAGCTGGATGCCCACTTCACTCCTCATGACTGGTCGTCCATACCTAGACCGGTCAGCCCATGCCAGCCCGTCCGCGTGGGTGTGTCTTTATATACAGTTGGAGCTCATTTGGGTCCCCCATTTCACCATTTTCTCACCTCCACATGCTGCTCCAGCCCCTCCTCTTGCATTCCAAGGTGATTTCAAGGTGACATTTGGCAAGTTTAGAGTTTCTAACCTCCTCTACATTGCTCCTCTCCATTCTCATTCCTTAGGTAAGGGATTCCCTCTCATCCTTCTTTATCATATCCCTTCCTTTCATATCTAGGATTGATTTAGGGTGTTTTTGTTGTGTCTTCAATGTCTTCCCAAGAGAGTGAAGATGAGCTCCCCTTGAGGCGGAGTGGTTGGTCCAAGGCAAAGGCTAAACCTCCTCCTCGCCCTTTAAAATAAAAGAAAACCATTTCAAAAGGGCAAGGCACTAGCCTCATCTTCCGTTCCCCCTCTTAAATCTCAATCCTTGGGTAAAAATGTCTCATCCCATTCCACCCATTGGGATGACTTCAAGGATAAAGAGGTGGTATGTGAAAAGTCCGAAAATTTGGATGACTTAGCTGGATATAATGTCCGTTCCATGTTGAGCACCAAAAATTGGGGTCCCATACTCCACATGGGGGGCCCTGTCCAGTTTGACGTAGTTTGGAAGTTCTACGCCTCTTGTGTCCATGTCACCGCCTCTCCCCCCTCTTTTAAAGTTGAGGTTGGTGAACGGCTGTGCGTTTCTACTTTGAAATCCATTTCTGAATTCGTTGGTGTTCTCATTGTTGAGGAGTCTTCTTTTGATTTTGCCTCGCTAGGTCCCAAACCTAACCACGTCATTGCCAAATTTCTCTGTGGTGATGGGACACCCCAATGGGTCAAAGGTGCGCTTCGGGCATCCTCCATGTTATGGGACTTCCGCGTTCTTCACAATCTCTTCTTCCGCAATGTATATCCTCGGAAGAGCAACAAGGCGGATGTCACTGAAACCATGTTTCGTCTGCTCTATCGCGTTGGTCAGGGTCATCCGCTTTGTCTTCCATCCCGGATCATGTCTATCATTCACCAGGTTATCTTGCGAGACGATGGAAACTCCTCCAGTTTTCCTTTTAGGCATCTCATATGCCAATTAGCTGATGCGATTAACATTGTCGGTTCGGATAAAGTTCACAAGCCCATCATTATAAACCGCGCCATCATTGCTCATATGGAGCTTACAAAAGAAGCCATCCAGAGTCGTCTTTTGCAGGATCAGCAGCAGGATCCGGCCGAGCCATCCCAGCCTGAGGCTCCACCTGCCTCCACTGGCCCTTCCCACACTTCACCTTTATCTCCTTCCTCTAATCCATCCCTCGATCCTTGAGTTACTTCGGGTCGATTTAGTACACCTCCCAGAGCTTTTTCTCGATGACGATTCCCTTCCGTGGATCCTCCTTCATACATTGCTAAGCTTCGCCAGCTTAAGGAGAGTCTATTTCAGTGCCTTGACGGGATCGAACAGAGTGATCAGCAACTTCTGCAGGGACAGGCCACGATTCTTGTACAGCAGGAGGCTCTTGTGACTATCCTCGCATAGTTGGAGAGGCGGATAGAGATGTGGGAGCGCGCGTGGGGATGTTCCACCCCCTGATCTGGGAGATGGAACAAATTACTAGTCTCATGTCTTGGTCACAGTTCCTTTTTATATGACCAATGACATTGTCTGGATTTCATGCACTATCTTTCTATGGGTTTGTCTGTATATTTTGTGCGGATTGCGCATATCTACATTGAGCTACTTGCCCATTTTGGTATATGTATGCTATTTCAGTTCACTATAGTTATACTTTCTTTTATATATATGAGCTTTTGATCCTTTATTGAATATTTGTGGGAGGTTGGATGGTTTGGGCATACTCACCCTAATTAGCTCATACTTTGTGTTCTGTTTGTGTCTGGATATACATCTGGAGGGGTGGTTGGTTAATTAGGTTATAAGCCCTCTATGCTTTCATGATTACTTGTATATCTAGCATGATTTGTTCTTTAAATCTCCTCAGGGCTTCAATTTCTATATCTCTTCCCTGTTTTATGTGATTGACATATTTTCGGCACTAGCCTTGCAGCTTTCTTAGGCATATCTTTTTGCTGGCTAACCTTTGTCAATTACTAACAAAAAGGGGGAGAATCATCCGACCTAGAAGGTCCGATTATATCTTTTTGCAGGACTTTGTAGGTGCAAGCATTGAGGGGGAGATTTTGAAGAAACTCGAGTCTGTACATGTCCTTTTGTAAAGATCATTTTGTATATCTGTATAGACATGTAATTGGGTGTATATTTCTTTCTGTTTAAGGGTCAATCATGATAAGGAAGTCATGATTTTTCTAGGTTAGATGTTTTGTCACGCAATTGACAAAGGGGGAGATTGTTAGGACACTTTATTTTGTCAATTGACGTGTTGGTTGGTCACGTCTTGTCGTGTGAGCCTCGGTTGAAGATTTGAAGATCAAGACTTGAAGATTATGCTTCTTCCATTGCTTAAGCTCAAGCTGAAACAAGATCTCAGGTAAGTTGCATATAGATTGACTATAGGAAACTCAAAACATCAAAGAATGGCTTAATGACTCACCTATCTTATCCCATTCCCTCTCGACCCTTACACAAGTTGATCAAACTTGTGGTCCATGGCTGGTGCGAATCGTAATTGAAGATATGTCCAAACAGTGGACCCCATGCACCAAATTACTTCATGCTTCATCTTAGAAAGTGATTCGCTGCTGTGTTGAAAGGACTTGATCTAGCAAAACCTGCTGTGACAAGATCATCTAGACAGCCGACCGGTCTTGACCGGTCGGCCAGAACTTCAAGAAATACCCAGCAAACTTGCTGTAATAAAACTGTCTAGACAGCCGACCGGTCTTGGCCGGTCGGCCAGGCTCTCAACACAAGACAGCACTTGCTGTGATTAACTCAGTTGGACAACCGACCGGTCTTGACCGGTCGGCCAGCATTAAAGACCTGTCCAGCAGCTGATCTTCATGAAGGCTGCCAAGATAGCTGACTGGTCTTGACTGGTCGGCCAGGTGCATCAAAAGAAGATATCAACCTTGCTGTAAGGATTTCAACTGGACAGTCGACCGGTCTTGACCGGTCGGCCAGAAGAACAAAAATTTATCCAGCAGCTCTGTGCATTGATCCAGATAGGTAGTCGACCGGTCTTGACCGATTGGACTGCGTGCATCATTCTGTCCAGCAAGGTTAGCCGACCGGTCGTGACTGGTCGGGCAGACCCAGATATGGCCCAGCATTTTGAATTGCGACCGGTCCGTCCGACCGGTTGAGACCTCTCTCTGACAGGTCGGACGTGACCGTTTTAGATCTGTTGGGGCCATCATTTGGGGCTCTAAATAGCCATAACTTGTGGTCTTTCATGGTAGGCATTCAACACCCTTCAAGAGCTAAGAGAGAGAGTCTTTACTCACATCTTCCTACCCTCCTTGCTCTTAACTCTCTTGAGTTCATCATTCAAACCTAGCCATTAATGGCTTGTCATTGAGTATTCAAAGCTCGGTTTGAAGTATGAACTCAAGATCTTCATTCATGGTCGACCTACCTTCAGAATATCTTTATGAGGTCGTTTGTAGCCATTCAATGCTTGAAGTTTGGTAGTTCCCTCATAACCATTGCATTGAATAGGCAAGAGGAACTTGACCAACTCTCTCCCAACTACCCGGCATAATCATAATCACATCATTTGCATCGGTTGCTGATCTTAGGAGCACAAAGAGAAGCTGAAGCACGTGGAGCTGAAGCTACTCATCAAAGGCATTGAATCGGGGCTCAATCGATTAGGTATGTGTCACGCCCCAAATTCGGTTCTCGACGTCCATTCGCTGTAACCCGAATTCAGAGGTGGCAGCCTCCGTAGTACCCCGATCTCGGATCCTAACCCTACACGTCAGGTTCCGATCCTGGGATACCACAAGGAGGATTTTAGGGTCCGAAATTTTTTTTGAAAACATGAGCATCACAATATGAGTACCATCAAAGACAAACACAATATTTCCACTAAATCATTTCGTTTATATACAGTACTGGAAAGTAAATATACAATGCGTAAATATAAAAACTGTGCACACTCCGGCACCTCCTGCTACTGCACTCCTAACTCCAACTCAACGTTGCTGATATACTCTGGTAGAACCTGCAGCGTAACAAACGCGCATAAGCTTCGAACGAAGCTTCGTGAGTGCGTGTGTGCGTGCACAATGCGTATGAGAAACATGATAAATATCAGAGTAAGCCGTAAAGCATGATGAGAAGACTAAACCAAAACTTAGCCCAATTAGGCTACACGATCATGTGATATGAATAACTAGCCTACCACGGCTATGCAAGCATGCAATACAGATAACTAGCCTACCATGGCTATGCAAGCGTGCAATACAGGTAACCAGCCTACCAAGGCTATATACTCTTACTATGCAATGGCCTATAGGGCCTAATGTCACATACAATGATCCAATGCATGTATGCAAATCACCACATCTCAGTACAGTGGTCCAGATGCGAACAGTCATAACGCAGTCACGTAAGCAATGCAGGACTCGGAACTGGTAGCTCGCCAGTGTGGTAGCTCGCCCAGGCTTACAGCCTCGCCCACATCACACCCGCCCACATCAGGTCCGTCCCACACCATACAGAACATCAGTCACATCACTGATACCAATACCATCTCTGAAACGGAACATCACCGGGGTCTCACAGACCTCACTACTCACCAGTAGAATGCCAAAGCCTATCTGGTGCAATAGCGGACCTACTCACAGCTGGTCAAACTCAACCCCCTTTGCCAACACTCTTCCGGCAGGTTAGGTCAGACCTCCTTCCAAACTGACCACGTGCAGTGGATAACACCGCCGTTTGGTATTCGGCATACTGGTGTATGATTAAACCACCCGGTCCTTGAATGGAGCACCCACCTTGGTACCAACGGGATCAGGGACTTTCACCCAGGGACATCTTTGGCATCCAGTTTAAAGATCACACATTTCCGGTGTTCTGCAAACCACGATGGAGCTGTGGTTGCAACGTAGTAACCATGCTATATGCGGCACAAGCAGACGGTGCGAAATGCAACCATGCATACAAATGTGGGACGACATGCCCGTGCAAGTCTCCAAAGAGCACCATAAAACTATAAGGTCTCAAACACAATGTCACCGTCAGCTGGTAATGAATTGCACGACAATCACGACCGATATGGCCGGTTGATACAAGACAATCAGATGAGCCAAGCATTCATGATGCATGAGTCAAGTATACAGTATGAGTGCCAACAAGTAGTTCATCTACCACGATGGCTATAAATCAAACTAGTCCAACCTATTTGAGATATGATTAAGATGAGGGAACACATATGAATGATCGAGTCATAGTGCGGGATGTCGCTAGCCAGGGAATCTCGCACCAAGGGCTACAAGGTATGCTAAGCTATTCCTACCATACAGTGTAGGTCAGGATGATAGATTCCTGTCCTCGAATAGTCCCATACCTATTGGAGAGGTTTGCGATAGAGAGCACGTGAATTACATTTGCGCGACTACATCTCGAATGCTTTATGAATGCGTTTATGCCCTAGTGGTCCCCAACTAACAATGGTGATTCGGGATGCATGCTCATTACACATGCATGGTGGTCGTCGAAGCATATAGTATAAAGATCACATATGAGTATTCCAAATAACACTACGTGTGGCAACAGACATACTAAAAATAGCATAAAAGATAATTCACTTATAATACAAAGAAACATAAAGAGATAAGACTCTAAATGGATGGTATACAACAACACAAATGGTCCAACAACTGAACGGTGTGGATTAACCTTCAATATTTAGATAACCCAAATGGAAAGAAAAAAATAATTGAAAACGTTACCGACACATCAAGGTAGAATCTACTGGAGCGGCAAGAGTAGAATACCCAAAGTCATGCCGAGACCCATAATCCTGTAGTACCGTTGGGATAAACACAATAATGGTCCATAAAAGGAATATTATAGAACGTATTGAAAGATAGACAGGTTATGACAGAGAATCATAAATGGTAGGGTAATCTGCGATAGATGGTCAATACAATGAGGTCCAAAAAGGGACAACAGGTCTAACCTCATACTACAAGATAGGCTCCATATAATGGATGGCCTAGATGACATACGAACGTCGAGGATGAGCCCCATACTCGTCCTATAGGGTAAACGGACGGCGTGGATGAGACATACATGATATGGTGGTCTTTAATAGTTGGGTACAAGGGTAGAAGGGGAGAGTCATATGAGTATACAAGCTGAGTTAACAAGATCAATCAACATGGTGAGTCAACAAGGTGAGTCAATAAGGCAGGTTGACAAGACGGGTCAACATGGTGAGTTAATAAGGTGAATTAACAAGACGGTTCAACAGGGTGAGTTTAAGAAAGTAGCCCTGTGACTTGGATCGAGCAAACTCTAAGGATGACCTTTCAATAAGGATTTACACAACTAATCATCAAGGTGGATCCATAGGATGGACAACGCAGTCATTCGAATACGCACACTAAGGTGGTCCCAAGGGCCATCCTGTAGATAACATGCTAGGGTTCATTCATTTGGATGGTTTGGATTAAGCACAAAATTAAGGCGGTCCTTATGGATGGCCGACATACATATCGCACCATGGAGGCCAATAGCTGACGTGGATAGAACTCATGCATAACAAGGTGGACCCGTGGTTGGGTATAACCGCACAAAGGAGTGGGGAAGCCACATACATCAAAGGGGCTACAACAGTTTGGGATCAACTCAATATTTGTGCTTTCCCCACGAATCAAGTGAGATGGCAAACAAACACCATGGTGGGGCCCGCACACCACACGTGTGGAACCCCACCCATGGCTGGGTGACTTATGAACAAGAAGGATGGCAAATTAAACATAACAGATGGGTCCTGTAAAGTTTCTAATGGTAGGCATTCAATCACCCTTATTTTCTACGTGTGGCCCACCTAAAACTGGGCCCACACCCCTGCCAAGAAGAACGACACGATATACTCAACATTCATCAAGGTGGGACCCAAAGTTGGGCCCCATCACCTTTGGTTAGATGGAAAAATAAACATTACAATGGCCCCAAGGAAGGTTTCAAAGGTGGGCATCAATGACCACTGTTTCCCTACAATGTGGTCCACTTGAGGCTTGGGATTTACCTCACTATGAGGGCCCCCGGCCCTAAAATAATATGGAAAAACAGATGGGCGGCATACATAAAACAGATACATCGTGGTGGGACCCATAGAGCGTAGCACCCAAATGGGCCCCAAGCATTTTGAATCAAACTAACATTTTTGTTTCCCCCTTCACCCATATCCATGTGATCTTATGAACAGGTTAAATGACAAATAAAACATCACTGTAGAGCCTGGGAGGGTTTTCAACGGTGGAGATCATAATTCCCACTGTTCCCATGGCATGGTCCACTTGACATTTGGATATGCTTCAATTTTGGCTCAGCCACTAAAATGAGCTGGAAAAACATGTGGACAGAATAGATAAAGCAAATACATTATAGGTGGGCCCAACGAGTGGGGGCCCATTACCATGCCCAGAGGGCTGCGCCGCTGGGCAGCAGCGTCCCCTGGACGCTGCCTGTCCAGTGGCCAGCTCTCATATTTTTATTTTTTTTTTTATTTTTTTATTTTTATTTTTTTTTTATTATTATTATTATTTTTTTTTATTTCCTCTCCGCAAGTGGGGCCCACAAGCTTTTGATCAATCTGATATTTTTGTTTTTCCTTTCTCCATATATGTGTGAACTTATGAACAGGTTGGATCTCAAATAAACATCATGGTGGGCCATAGGTAGGTTTCAACAGTAGGGCCATTGTCCCTACTGTTTTCTGTGGTGGGGTCCACTGAAGATTTGGATCTGTCTCATTCTTGGAGTCATGCCTTAAAATGATCTCCCCAAACGGATGAACGGTGTGGATTACAGCACATGCATCATGGTGGGACCCACAACTGGGCCACCAGCTGGGACGAGCCAGCGTCCAAGGACGCTGGTACGCCCAGCGCGTCAGGGCCCTCCTCCTTTCTTTCTTTCTTTCTTCTTCTTTTTTTTTTTTTTGTTTTTCAATGGTTAACGTCGAGTGGGGCCCACATAAAGGTGATCCACTCCGTTCATCAGCTGGGCCATCTCATGGTGGGTCCAATGAGCCCAATATTGGATATATTACGGGGTCTACAAACATCAGTGTGGGCCGAAGCAGTTTCGACAGTGGACATCATTCACCCCACTGTTTCATGTGGTGCGGCCCACTTAAGAATTGAATATGTTTCATATTTGGGCCTTAGCCCTAAAATGATATGGGAAAACAGACAGACGGTGTGGATGGAACACAAACATCAAGGTGGGTCCCACGAGTGGGGACCCCATTCCAGCGTCCAAGTAACGCTGGACGTTCCAGCGTCAGGACGTCCAGACGCTGGAAGTCCAGCACAAGTATTTTTTTTTTTTTTTTTTTTTTTTTTTTTTTTGTTTCTAGTGGTCATTTCATGTGGGGCCCACTTATGGACAATCCAATCCGTCCATCAGGTTTCCCAGCTCGCTGGGGACCTAATAAGCCCAATATTGGGCGGGTGATTCCGTCTACAAACATCACGGTGGGCCAAAGAAGTGTCAACAGTCGTTTCCACTGTTTTCTATGGTGTGGTCCACCTGAGATCTGGATTTACTTCATTTTTGACGTCCAGCCCTAAAATGGGCTGGAGAAACAAATGGACGGCGTGGATTACATACATACATCAAGGTGGGTCCCACGAGTGGGGACCCATGGTCAGCGTGCAAAGTTCCAGCGCTGCTGGGCAGCAGCGTCCTCTGGACGCTGGCTGTCCAGCGGCCTTCTCTTTCACTCTTTCTTCTTTTTTTTTTTTTTTTTTTTTTTTAATAATAAATACAAGTGGGGCCCACATGTGCAGATCCGCTCCATCCACCAGCTGGGCCATCACATGGTGGGCCCACATGGTGGACAGCGTGGATGAACTACATACATCATGGTGGTCTATTGGCCACACTAAATATGCCACAAAATAGGCCCCCAAGTGGGATCCACACCATCAAAAGGTGGGACCCATTCATGGACGATCCAGCCCATCCATCTCATTGCCCATCACAAGGTGGGACCAAAGAAAATAAAAAGAAAGGTAAACCAGAAATAAGGGGGGAAAGATTGCACTCACAATGATGGTTGGACGGTTGGATTGCCGATCGGACGGTCCGGATGATGATCGGGGTCCTCCAAGCTTGATCTTCACCTTCAATCTCTCTCTTTCTCTCTTGATCTCCCTCTAAATCTTCTCTAAACTCACTCAATCTCTCAAATCTCTCTACTTCTCTCTACTTCTCTCTCTTCTTTCTCTTCTCTCTCTCTCTCTCTCTCTCTCTCTCCCTCTCTCTCTCTCTCTCTCTAACCTTGCAATTGAGATGGCCAACCCCCCCCCACGTATGGCTCTTGTAAGGGAGAGGGGGGGTGCATGATGTCATGATGATGATGATGATGATGAGAAAGGACATGGGGGAATGGGTTAGAGTTGACTTTTGGTGAGAGAGGATGGGGTGGGTATGGTGATGATGGCTAGATAATGATGGGGGTATGGGTAAGGGTGATGTGATAGATTTGACATGTTGTTGGAATTGTGCAAGTGGGGCCCACGCCACACGCGCGTTGCGTGGCCCACCTCGAATTGCACGAACGTATGCATCTTTCACACCGGGTATTGCAATGGGGCGTGCCGCGCGGCGTTGGAATCGTGGCGCCCGCGCGGTCGCAAGGGTACAAGTCTTGGGTCGTTGCGGTACTAAATCAGGGTCGCGATCAAGGCTCTCTAATCTGGTCCGTCCGGGACGTACCGGTACCGGAAACTAAACGTACGGAGGGCAATTCAGGGAACGGGTCTTACAACTCTCCCCTCCTTATAAAAATTTCGTCCTCGAAATTCACAACCAAACGAAGTCAAAGCAAACCACACAGATATATAGATAAAAACAAAAAAAAAACATACAAAAAATCAATGAAAGTTTGCAACATCGCTAAGTCCACATAGCATGCGTACAGCTCTTGATGGTGTCAATCTCCTCTGGTGTCTACCGCAAAATGTCGGGGTCGAGGGAACAACGCTCTAGTACTGCTACTGACGGGATGGGCAGTCCCTAACTCGGTGTCCAATCTCGCCACACTTGAAACAAGTGCCCTTGAATGGCTTTTGGAGGTCGGGTGCTCCTGGTGTCGTCGGCGGCTTCTGCGGATGAACCTTCCTTTGACGCCTAGTTCTTCGAGGACCTACGATCGGAGGGATTGGTGCAATCGGTGCTCTGCGCCATGGTTGTTGTTTAGGTGCTCTTGGTCGCTGAGGGCATTCCTTCCTTCGATGGCCGGCTTCACCGCACTCGAAACAGTGACCTGAGATCCGCGATGGGGTCTTCTCTGAAAACTGTGTCGTCTGGGAACTGCTAGGGGAGAACTTCCTCTTCCTGCTGTCACTCGGGGGTGCTTGTTGTTGCTCGAACAAAGCGGTCATCAACCGGAGCATCCCTTGGAATTGCTCTGCGCTTACTAGGGTGACAGGTGCTAACTCTGGCTGGGACGTACCAGCCTCAACTTCAGCTACTGGTGTCGCGTCCATCTTTAAAAAAAAGAAGGGACAAGAAACCCTTAGCCTCAGAAAACTACAAACATATTACGATTAAAGAACTATACCATTGGGAATTCTAGTGATTCTAAGTTCGCAAACATCAACAAGTGAGGGGTGATCTAATCCTAAAACACTAAGTAGAAACATTGTGTTGTTCACAGGTAGCTCCCAAATCATGCTCTGATACCAACTCCTGTCACGCCCCAAATTCGGTTCTCGACGTCCATTCGCTGTAACCCGAATTCAGAGGTGGCAGCCTCCGTAGTACCCCGATCTCGGATCCTAACCCTACACGTCAGGTTCCGATCCTGGGATACCACAAGGAGGATTTTAGGGTCCGAAATTTTTTTTGAAAACATGAGCATCACAATATGAGTACCATCAAAGACAAACACAATATTTCCACTAAATCATTTCGTTTATATACAGTACTGGAAAGTAAATATACAATGCGTAAATATAAAAACTGTGCACACTCCGGCACCTCCTGCTACTGCACTCCTAACTCCAACTCAACGTTGCTGATATACTCTGGTAGAACCTGCAGCGTAACAAACGCGCATAAGCTTCGAACGAAGCTTCGTGAGTGCGTGTGTGCGTGCACAATGCGTATGAGAAACATGATAAATATCAGAGTAAGCCGTAAAGCATGATGAGAAGACTAAACCAAAACTTAGCCCAATTAGGCTACACGATCATGTGATATGAATAACTAGCCTACCACGGCTATGCAAGCATGCAATACAGATAACTAGCCTACCATGGCTATGCAAGCGTGCAATACAGGTAACCAGCCTACCAAGGCTATATACTCTTACTATGCAATGGCCTATAGGGCCTAATGTCACATACAATGATCCAATGCATGTATGCAAATCACCACATCTCAGTACAGTGGTCCAGATGCGAACAGTCATAACGCAGTCACGTAAGCAATGCAGGACTCGGAACTGGTAGCTCGCCAGTGTGGTAGCTCGCCCAGGCTTACAGCCTCGCCCACATCACACCCGCCCACATCAGGTCCGTCCCACACCATACAGAACATCAGTCACATCACTGATACCAATACCATCTCTGAAACGGAACATCACCGGGGTCTCACAGACCTCACTACTCACCAGTAGAATGCCAAAGCCTATCTGGTGCAATAGCGGACCTACTCACAGCTGGTCAAACTCAACCCCCTTTGCCAACACTCTTCCGGCAGGTTAGGTCAGACCTCCTTCCAAACTGACCACGTGCAGTGGATAACACCGCCGTTTGGTATTCGGCATACTGGTGTATGATTAAACCACCCGGTCCTTGAATGGAGCACCCACCTTGGTACCAACGGGATCAGGGACTTTCACCCAGGGACATCTTTGGCATCCAGTTTAAAGATCACACATTTCCGGTGTTCTGCAAACCACGATGGAGCTGTGGTTGCAACGTAGTAACCATGCTATATGCGGCACAAGCAGACGGTGCGAAATGCAACCATGCATACAAATGTGGGACGACATGCCCGTGCAAGTCTCCAAAGAGCACCATAAAACTATAAGGTCTCAAACACAATGTCACCGTCAGCTGGTAATGAATTGCACGACAATCACGACCGATATGGCCGGTTGATACAAGACAATCAGATGAGCCAAGCATTCATGATGCATGAGTCAAGTATACAGTATGAGTGCCAACAAGTAGTTCATCTACCACGATGGCTATAAATCAAACTAGTCCAACCTATTTGAGATATGATTAAGATGAGGGAACACATATGAATGATCGAGTCATAGTGCGGGATGTCGCTAGCCAGGGAATCTCGCACCAAGGGCTACAAGGTATGCTAAGCTATTCCTACCATACAGTGTAGGTCAGGATGATAGATTCCTGTCCTCGAATAGTCCCATACCTATTGGAGAGGTTTGCGATAGAGAGCACGTGAATTACATTTGCGCGACTACATCTCGAATGCTTTATGAATGCGTTTATGCCCTAGTGGTCCCCAACTAACAATGGTGATTCGGGATGCATGCTCATTACACATGCATGGTGGTCGTCGAAGCATATAGTATAAAGATCACATATGAGTATTCCAAATAACACTACGTGTGGCAACAGACATACTAAAAATAGCATAAAAGATAATTCACTTATAATACAAAGAAACATAAAGAGATAAGACTCTAAATGGATGGTATACAACAACACAAATGGTCCAACAACTGAACGGTGTGGATTAACCTTCAATATTTAGATAACCCAAATGGAAAGAAAAAAATAATTGAAAACGTTACCGACACATCAAGGTAGAATCTACTGGAGCGGCAAGAGTAGAATACCCAAAGTCATGCCGAGACCCATAATCCTGTAGTACCGTTGGGATAAACACAATAATGGTCCATAAAAGGAATATTATAGAACGTATTGAAAGATAGACAGGTTATGACAGAGAATCATAAATGGTAGGGTAATCTGCGATAGATGGTCAATACAATGAGGTCCAAAAAGGGACAACAGGTCTAACCTCATACTACAAGATAGGCTCCATATAATGGATGGCCTAGATGACATACGAACGTCGAGGATGAGCCCCATACTCGTCCTATAGGGTAAACGGACGGCGTGGATGAGACATACATGATATGGTGGTCTTTAATAGTTGGGTACAAGGGTAGAAGGGGAGAGTCATATGAGTATACAAGCTGAGTTAACAAGATCAATCAACATGGTGAGTCAACAAGGTGAGTCAATAAGGCAGGTTGACAAGACGGGTCAACATGGTGAGTTAATAAGGTGAATTAACAAGACGGTTCAACAGGGTGAGTTTAAGAAAGTAGCCCTGTGACTTGGATCGAGCAAACTCTAAGGATGACCTTTCAATAAGGATTTACACAACTAATCATCAAGGTGGATCCATAGGATGGACAACGCAGTCATTCGAATACGCACACTAAGGTGGTCCCAAGGGCCATCCTGTAGATAACATGCTAGGGTTCATTCATTTGGATGGTTTGGATTAAGCACAAAATTAAGGCGGTCCTTATGGATGGCCGACATACATATCGCACCATGGAGGCCAATAGCTGACGTGGATAGAACTCATGCATAACAAGGTGGACCCGTGGTTGGGTATAACCGCACAAAGGAGTGGGGAAGCCACATACATCAAAGGGGCTACAACAGTTTGGGATCAACTCAATATTTGTGCTTTCCCCACGAATCAAGTGAGATGGCAAACAAACACCATGGTGGGGCCCGCACACCACACGTGTGGAACCCCACCCATGGCTGGGTGACTTATGAACAAGAAGGATGGCAAATTAAACATAACAGATGGGTCCTGTAAAGTTTCTAATGGTAGGCATTCAATCACCCTTATTTTCTACGTGTGGCCCACCTAAAACTGGGCCCACACCCCTGCCAAGAAGAACGACACGATATACTCAACATTCATCAAGGTGGGACCCAAAGTTGGGCCCCATCACCTTTGGTTAGATGGAAAAATAAACATTACAATGGCCCCAAGGAAGGTTTCAAAGGTGGGCATCAATGACCACTGTTTCCCTACAATGTGGTCCACTTGAGGCTTGGGATTTACCTCACTATGAGGGCCCCCGGCCCTAAAATAATATGGAAAAACAGATGGGCGGCATACATAAAACAGATACATCGTGGTGGGACCCATAGAGCGTAGCACCCAAATGGGCCCCAAGCATTTTGAATCAAACTAACATTTTTGTTTCCCCCTTCACCCATATCCATGTGATCTTATGAACAGGTTAAATGACAAATAAAACATCACTGTAGAGCCTGGGAGGGTTTCAACGGTGGAGATCATAATTCCCACTGTTCCCATGGCATGGTCCACTTGACATTTGGATATGCTTCAATTTTGGCTCAGCCACTAAAATGAGCTGGAAAAACATGTGGACAGAATAGATAAAGCAAATACATTATAGGTGGGCCCAACGAGTGGGGGCCCATTACCATGCCCAGAGGGCTGCGCCGCTGGGCAGCAGCGTCCCCTGGACGCTGCCTGTCCAGTGGCCAGCTCTCATATTTTTATTTTTTTTTTTATTTTTTTATTTTTTTTTTTTTTTATTATTATTATTATTTTTTTTTTATTTCCTCTCCGCAAGTGGGGCCCACAAGCTTTTGATCAATCTGATATTTTTGTTTTTCCTTTCTCCATATATGTGTGAACTTATGAACAGGTTGGATCTCAAATAAACATCATGGTGGGCCATAGGTAGGTTTCAACAGTAGGGCCATTGTCCCTACTGTTTTCTGTGGTGGGGTCCACTGAAGATTTGGATCTGTCTCATTCTTGGAGTCATGCCTTAAAATGATCTCCCCAAACGGATGAACGGTGTGGATTACAGCACATGCATCATGGTGGGACCCACAACTGGGCCACCAGCTGGGACGAGCCAGCGTCCAAGGACGCTGGTACGCCCAGCGCGTCAGGGCCCTCCTCCTTTCTTTCTTTCTTTCTTCTTCCTTTTTTTTTTTTGTTTTTCAATGGTTAACGTCGAGTGGGGCCCACATAAAGGTGATCCACTCCGTTCATCAGCTGGGCCATCTCATGGTGGGTCCAATGAGCCCAATATTGGATATATTACGGGGTCTACAAACATCAGTGTGGGCCGAAGCAGTTTCGACAGTGGACATCATTCACCCCACTGTTTCATGTGGTGCGGCCCACTTAAGAATTGAATATGTTTCATATTTGGGCCTTAGCCCTAAAATGATATGGGAAAACAGACAGACGGTGTGGATGGAACACAAACATCAAGGTGGGTCCCACGAGTGGGGACCCCATTCCAGCGTCCAAGTAACGCTGGACGTTCCAGCGTCAGGACGTCCAGACGCTGGAAGTCCAGCACAAGTATTTTTTTTTTTTTTTTTTTTTTTTTTTTTTTTGTTTCTAGTGGTCATTTCATGTGGGGCCCACTTATGGACAATCCAATCCGTCCATCAGGTTTCCCAGCTCGCTGGGGACCTAATAAGCCCAATATTGGGCGGGTGATTCCGTCTACAAACATCACGGTGGGCCAAAGAAGTGTCAACAGTCGTTTCCACTGTTTTCTATGGTGTGGTCCACCTGAGATCTGGATTTACTTCATTTTTGACGTCCAGCCCTAAAATGGGCTGGAGAAACAAATGGACGGCGTGGATTACATACATACATCAAGGTGGGTCCCACGAGTGGGGACCCATGGTCAGCGTGCAAAGTTCCAGCGCTGCTGGGCAGCAGCGTCCTCTGGACGCTGGCTGTCCAGCGGCCTTCTCTTTCACTCTTTCTTCTTTTTTTTTTTTTTTTTTTTTTTTTAATAATAAATACAAGTGGGGCCCACATGTGCAGATCCGCTCCATCCACCAGCTGGGCCATCACATGGTGGGCCCACATGGTGGACAGCGTGGATGAACTACATACATCATGGTGGTCTATTGGCCACACTAAATATGCCACAAAATAGGCCCCCAAGTGGGATCCACACCATCAAAAGGTGGGACCCATTCATGGACGATCCAGCCCATCCATCTCATTGCCCATCACAAGGTGGGACCAAAGAAAATAAAAAGAAAGGTAAACCAGAAATAAGGGGGGAAAGATTGCACTCACAATGATGGTTGGACGGTTGGATTGCCGATCGGACGGTCCGGATGATGATCGGGGTCCTCCAAGCTTGATCTTCACCTTCAATCTCTCTCTTTCTCTCTTGATCTCCCTCTAAATCTTCTCTAAACTCACTCAATCTCTCAAATCTCTCTACTTCTCTCTACTTCTCTCTCTTCTTTCTCTTCTCTCTCTCTCTCTCTCTCTCTCTCTCCCTCTCTCTCTCTCTCTCTCTAACCTTGCAATTGAGATGGCCAACCCCCCCCCACGTATGGCTCTTGTAAGGGAGAGGGGGGGTGCATGATGTCATGATGATGATGATGATGATGAGAAAGGACATGGGGGAATGGGTTAGAGTTGACTTTTGGTGAGAGAGGATGGGGTGGGTATGGTGATGATGGCTAGATAATGATGGGGGTATGGGTAAGGGTGATGTGATAGATTTGACATGTTGTTGGAATTGTGCAAGTGGGGCCCACGCCACACGCGCGTTGCGTGGCCCACCTCGAATTGCACGAACGTATGCATCTTTCACACCGGGTATTGCAATGGGGCGTGCCGCGCGGCGTTGGAATCGTGGCGCCCGCGCGGTCGCAAGGGTACAAGTCTTGGGTCGTTGCGGTACTAAATCAGGGTCGCGATCAAGGCTCTCTAATCTGGTCCGTCCGGGACGTACCGGTACCGGAAACTAAACGTACGGAGGGCAATTCAGGGAACGGGTCTTACAGTATGTCTAGTATTTGAGAGTCCACTTATTAAATCACTATTCCCTGGATTGGAAAACTCCAGTGGGAGTGTACGTGACCGTCCTCGGATTAGGATTGGTGAGAGTTTGAGATCCAAACTCGTCAAGTCCCTGGATTGGGCCATCGGCGGATGGTAAACGCGGTCCTAGATCAAAGGATGTCAAGGTTAATGGTTAACCTGATTTAAAACCACGACTATAGTGAAATTCGGTGGTCTTATAGGTTGAGATCGTGAACCGGGAGTGGAGTAGGGAAACAGAACCATTACAAATCGTTGTGCATTGTGCGCTTGAATGGTTGCTATGTGTTGAATGGTTTAGTCAATTGTGAATGCTAATTGTTTGATGAAATGCCTATGACAGTCTTTGCTTACAAATTCATCATATAATTGCCTTGAATGTTATTGTGATAATATTGGTTGTTAAGATTGACTTGATTAGTTTTTAATTGTAATTGAAAATTCAAAAAGTCCTATTCACCCCCCTCTAGGACATTAGGCATATCTCCGAGTATCTTTACAAGCGGTAAGACCGCAATTTCACACAGTTCCTCAGCCCAATGATAATCTTCTTGATTCTTCTCTTCAAGCTGATTGGACGTGTTATTTGTTTCGGGGACCCAATCTCGAATGGATTGATGGAAGTGCCCTTCGAGCGTCCGAAATGTCCAATAGATTCTGAGTACTTCACCAAATATTCAGCACCAATGTTTACCCTCGTAGCACCAACAAATCTGATCTCACAGCTAATATGGTGAATTTACTCTATCATGTTGCTCACGGGACACGTCTATGTCTTCCCTCCATCATCTTGCATCACATCTTGGATTCATTGCCTAACACTCGCAACACAATCCCTTTTGGATGGATCATTACCCGTTTGGCCCAAGACTGCGGGTTTTCTAATATTGTGGTTCATCCCGTTCCCCGTCGTACATTCAAGGACCTCAATATTAAAAAGATGAATCTGCCAAAAGAGGTCGACGTGGAAGATTGGGACTTCTCCCATACCCCCACACATGTGTCTTCTGGCACCCATGGCAAGTCCTCGGCCCCGACGCCGACTCCAGCTCGATGATCGGTAAAGCGATGTCTTCAATCTGAAGCCTCTTCCGCACCTCCTCCTCCCAACTCGGAGCAGAGCATTGCTCAACTTGATCACGTGAAGGTCACCTTAGCACAGCACGGTGAGCAGTTGACCCGCCTTGAGAGCATGATGCAGTCCGTACATGATGCCGTTCAGTGCCTCACCTTTGCTCTCTCGTGCCGGTGTGATGACGTTTCTGGCCCTGCTCCGTAGTTGTCCATGTTTCTGGCTAGGATACCCTATTATGTGCACCATCGCGGGTATCTTTTTGGGACGACTTTGGCACACAATTTCGGCACCCTCATAGTTAAATCTTTTGTTCTTGATAGACTATTTTTTTTTTGGATATTTTGATCATCACATTGCTAGATTTGAATTTATGATCACATTATTAGACTTTTTTTTTTATATTTTGATGATCCCATTGCTGGATTTGGATATTTTGGATATTGCTTATCTTGTGGATCATTTATCATTTATCTAATTCCTATGCCTATATATATACTTGTGCTTAATTGCTTTAACTTTATTAGGCTTCTTGCCCCATTTTGGGTTGTATATATGGTGATGATGTTTGGTCATGATATACATTTTAGAAGGAGAGGTTGGTTGCTTAGGCTATATGCCCACTGTGCTTATTGATATATACTTGTATATCCTTGCATGACCATCTGTATTTGGCTTCCTCCCTCGGCCCGTTCATATCTATTTCTTCCTTTACCTTCAGTCTATGACCTATGCGCTGCATTATCCTTTTACTAACCTTTGTCAATGACTTACAAAAAGGGGGAGAATTTATCCCACCAAAAGGTCCCGGTTATTTTTTGTTAATCTTTTATGTGTAGGGACTTAGGGGGAGCTAAAGTGAAGCCTAGTCTGTACATTGAGTCTGTACATTTTGTATGTAATGGGTCATGTCTATGTGTAAAGCTTTTATCTTTTACGACATGTTCAATGTATGTACTTTATTTGGTTTTGGTGTCTAGAAAAAGTCTTTGGTACGGACCAAGACTTTTATAGGTTTGGTTTTGTCATGTAATTGACAAAGGGGGAGATTGTTAATGCAAAGATTTGTCAATTACCATGATTAGTGTATCGTCAAGTCTATAAATCCGCTTGCGGCTGAAGATTGAAGCCTTTGAACATCTCTGACAGAAGCTACTCGAGAAGATTGCATATCCAGTCAAGCCTCAATTCTTTTCATCCAAACCTTTGATCCCAAAACCCCTCTATAGATGGCCCAATCCTTCTTAGATGCATCCTTAGCCTCTCTATAGTCTACATCCCATAAAGATCAGCTATGGGATAGGTTATCATGGCAGTTGTTGCAAAAACAAGAAAAAATCTTATAACTGTAGATTCTGATAGGATCCCGATCCATCGAAATGTGTCTGATAGGTGTCCGATCAATCGGACTATAGTCCAGCAACTTTAAAATCTATCTGGACATTTTTCCGATCACTCGTAGATATGTTCGATCAATCGGACAAGGCCCTCCGATCAATCGAAAATTGATCCGATCCATCCGACAAAAGTCCAGCAATATCACAAAACTCTCTGGACAAAATTTCGATCAATCGGACCATTTGTCCGATCAATCGGAACAAGACCTCCGATCAATCGGAAGGTCATCCGATCCATCGAAAAAGTGTCCAGCAACATTTCAAATTTAATCTGGACATACTTACAATCAATTGGAAACTCTCTCCGATCCATCGGAGATGGTGTTCCGATCAATCGGAACAAAGTCCAATCAATCGAAGAATCTATTTTCAGCAAAATTCAAAAATGAGCTGATTCTTATGTCCGATCGATCGGATCTCTTTCCGATCCTATCGAGGTGACCGTTTTCTAACCGTTGAAACTCAACTCTATATAGGGAACTCGGTTGGATCTTGAGACATACACCTTGAGCATCATCTAGGGTTTGATTGTGCTTCCTTCTTGTGATCCTTTTCTCTCATTCCCTTTGATTTGTTGAGTTCATACTTCAATCCATGTTGATTTGACTAACATTGAAGAGCATTCAAAGCTTGGATTGAATCATGAACTCAACCCCTCTTTAATGGCATCTTGACCTACTTCTAAAAGTCATATTCTTGTCATCAATGCCATTAATGGTAGTTTAGGTAGTAGCTACTCCTCATATAAAAGCCATAACCCAATATAGTTTCAACCAAACCCTAATCCCTCACCTTGGAACCTACAAGAAGACATTCGTAGCAAGGTTGCTGATCGAGGGAGCTGAAGAAGGTATCGTTCGTACAAGCCGAAGCTTCTTCAACAAAGGCATCATCAAGGGTTTCAATCAGCTAAGTATATTTTAATCTTTCGAGTCCAAGAAAACACCTCAAAAGTTGAGATTTGGGTTTCAGAGTTTGAAGACCCAAACTCGGTAGAGTCCTTACGTTGGACATAGTCCTTAAGTAGGACAAGCCCTTGTGTAGGACAAAGTGGTTAATGGATTAGTCCCAAGGAAGGATGAATCCATGTGTTGAAGTCTAAGTCCTTTTGTAGGTTGTTAAGGTTTATGGTTAACCTCATTTAAAACCATTGTGATAGTGAAATCCGGCCACTCAATGAGTGAGTGGATCAGCCGGGAGTGGAGAAGGTACATAACCGAACCACTATAAAATCTCTTATTGTGTGATGAATGTTTGAATTGCTTTACTTCTTGCACTTGCTCTTTTATTGTTGAAAGTTTATATTCTGCATATTAAGTGTTCGAAGAAAGTTCTCTAAAGTACTTTGCATGTTTGTAAGAGTGTAATTTGGTAATTTTTAAAAAGTGTCCTATTCACCCCCCTCTAGGACAAAGAAACCAGTTTCTTGCTTCTACAAAATTGGTAATCAAACTTATACCGCAATTTCAGATAAAACTCACTATTTTTTATCTTTTATTCTTCTTCTTCTTCTTTCTTTCCTTTCCTTTTATTTCTTTCCTTCTTTTTTTCTTCTTCTCCTTCTCTGGGGAGGGAATCCAACAGCTGGGAGGCAACTACGAATCCTCCCTCTCTCTCCACTCGAACTCGCTCTCTCTCTCTCTCTCTCTCTCTCTCTCTCTCTCTCTCTCTCTGCATTTTTCTGGAGAGGGCAGAGATGTCTACGGTGGATTTTATAGAAGGTTTCAAGTTGGTTGGACGGTCAACATTCCCGAAGGATCTCACAGACACGGTTTGAGTTGGACTGGGAAGTAACAAATTTTTGAGGACTCTTAGCGGATGAGGTCCATTGGAGATCTAGGTCGAGTCCACACAAAGATCTGGAAGAAATCTAACCCGTCCATGCAATGTAGATCCGGAGATCTTGAACTTCTTGGCCTAGACGGTGGTTTGAGGAGGACCGGACGCTCGGTTGATGGGAGAGATAACTGAGAGGAATGAAGGCGTGAGGAAAAGAAAACGGATGGACTGTGTGGATCGACTAATGGGCCCACCATGATGATCCCCTCGTCAACAGTGGGACGACTCTGTAACAGCGTCCGCTTTAGGTTTCGTAGGAAGGTCTTCCTTATTTTGTTGATTACGTGCGTCGCAAGTAATGCACTTCCGTGCTCCACTTGCACGTAGGGCCCACTTGAAATTCTCTAAGATAGTCTTCTCTGTTCAACAGGTGGCCAACAATAAATTAGCCATCGACGAGAAAAATGAGGCAGATTCAAGCTACGGTGGCCCACTTATGGCCCGATTTCTAATTAGGGCATTTTTAAGATGATCGGAGGGCTGAAATTTGTAGTGTACGGCTAAAATGTGGCCAAAAGATAATATATGAAGTTTGGTATGAAACTGATCGTCAGAAATCAACATACTTAAAATCGTCCGTTTAACTTAAGTTTAACTGATGGCATTTTCGTAATTATCGTAAATTTGGGAGTTTTGTGAAATCTGATACTTCTACGCTATTCTAGCATTTATTTTAAGCAACTTTAATAAAAGAAGCCTATACTAATTCCTTACGGATTATTTATTATTAATTTATCAATATAATAAATCACGTATTTTTCTAAATAATTAATTAAATTGTTATTTTAATTATTTCAAAAACCTGGGTCATTACATTATTCCCTCCTTAAGGGAATTTCGTCCCGAAATTCAAAGACTTCCTTAGTGTATATAAATGAGAATACTCCAAATTCTCTGTCATTACGTTGAATCACAATCAATGGCCCATATTGGGCAGGTCAACATTCAATCCGATGGTCTGACTTAGACAAATTTAATGTTCGAGTTAACGGTCATGATTGACTATATTAAATCATAGATTAGTTATGATTGGGTTATTATAACATAAGTTTATGGTCATCGGTTAAGTACTTAGTGCAACTAGACGATTAAAATGGCAAGATTAATGAATTTACATGTGTGATGGATGTATGTAACTATTTGTACTCACATACGTGTGTACACGCATCTAAAATTTCGCGTCATTACATTCTACCATCCTTAAAGGAATTTCGTTCCGAATGGGAATCTACTGAGATTGTTGCTTGCAGGATTGGCTGGAAGTCCCGGCGACGGGAATGCTCTAAGACAGTCTTGTCATCACAGGAAGGTATTGAGAAGGATGTCCCATAGCAAAGGGCTGAGATGGCTGTTGTCAGTAGTCTTGGGCAGACTCCAATGGTTGTGCTTGATTTGAACTGGAGGCCAGAGGGACTCGGCATGGCTGCTGAGATTGTTGAACTAGGCCAACTTGATTGTTGACTGCTGTGGTAGCTTGTGCTTGCATAAATTGCAAGAGCATTTCTTGCATTGCTCTTCTTGTGCCAATTCTTGCATGATTGGTGTATTCTCAATTGGTTGTTGCGCTAGAGGTTGCGCTTCGGCCATGTCGAGGGCAGGGAAGAGGTGAGCTTCCTCTTCGTGGTCGGACATAGCTTGCTGAGCTCGAGTGCGGATTATGCTGCGGAAGGGAAGTTGTTTCCAAAGACGTTGAGCCTGATGAGGCGCAATGGTGACGAATATGCTCTACTCTTTTTTTTTCTTTAGGTTTTGGGATTTTTTATATTTTTTTATTTTTGGATGAAATGCTATGCAGATGAGATTGTATGAAGACTAATGACTTTCAAGTACAGGAGGGATCCCGTTTTTCAAGTTGGATCACGACTAATGGGACTATCCCCAGCGGAGTCGTCATTCTGTGGACTCTCACCTTTCCACGCTCCCGACCCGCCCTTTCGAAAAAGGGGGTGGGCGCGCAAATCGCCGTTGTTCCACTGGCTCACCTCGTTCTCGAGGGCCTTTTTCGATTGTTGTGTTAAATTAGATATATTTGGATGAGTTTGTATAAGACCAGAGTCGCCACTAGAGCCCGTAGAAACTTAGAGAAGGGAATCCAAAGATTCCTTCATCTAAAATGACTCCTTTTGATCTGCGGCCAGAGATTCGAGATAAGGGATCACGGTTACAGGGTAGGAATATGTTAAGCACCCCACTCTGCTCGTACCGAAGTACGGTCTCTAATTCATAGAATCGAACTAATACTTGAAAGTCTAATTTAATCCTCGTACACTCTCATGAATGATATGATGCATGAATGTAGGTCTTAACAGTAAGAGTTTCTGATGGGCAGGTTTCGATTAATAGGCAAGCCCAGAGCATACGCTCGAACTGACAGGTGCTTTATGTAGGATGCATGCTGTGTATTTAAATAATTAAAGTGTTTACAGTGATATGATAAGCAGGGGGGTTGGAAGAATAGTAAATGTTGCACTTATGCTAGATGCGAATGCGATGATGCTAATAAAAGAGTAGCTGAATGGATGGAGGTGTCGTAAGGGTTTTCTTCGAGTGACTAAGATAGGGATTTAGGTAGCTTGGGAGACTTGGACCAGGGTCAGGCTAAGCTGGACCAGGGCTAAGCTCTTCTCACTCGGGCTCTCCTTAGTGGAGAAATGGGCTAAAGGGATGGATTGGACTCGAAATTTCTGAACGTTGAGGGATTTTTTTTTTATGTTGAAACAAGAGAGGAGGGGGGTATTTATAGCTGCGAGCAGTGGCATCTTGTGTAAATAAGCTTGGGCGGCCCCCTAGGGGCCGCCCGTACAGACTCTTTACTCCAACCTCGGAGCGTACAACCCTCGAACCTGAAGCAAAAAAGTTGTTGGTTCGAGGTTTGGACCTACTCCGAAGCTGTGGATCGGAACCAGGTGAGTTGAATGGGTTTGAAAGATGGATTAACACGGTGAGTTGACTGGGCACAGGGGCTGGACTGACTCAGTGAGTTAACTCGGTGATTTGACTCAATGGGAAGACTCACCAAGTTTGACTTTTTTGGAATTTTTTTACTGGTTTTTCTTATGGGAGGTTTTCAGGCTGATGTTTAGGGGTGAGTCGACTGGGTTCAGGCTTGAGTTAGGCTATGGATTGGGGCTTACAAGGGTGAGTTTGGCTCGGTTTGGACATGGGATTTGGGGGTATGGTCCTCCATCCATTCAGCTATCTCTACCAACATTGTAGCCGAAGGTGGGGTATCTACAGAGGAGCATTGTGCACCTCATTCTCTCCTACTCCTTCATGATTTATATTTGTGGTTGGAGTAGGGCGGGGAGGATTCCCTAATGGAATTTGATACATACTTCTCAAATTTTCACTATGTTCTATAAATTTCGGACTCGTCTATGAACGAAGAGTGGTCTAACTAAACCACCTTCAGATTGGAGACGATTGTTGTGGTCACGTTCCTAACGGGACATAAACCACACAACAAAGATCTAAACTAACCCTAAGTCCTAAAATAAAACAAAAATCTAGAAATAGTACTAAAATTCTAAAACTGAAAATTGAAATAGTTCAAGTTGGAAGAATAGTACCCGATCCGCTTGAACTAGAAGAACTTCCTACAAAACAAAACAAACATTGTTAGCTCTAAAATTCAGAGAAACTAATCCTAAGAAAACAGAAAACCCTAACTACTTCCACTTCTATAGCTATTAAAAAATCTAGAACCGTTTCACCTAAGTTCCCCGGCAACGACGCCAAAAACTTGTTCGCTCGCCTCAAGTGCAAGGCTAACAATGTAGTAATAATTCTCAGTAAGACCGATGTCGATTCACAGGGAATTAAGTAAACTAATTCAAGTTGTTCCAGCAACTTTAAATTCAATTAATTAAGAAGTTCAAATTCATAAACTAGACAAAAATAGTAAAGTTGTTAAAATCTGTAATAAATGGAACTAAGGCCTCAAGGATCCATTTATGGGAGCCCTCATGTGAATTCATTCATCCAAGCATAACACAACTAGAATTGAAGTTCTATCTCTCTTCTAGTTGGAAGGTATAGCATTCAAACACAAAAAATCCCCACTCAAGTGAAGAATAAGCTTCTAGTTCTAATGAAGCACGTAGAAATCTAATTTGTAGCCTTCGAAGTAACAACCATGCTAGTGGACAATAGTGTGCTCAGGGGTTACTACAATTCGAATCTAAACAATCCAAACATGATAATCTCGGAGAATTTGCGAGGAATCCATGTCTGAAGCACATGGACTCTCATAAAACATCCAAAAATACCATCTTTTATTCAAACTAGAACTTAAAATTCAACTTAAAGCAAAGTACTTAAATTTAAATGAATTTAACATGATACCTACCCACAAACTTCACCTCTCAGCCTTAGCTAAGAGGTTTTAGCCGAGCATTATCATGCTTTAACTAGAAGCAATGAAAAACTAACTAGAAAACATGAAAACCGGATTCGGGAGAGTTGTAGACGCTCCACGACGATCTTCTTCACCTACCATGAAGTTCCTGCTCTTCTATAATGCCTTAGCTTCGATTCATAGGTGTCCTTTTATAGATTTGGAGTCCCACCGACTCTAGAACTTCCAAAATTACGCAGTACTTACGCATAGTGCATGGATTTTCAGAGCTTGCTAAAGGAGTTGCTGAAAATCAGTAGAAATACATTGCCGACCTGTTGGCCGACCGATCTTGACTAGTTAAGCTTGCTGGCCGACCGGTCTTGACCAGTCGGACTGTCCAATTGGACGTCCAGAGAGCATAAGAGGGGGGCTGACCTGTTGGCTGACCAGTCTTGACCGGTTGGACCACACTGGTCCTTGGTCCAGCGACCTATACAAAGGGGTAAGAGGGTGGCCGACCGATCAAGACCAGTCGTGGCTCCCTTAGCCGACCGGTTGGACTTCCTTTCTTTACAATTTCTTTCTTTCTTTCTTCCTCTCTCTCCTCTCCTTGCTTTCTTCTTTCCTTGGCCCACCTTGGGTCTTCATCAAAGGCTCCTAAATGTGTCTTTTAAGCATCAATGGAGCTAAGTCTCTCTCTCAATCCTACATTTACAAAACATGCATTAGAAGGGTCTTTTAAGCATGTAAACCATGTATATAATGTGATGTAATGGGCTGGAAAATGTATAAATTGGAGGCTCAACAATTCTTTCTATTAATTTTCTGTTAGAAAGTGATAAACATTGATTGAGTTATCAATTTTCACAGTTCATATCTAACTTGTACTGCTAGGATTTAAGTTTGATACTATAATGTTAACTTGATGATTGTTGAGAATGCTAGGAACCAAGCTTAGAGATCCTTGTCTACTTTGTTCATAAAAAAAAAAAAAAGAAGAATATTCATAGTAATCTGGGGCAAGGATTTTCATCCATTGTTGTTATCATTACAGAACAATACCTTAGTACGAAGTGAGCCTTTGGAGTCTTCGGCTATTGGTTATTGATTAAAAAAAATGAAAATGAATAAGCTAAAAAATAGTGGCATCGAAAATGGCTACCTATTGACATGAGAAATGGAGATAGTGTGAAAGTAGTCGTCGATGGAAAAAATCGGAAGCTGAAAAAATATTGAAAGAACAATAGCAAGGCTCGGAATCAGTGACTTGGTTGATCTAACCATTATCTTCAATCATCAACGTTAACATAAAAAGTAGAAGACTGAACCCCTAGTTGTGTCAAGACTAGACTTCACTGCGCACCATGGAACTCAATGTTTAGAATGCTTCTACTGAATAATTAATGCTTTGAACTCGATTAACTTGTTTACTAAGTAACTAGAATTTATGTTTATATATTTTCAAAACTATATGCCTTGGAAATTCTACTATTTAGGAACTTGAAGAATCACATAAATACTTGGAATCTTTTCTTCTTTTCTTTTTGTTTTATTAGAGAATAAGAGGAAGTCTTGAGATTGTTTCGATTGGTGAAAACAGTCGAGGATAAGATTGATTGCATTATTTTGAAAAATCCTTGGATTATTTTCGCATGTTTTGGTCGGGACTAGCAAAATGCTGGTTGGGGAGTGTGATAAGTGCCTAATATTGTATAATTAACCCTAGATATTTAGAGTATTATCATTGATTTCCTGATTAATTATCTCATTAGATGTGTTTTTGCCATTCAGGTGATTAATAGAGGCTGAGGGAAATATGAGCCAATCAGGACGTTTAAGGGCCTAAAAGTGATCAAGATCAAATGTGAGATGGTACTACAGGAAAACAAACTGTAAAGATAAAAGGATGGATCATATGCTATGGTGGATTGTACCACAATCACTCTTTGGAAATTCAGGTGGTGCATGATTGTGATTGGACAATCACACAGGTTTGGACGGTCAAGATTAGACGTCTAGATGTGGGGTTCGCCATGCATCAAATGACAAGCCAAAGAACTACAGCTCAGTCAGCTCCACTCACTCATGTGTGATCAGCTGGATCATCTGAACCATCCTCAACACAAGTGCAATGTCTGGACCATCCAATCCATTGTCTAGCAGAGTCCAGCAATGGACGTCTCAACATCAACGCCGTCCATCAAACAGGTGGACGTCTCTCCATCTTCATGTATGTGGCAGCCAAGGTTCATCACCGTCCAGTGCTGGACCCCAACCATCAGCCCCACTCTCCAGTTTCACCTCCAGCATGCAACTAGTGGACCCCACTATTTTCACATACATCATGCTTCAACCGCCCATCACCCACATCCAGCAATGGACATCTCAATGCCCAGCCATCCATTAAAAGGTCATCAGCCTCCATCACATGTGCAACCTGCAAGAAGAAAAAGAATGATCAGTCACATGCGTGGTGCAAACTCCAACCGTCCAAACATCACCTGAAGGGGACCATACCCTCCAGCAACACGTGCAGCCTTCATGCATCTCCACCGTCCAAAGGTGGACCCCATCCAATCCACGGTCCAGCGTCACCATCCTTATCCATCATCTCGTCGTCCAGTCCAACAATGAACTTCATCAATCCAGAATCGAGTATAGAGCCCTCCATCTAGCTCATTCATCAACCGTTCAATCATCTAACGGCCCATCCATCAGCTGCATGCATGGATCAACTCCAGAGTCATCAACCAGTAGCTCCAACGTCCAACGTTGATCAGCTTCCAGCAGAGGAGTGCCATCAGATCACGTCCACCTGCTCCGAAAGAGCCACCGTCCATCTTCATCACTCTATCTTCCACCATCCAAGCATGCAGCTAAGGAAACTGCGAAGTTCATCACCATCATATGTTCAGCAATGCTTGGACATCATCTTCCCCATCCGAATAGATGACTCTCCCATCTCTCTCTCTCTCTCTCTCTCTCTCTCTCTCTCTCTCTCTCTCTCTCTCTTCTTTCCCCACGCATGTGTAAGGCTAACATGCCACTTCACCCATCCCAAGCCTCACTCCAAGCCCAAACCTAGAGAAAAATTTGCTTTAGGCTTAGAGTACCACCTAGGCTTGGAGTACTTTTCATGCCACCTCATCATCCAAGCCTAAATCTAGAGAAACTTTGCTCCTTGGCTTGAAGTGTCATCTATGCTTGGGAGCTTCTCAAAAGTCTATTAAAGGAGGCCTCTCCTCCTCATTTCCATCATCCCACAATCCAAATTCCTTTCTTCTCTCCTCTCTTCTTTTTTTCTTTCTTAATTTTGTAGTGTAGAGTAGTTTTTCCTTTGTAGAGAATTTAGTCTTCTATTGTAGCATGGTTGTCTAAACCTCTAGCTAAGGCTAGGGGTGAAGCCTTTGAAGAAATTTGCAAGCTTTGGATCTTTTGGTTTAACATTTTGTGGTGTAAATGTTGGAGTTTTCTTTGGTTGATTGGTTTGGTTATCCACCTCAGCAGATGCTATTGTTGTGCAAGCCCCTTGATCCATCTTCGACTCCGGGCACGTTGGATGCTTGGGATTCCTTACACACTAATTAGCTAGTTCATGATCGATAAAGTCCCTTGATCAATCGTTGACTCTGGGCACAATGGATGCTTTAGATTCCCTACGGTCATCGAGCTGGTGCAGGTAAAGTTATCGATCTGTAAAATCCCTTGATCCATTGTAGACTCCTGCCATATTGGATGCTTTGGATTTCCTGTGATCGATAGACGAGATCTTAATGGTTGAATCGATCAATCAAAACCTCCTATATTGTAAGTGTGCATTTGATCATATGATTTCTTGATCCATTGTCGACTCCGGGCATAGTAGATGCTTGAGATTCCGTGCAATTAACTAACGAGTGCTTCATGGTCAAATCAATCGGTTTAGATCACCATCTTTTATGAAATATGCAAGTGGTTTAACTGTTTCATCTTCCGACTGGAATGAATCTTCTTTCGATTCTAGTTGAGTTATAGTTGAACCAATGAATCAAGCTTTGTGAACTTATCAAAGGTGGATTCCTAATGCCTTAGCCTCTTTTCTATTTTTGTCTTTTATCACACACAACTTGCTCTACTGTCATGGATAATTCAGATTTTATCTCTCACACCAAAATTAATTTCTTTAAGTGTTCTAACCTCAATCCCTATGGTTCGAGCTAAGTCTCACTGAATATTTTACTACTTCGCTACCTGCACTTGGGTGTGCAATCTTCGGATTGTAGTAGAAACCTACTAAAAAACATAAAAAATCGGATTCAGTGGAGTTGCAGATGCTCCACAACGATCATCTTCACCTCTCATGACTTCCCAAGTCTTCTATGATGCCTTTAGATCCATCCCTAAGTGTCCTTTTATAGATCCAAAGCTCCACCACCCATAACTTTCTAGATTTATTTAACAACTTATGCACTGCGCATAGAAAGTCGGAGCTTTAAGTAGAAGCTGTTGTGGCTTCTGAATTTTTACATGGCCGACCAGTCAGGACTGGTTGGATTGGTCTTTGGTTGGTCTAGCAAGCTCAAGCAGGTAGCAGGGTGGTGGCCGACGTGTCGGTCCCACTAACTTTGGTCATTTTCTTCTTCTTTCATTCTTCTCTTCCCCTTGCTTCTTCTCTCCTCTCTTGACTCATCTTCCATCATATTGAATTGACTTTAAGAAGTGCCTTTTAACACTATATTGGTGAAGTAGTTCTCTCATTACTATATTCACAAAAGCATACATTATATGGGCCTTTAAGTGTAATAAACATGCATAATGTATGATGAAAAGAGGTTAGAGTATGTATAATTCAAGGCTTACCATCGACAAACTGTCCACGACCGGTCCATGACTGATCTAATTTCAAGGAGGCTTGGGCAGTTTATAACTGTCTCATATTATGCCTTGGGCGACTAGTCAAGGACCGGTCGGCCAAATGCCCATGACCGGTTTGCAACCGGTCTAATTAGACCATTTGAAGGGAGGGTCTTGCTGACCTGTTTGAGGCCCTGGATTACCAATCCTCCAGTATCCAAGACCGAACGTAAGGTCTAAAAGTTGGCTATTCAGGATGAAGTTATGCCTAATTCTTGGTGCTTTGAACTTAAGCTTTTTCTTTTGTTTTTCATGAGTTTAAGCACCTAGCTAAGGATGGTCCAAGCCTAATCAACTTGACCTCAAAGTCGTGGATCGAATGGTTAATGATTAACATGATCATTACGCCATTAATTGATGTTTTGGGATCCTAGGGACTATCTATATGCAACTTACCTTGCGAACTTAATTCGGCTTGAATTTGAGTGAAGGAAGCATCATTGGCTTCAAGTCTTGGGTCTTGATTCAATAGATGGGGCTCGACAAGACTTGACCCTTCTAAACTTCACGACAATTGACAAAATACAATGCATTTACATGAGCAACATATAACATGCTTCCATGTCGACCACATCACAAAGACTTGATCTTTATAATTTCTATCAATTGAAAACAAGACAGTGCATTGTTTAGTTACCTTAGTCTTGTTCACCTTTTTATCCATCCGATCGCATAAGGGGAAGGGTGCTTTGTCATAGGTAGCTAGCCGCAACTTGTCCACCATCACTTTAGAGACAATATTCTCGTTGCTACCACTGCTTATGATCATGTCACGGACCTTGTCGTTGACGGTACACCATGTGCAGAAAATGTTGTGCAGCTACGAGTGCACCTCCTTCCTTGGAGAATATAGGAGTCGCCTCACTAGTAGCTACTCGCTGTGATCCTCAGCCACCCAATTCTCATCTCCGACCTCTTCTTCAACGGCTTGTTCATTCTCATCAAATCCTGGGCCTCCATCTGTTGTCTCATCTTTATCGCCCCCTTCATTGATGGCTAAGTGGGTTGCGATGCATTGGAGACATGTATTAGATAGATGGTGAGGTTGGCTACAACGAAAATAATGGTCCGACCTTGGCCGACCATACGAATTTGAAATCCTACTCGGACCCACTACCGTTGGCATTGCATGTTGAGGCCTTGTTGGGCTACTCTCCGCTTCACGATTTGTGACTATAAGAGGTTGAGGATGCCCTCATACATGCTCATTTCCCTTATCCAGCATTATATCCTAAGTGGGGCCCTCCGCGAGGGTCCACGTCACAGGGTAAGTCTGAGTAGTGGCTCTTGTTAGTTGTATCTCCGCCCTACTAGCCAATTGGACCACTTTGTCCATGGTCCAAATTGAGTGCATCTAAATCCGATCCTGGATTGTTAACCATAAGCCGACAATGAACCACACCACTTTCTTCGATTCAGTCTTCGTCAAGTCATTCCATGGTGTCAACCATTGGAACCCCTCATTGTATTCTTCTACGAGACAATTCCCCTACTGGAAATTTTGGTACTGTTGGAACAATACCTGTTCATAATTGCTTGGGAGGAATCATGCATTGAGAAGGCGTCACATCCACAACCATAATTGGATGGGCGCCTTATTTTATTGGGTGCGAGAAAGCTATAATTGTTCCCACCATGTAAAGCACCGCCCTTCAACTTGCAAGCAACTAACTTCACCTTCTTCTCTTCTAGCACATCAACTTGCAAGCAACTAACTTCACCTTCTTCTCTTCTAGCACATCCATACAATCTAAGTAATGCTTGAATTCTACCAACCAGTCTAGAAACTTTTCAATACGCAACTGGCCATTAAAGCCTGGAAGATCACCCTTACCTCTATAACCTCATTCTACATGGTCTATCTGATCATCTCCATAGATAGGCTGTCGAGCAATGACACCGATGACTTCCTTGTCACTGGAGCTCGATTCATCTGTTGTATCCATGCGGTTCACCATAGGAAGCGTTCTACAAATTGAAATTACGTTGGTAGTCTAACATGACACCTGAAAGTACGTCGGTAGTCTAGCACGACACCTACGTATGTGCAGAAGCTTAAAGAGCAACTAGAATTATGGCTAAACCTATAGGAGGGGGGTGATTAGGACCTTTTTTGAAATTCTTTTCGCCTACTTACACAATTCAACAAATCAAACTAAGTAAGCAAGAACACTCCGGCTTCCAAGCCTAAGTGGGTCCAATCACAAGACTAGCATATGGTTAAGCAATAAACAACCTAATCTAAAGCATGCATAAGTAATCAAAAGATTTACCTAATCAAGCTCCTAACCTATGCAACCTATGTAGACTTATGAGAATGGATCAATGAGCTCAAGGCTACACAACTAGTGAAAGTACATCTTGTGTGTGGATGTACCTAATTAGTGCCTAGCATACATTCCTATCAAGCATTCATAACTAGACAATTAAACTACCAATGCTAAGATATCAATGTGCTCAATTCAATCACAAACACAAGCATGTATAGTGGTTCAACTTTGGGTCTACTCCAATCCCGGTTCAAGTACTCAACTCCTTTGAGCACACCAGCATTCACTATCGGAGGTTTTAAATGAGGTTCACCTCTCAACCTTTGCATGGAGGTTTTACCGGTTCACCTCTCAACCATAACCAGAGTTTTGGACAAAGGGCTAACTCTCAACCCGAACGGAGTTTTGGACATAAGCTAACTCTCAACCCGAACGGAGTTTTGGACAAAGGGCTAACTCTCAACCCGACGCACGTTCACTCCCGTGTCGGAGGCTTCCCCTTGGAGACTTAGTTTAGGCCCGGCTAACGGGCGAAGGAACGGCTAACGTCCCTAGATCAAGTTTGACTAACAAACTCCATTTGGACTCTCAATAAAGACAACCTTACTTGTTGGATGAGTCCCTTGTTTAGCACCGGTTCGGGTTGCTTGATCTCCACTCTCCCATGCTTCAATCAGCTTCCCTTGCTACCTCGATCGTGTCGCCATTGCGTCGCCAATGCTTCAGCTACACTCGATCAAACACCTTGCATGTGATGCCTTTGAGATGCCCAAGGTGATAGGAGGATGGTTGAATCTCCTACATGGGATATGTAGATTGTTCTAACTAGGAGACTCACCTAGAGGGTCTTCTAGAGGTCTTGAACAAGAGATATGCCTATATGGTATAGTGTCTTACCTCTAGAATTGAGAGAGGAATCAAGTCATCTCTTAGTTTGCATTTGAATGCCCTCACTTGTGATTAAACACAAGGGATATGACTTGAAACTCCTCCTCTTTGAGGCCCTAAGAGATGTACAAAAGGTGTGAGTAATGGGCTCTCAAAACCCTCTCCTGTATGCCCAAAAACTGAGCTCCATATATATTGAAAATTAGTTCCAACGGTCAGAAAATGGGCAAAAAATGGCTCTGCTGACCGGTCCCGACCGGTCGGCCAATGGCCAGTGAAGACAAAAAGTTCACTGTCTGAAGGGGGGTTCTGTCCGACCGGTCGGACCAGCCCAGCAAACCGGTCACGACCGGTCGGCCCTATGGCCTTTTTAACACAGCAAGTTGCTATGAGGACTGGTAGTCTGGCCGACCGGTCGGACAGGCCTGGGTTCAGCTAGTCTGATTGCTGACCTATCCATTTCACAACTCTCATGCATTAGCCAAGGTTTGGGTGTACGTTTGGGACACCTAAGGCCATTCTATGATGACTAAAGGTTTTCCTAAGATGGTCAAGGTCATCAAAGAGGTTTAGGGTTGGGTTTTGGTCAAGGTTAAGGCACATCAAGTCATCACTTTCACCTGAGTCTTCTTCCTTGATGCAGTAGAGCCACTTGATTCTTTGGTCTTCGTCTTCATTAGGCTCAACCGACACTAGACTCACTGACGTAAGTGACTGACAAACAAGGTGCACTAGTATGCCACAGAAAAGTGCACTAACAATCTCCCCCTTTGTCAATTACTTACAAAAACTTAACCTACCAAAACAAAATACATGTTCAAGATATTACATTGATAAAGTATTAAATACAGGACTCTTGACATGCCTAATCTAAGCTGCTCCTCTTCAGATTGCTCCCCCATAACATGTCAATCCCTACATCACAGAACATAGCAAACTAGTTTTGTTGGGATTTGAGCTTTCTCCCCCTTTTTGTTAGCAATTGACAAACTATTCTCTCCCCCCTTAATGCTATATCAATAAGGTTAAGGTAAGAGTAGATAGTATGTCGCAGTTATAACTCTAAGCACATCCTAACAAGGAGAGTAAAGGGTGCATGAACATAAAAACATGGAGCATGCTAAGGAACATGATTAACAAGAAAATGTAACTATCTAAGCATAGTTAATCATGCATAATTGGTCAAGGATATACATTTGTAATAAAAGCACAAGGGCTTATAGCCCAATCAACCAACCTCCCCTAATGGTATATCAAGACCAATACTAAGCAAAGATTAGCATATAATGAAGCATAAGACTCAAGATGATTAGCTAATCTATGCTGGATGATAGTCTAGCAAGAAAATATTCAAATTAAGGCAAAGCTAAACTACCAAATTTGGGCTAATGAGGCTTGAATCCTCTGATTTGCCCATAAGCACACAAATGAGGCTGAAATCCTCAGATTTTCCTATAGATCCAAAGAGGCTAAGTTCCTCAAGTTCATCAATTTGCTCAAAATGAGGCTTTTTCCTCGGATTATATCTATTAAGCTCAATATGGTCTCCTAAGGTCACCTAACCTAGATCACAACCCCCTTGGGTATGATAAATAGGACCCAACATGTTTGTTGGGAGGGAATTCATCTATCCTAGATTTTTCTCCCTTAGGTTCATTGCAAGTTGGAGAGCAATGTTCGGTAGGGGATATGACAATAGTTCCTACATTAGTTATTGTTGACCTCAACTAATCATTTTACTTATAATTCAACATGAGACAACATAGATTCCCCTTTTTGGATAGACATAATGCTAGTGCTCTGATACCTAATCTTACTCTAGACGGTTACGTCCTTGAAGAGCAACCAGATCTGATACCAATTGAAAGTACGTCGATAGTCTAACACGACACCTACGTATGTGCAGAAGCTTAAAGAGCAACTAGAATTATAGCTAAACCTATAAGAGGGGGGTGATTAGGACCTTTTTTGGAATTCTTTTCGCCTACTTACACAATTCAACAAATCAAACTAAGTAAGCAAGAACACTTCGGCTTCCAAGCCTTAGTGGGTCCAATCACAAGACTAGCATATAGTTAAGCAATAAACAACCTAGTCTAAAGCATGCATAGGTAATTAAAAGATTTAACTAATCAAGCTCCTAACCTATGCAACCTATGTAGACTTATGAGAATGGATCAATGAGCTCAAGTTTACACAACTAGCGAAAGTACATCTTGTGTGTGGATGTGCCTAATTAGTGCCTAGCATACATTCCTATCAAGCATTCATAATTAGACAATTAAACTAACAATGCTAAGATATCAATGTGCTCAATTCAATCACAAACATAACCATGTATAGTGATTCGACTTTGGGTCTACTCTACTCCCGGTTCAAGTACTCAACTCCTTTGAGCACACCGGCATTCACTATCGGAGGTTTTAAATGAGGTTCACCTCTCAACCTTTACACGGAACTTTTACCTGTTCACCTCTCAACCATAACTAAAGTTTTGAACAAAGGGCTAACTCTCAACCCTAACGGAGTTTTGGACATAGGCTAACTCTCAACCCGAACGGAGTTTTGGACAAAGGGCTAACTCTCAACCCGACGCACATTCACTCCCATGTCGGAAGCTCCCCCTTGGAGACTTAGTTTAGGCCCGACTAACGGGCGAAGGAACGGCTAACGTCCCTAGATCGAGTTTGACTAACAAACTCTAATTGGACTCTCAATAAAGACAACCTTACTTGTCGGATGAGCCCCTTATTTAGCGCCGGTTCGGGTTGCTTGATCTCCACTTTCCCGTGCTTCAATCAGCTTCCCTTGCTCCCTCGATCATGTTACCTTTGCGTCACCAATGCCTCATCTACACTCGATCAAACACCTTGCATGTGATGCCTTTGAGATGCCTAAGGTGATAGGAGGATGGTTGAATCTCCTACATGGGATATGTAGCGTGTTCTAACTAGGAGACTCACTTAGAGGGTCTTCTAGAGGTCTTGAACAAGAGATATGCCTATATGGTATAGTGTCTTACCTCTAAAATTGAGAGAGGAATCAAGTCATCTCTGAGTTTGCATTTGAATGCCCTCACTTGTGATTAAACACAAGGGATATGACTTGAAACTCCTCCTCTTTGAGGCCCTAAGAGATGTACAAAAGGTGTGGGTAATGGGCTCTCAAAACCCTCTCCTGTATGCCCAAAAATCGAGCTCCATATATATAGAAAATCAGTTCCAACGGTCAGAAAACGGGTAAAAAATGGCTCTGCCGACCGGTCTCGACCGGCCCCCATTAGTCGGCCAATGGCCAGTGAAGACAGAAAGTTCACTGTCTGAAGGGGGGGTCTGTGGGACCAGTCACGACCGGTCGGCCCTATGGCCTTTTTAGCACAGCAAGTTGCTGTGAGGACTGGCATTCTGGCCAACCGGTCTTGACCGGTCGGACCAGTCCAGCTGACCAGTCGGACAGGCCTGGGTTCAGCTTGTCTGATTGATGACCCATCCGTTTCACAACCGTCATGCATTGGTCAAGGTTTGGGTGTACTTTTGGGACACCTAGGGCCATTTTATGATGATTAAAGGTTTTCCTAAGATGGTCAAGGTCATCAAAGAGGTTTAGGGTTGGGTTTTGGTCAAGGTTAAGGCACATCAAGACATCACTTTTACCTGAGTCTTCTTCCTTGATGCAGCAGGGCCACTTGATTCTTTGGTCTTCGTCTTCATTAGGCTCAACCGACACTAGACTCACTGACGTAAGTGATTGACAAACAAGGTGCACTAGTATGCCACAGAAAAGTGCACTAACAACACCAACGTATGTGCGTGCGGAAGCTTAGAGCAGAGCAACTAAAATTATGGCTAAGTCCTATAGGGGGGTGATTAGGACCTTTTAAAATCTTTTCGCTTACTTAACTATTTTAAAAAATTAAACTAAGTAAATGATTACACTTCGGCTTCCAAACCTAAGTGGGTCCAATCACAAGGCTACCATATAATTAGCAACTAAACAATCTAACCTCAGCATGCATAGATCATCAATTGATTAAACAAATCAAGCACTAATCTATGCAACCTAAGTAGACTATGAGAGGATGGATCAATTGAACTCAAGTCTACTCAAGAAGTGAAAGTGCATCATGTGTGTGTGAATGTGCCTATCGGGTGCCTAACATACATTCCAATTAAGCATTCATAATTGAACAATTAAACACAATGCATAATAAAAAAAATGTACTTAAATACAATCGCAAACACAATGATATATAGTGGTTCAAATTCGGGTCTACTCCACTCCCGGTTTAAGTACTCAAGCCCTTTGATCACACCTGCATTCACTAAGGATTTTAAATCTGATTCCTCCTAACCAAGGTGTTTTAAATCAGATCCACCCAACTGGAAAGTTTACAGGTTCCTTCCAACCTACACGTACACACCCGTATTAGTGGCTCCCCTTGGAGACTTGTTTAGGCTCTACAACCAAGCCAAGGTCCTACAACTGAACCTCAATTTAGACTTCACTCATGAGTCAAGGTCTTAAAACCGAACTTCAATGGTTTTAGGCTCTACAACCGAGCCAAGTTCTTACAACCGAACCTTGCATTTACTCCCATCGGAGGCTTCCCCTTGGAGACTCAATTCGACCCTACAACTAGGTCTAGATCTTACAACTAAACCTATCGAGTTTGAAGATAAAATGTACACTCAATTCCCAACAGGAATAGAGTGCAACCGAACTCTTACAAATGACAACTTACTTGTCGGATTGAAGCCCCTTTGTTGCACCATTTTGGGTTGCTTGATCTTCGCTCTCCCGTGCTTCAATCAGTTACCCTTGTGCTCCCCCGATCTTTGATACTGCTACGTCGCCAATGCTCCAGCTCCAAGATCAGCTACCTTGTATATGATACTCCATTAGAGATGACCAAGGTGCTAGAAAGGTAGGTTTGAGATCTCTACAACTAATGGGAATGGGTTACCTAAAGACTCTCATCTACGAGGATCTCATCATAGAGTATTGGATATGAATATCACTATCAAGGACAATGCAATCTTTAAAGATCAAAAGAGGGATAAGTGCACCTTCATCATGAGCTTTGAATGCTCTATACTTGTGATGAATCATAAGGAAGATCACTTGTTTGGGTTAGGAATAGAGCTCCTAAAGTTAAGCAATGGTGGTAGCTTCTATCTCCTCAAAATCCCTCTCTCTTGACCCAAAGACTACCTCTCCTGTATTCAAAGAAAATCTACAATGGTCATAAAATGGACAGAAAATGGCCAATTTGATATTTTGTATTGATGTTTCGATTAATCAAAATTATCTTCGATATATCTAAATATCATTATCAAAGAATATGTTGAGTGAATTGTGAAGTTGCTGGATCATCTCTCTGATATATCGAACTGGGGTATCGATATATCAAAAACCCCAATTCTGATATATCGAAATGCATCTCGATATATCAATCATTTTGTCCAGGGAGTTGTGCATTTACTGCACACTCAATTCGATATATCGAATAGACCTTTTCGATATATCGAATGTCTATCGAACAGACTTCCGATATATCGGAGGTATATCAAAAGTTGTTGTTTGAGCTGGATAAATTACACCAACTTCAACATTTTTAATTAGTCTAACTTATCATATTTTTCAAGGTATTCTAAGACTAATGATGATGACTGAGAGTATTCCTAATTAGTCCAAGTCATCTAAGAGGTTATGGGTGTTTTTGTTCAAAGGGTTAGGGTCACCAAGGTATCTCATTTACCTGTTCTTCTTCCTTGATGCTTCCAGTCCACTTGAATCTTCGGTATTCAACTTGCCAAGGCTCAACCGACATTGCAACACATGGACACATGTGATTGACAAATAAGGTGTACTAGTATGCCACAAAAAAGTGCACTAACATAAACAACGGGGTTGTGTTACCCAACGATCACGGGAGGTTGAATGCCGCCTTGGGCTTGAGGCGGAATTAGCGCATCCAGAAGTTAGTCGAGGGTTTCCTACATCCCTTGCATGGCTAGCTAACTCTCATGATGGAGAGAATTCATTCTTTCCACAAGATAAAGAATCATTGGGTCACCATCAACAGGATTTTTGCCCATACCTTCGTTAGTTACCGTCGGCTCAAGGGGGTTCCTCGCTCTAATACCACTTGACATAGGGGGGGACGTGGTGAAGTCAATCACCATCTTCCTCACTAGATAATTACTCATAATCCACAGAGCTCTCTAAAATCCTCAACAAAGCTTCTTCAAATCCACGAAGGAAAGATATCGAATCCACGAGATGAGAAGGATAAAGTCGAAATTTAATTAACTGTAATGAATGATAAAACCCTAACAACGTCTTAACATGTTTAAATACTCATAAGAAACCCTAGTTGCGAAATAGGAAGAGTCTCGATAAAAAAATGAAAAAAAAAACATAATTTCCACGCAAAACTGCAGGCAGATCGACTTGTCGACCTGATCCGTTGACCGGTCGAATTTGAGTGTCGAACAGTCGACCCGATCGATCGGCCAGTCGAAAATGGCCAAAATAATCTAGAGAATTAAGCCAACTCTTCGTGTAATTTCAAGGATGTTCGGCCAGTCAAAAACGCCAAAAGTTGTCCAAAGAGTTTGGACTGAATTTTTGCCAAATTCGACGGGTGTTTGATTTGGTTCGGCTGGTCGACCAAGGTCGTCAACCGTTCGAACTATGTTGTCGGCTGTTGATTTTTGTTTTAGCTTGTGCTCCTTCTAGTCCTTCCTTTGGTCCATCCTTGCCATGAATGTGTCCGCAACCCGCTCTACATCACTCATGATGTACAATTTAGAGTGGTGGAGCTCAGTAGTCTATCACTTGATTATTGATAGATCTAGTATCTACGTGGCTAGATTTTGACTAGATTTCAAATCTTATTTTGGTGCTCATATATAAGTCCAAACATGTGATCCATATGAATTAAGATTTTCAATATCAACGGAATCCTATTCCAGGATTAAGAAAAAAAAATTAACTAACAAGCAAATCATCATACCTCATACTATCTTGATCTTAGCAAGATCAAATTATCAAATCTAAATCAAAACTCATGGTGGGGCCCACCTAAATGGTTGTGATCACATAAGGTGGGGCCCGCACAATCATCATATCTCATTATCTAGGACAATGAAAATTATTCTCTATATAGCCATATATTTCACATTATCTAACATCCAATCTCATGGTGGGCCGTCCACTGAATCCTTGGGCTGATTAGTTAACTTTGACATTTGGGCAATGCAGATCATAGAATGAATTGGATTTCATTACTTTCGCCATGTAGGGCCCATTATGTTTGATTGGTGTTGATCCATACCATTTATCAATGATTGAAATCTCAGATCTATCAAAATCTGCCCTAAATCCAAGTTTCAAGTCCACGTGTATAAAAATACATCATCATAACACAAATCAGCGTACACATAAGAAACAACTCCACATCTACATCTGAGGATGGTGTGGTGGGGCCCATTTTCAAGATCAAGATCCGAATGGATCCCACTACATTAAATGACGGGGAAATCAAGATCTTACACATACAATCTTATAGCCACGATTGATTCCAAATTCATTGCATTTAAAATCTGATGTTCAAAATATAGTCATTAAAACTCAGATTTAGCCCATTAGATATATCAATCATAGAATACATGATTCAAAGCATACAGAATTTACATATAAGAAATACCGTTCATACAATGAGGGTAGGGCCCACCATCAACATAGGGGAACCCCCCTTTTATCATCCCAATAAGGTCCACATGGGGCTCACTACTGACGTAGCAGCAACACTACATGGGGTTGCCCATGTGGCAGGATGTGAGGCCTACCGTGCTTCCCACGTGTACAGCTTGTCAGACCCACATGGCCAGAGTGTGGCGGCCCACCCACGGTGTGGTCCATTGATCCTTGGTACTTTACATGTAGTCAGATTCGACAATTTTTCTTCAAACATTCTAACTGTTTGATCACAAAGAAAATCAGAAAAATATTACCTCTACACAATGCCCGAATGGTGATGGAGATTTCGTTCTCTCTCTCTCTCTCTCTCTCTCTCTCTCTCTCTCTCGCTATGTATGAATTAGGTTTCAATGCTAGGGGTTGACGCATGCCATTTTGAAATATTCTCTCCATGTAACGTCCGGAGAGAGAGGACTTAGGAGAGATTTTGGGGTGATGGAAGGATCTTAGGTATAGGGATCGTTTAGGGTGTGGTCTTGAGTCAATACACATGCCATAGATAAAATAGGTCCCACATAGATGATCGCTACCATATGAAATGTTCACCCCATCATTAGAGATGATTATTACTGATTGCAAGTTAATTGTCCACTCATTTTTTTAGGATGTCACAGGGACTGAATTAAGATGAATTGGCGCAATGTCATCTTCATGTACAACTGTAAATGAGATTTGGATCTGAATCTATAATTTGGACCACGTTCATGATGCCCCACGTACATATACTTGGGCCGCACATTCAAGGGATCCACATTCCATGGAGTTTGGTTATGCTGGACTTAGTATGAATCCTGTTAAGAACACTCATTGTAGCACTTTTCATCTTTATCTCGCAGACTCGCACTATGTTTTGCGGGGTTTATTTGTGCGTGAACACACTTCTTGTCTGACGACAGACGAGTATTGTGAAATTACATCGGTGGTCTAATACGACAGCTTCATATATATATGTGAGCGGAGCAACTAAAATTATGGTTAAGTTCTAGAAGTGGGGGGGTTTAACAATTTAAACTCAGTAATTAAGAACACTTCAGCTTCCGAGCCTAAGTGGGTCCAATTAATAGATTAGCATATGATTAAAACAATTAACATCCTAATCTCTGCAACCTAAGTAGACTACAGATGATAGATGAAATAAGCTCAAGTCTACACGAGGAGTGAAAGAACATCATATGTGTATGGATGTGCCTGTCAAGTGTCTAGCATACATTCCAATTAAGCATTCATAATTAAACAATTAAACACAATGCATAATAAGAAATGAGCTCAAATACAATCACAAACACAACGATGTATACTTGTTCGACTTCGGGTCTACTCCACTCCTGGTTCAAGTACTCAACCCCTTTGAGCACACTAACATTCAGTAGGGAGTTTGAAATCCGGTTCCTCCCAACCAATGTGTTTTAACTCGGATCCACCCAACCGGAAAGTTTACACGTTCCTTCCAAACTACACGTACACACCCGTATTGGTGGCTCCCCTTGGAGACTTGTTTAGGCTTACTCAAGCCAAGGTCCTACAACTGAACCTCAATTTAGAATACACTCATGAATTAAGGTTCTACAACTGAACCTCAATGGTTTTAGGTTCTACAACTGAACCTAGCATTTACTCCCGCTGGAGGCTCTCTAATTGGAGACTCAATTCAACCTTACAACCAACTCTAGGTCTTACAACCAAACCTATCGAGTTTGAAAATAAACTTTATACTCAATTCCCACCGAGAATAGAGTGAATGAACTCTTATAAATAGACAACCTTACTTGTCGGATGAGCCCGTTGTTCAACGCCGCTTTGGGTTGCTTCTTCTTTCTCTCTCATGCTCAAATCAGCTCTCATTGTGCTCCCCTGATCTTTGATGCCACTGCTTTGGCAAGGCTTCAGCTCCAAGATCAGTTCACTTGCATGTGATGCTCTATTAGAGATGCCCAAGGTGCTAGGAGGTGGTGAAACCTCAGTAAATGGTAGGAAATGAGTTTCCTAGAGGGTTACACCAATTTGGATTTCTAAGAGAGGTTTAGATAAAGGATTTAACTATGATCAAAGTGTATAAACTTCTAAGAATCAAGAGGGAACAAGCTCATTCTCATTTTAGCATTGAATGTCCTAAGCTTGTGATGAATCACAAGGAGAATGACTTACAATGGGTTTAGAATAGAGCCTCTGATGATCTTTGACAATGGTAGCTTCTATCTCCTCAAAATCTCCTTTGCTATATCAAAAAATGAATCCCCTGCTTTTATAGATTTTCTCCCAACAGTGAAATAACGTGTAGATTCGCTCATGGTCGGGCGCTCAGTCGACACATGGTCGGGCACTCGAAATCCATTCCAGAATAAGATTTGTTCATTGGACACATTTTGAGCTAGTCAGGGCGTTGTTCACTCGCCTCAAGTGCAAGGCTGCCATGTAGTAATAAATCTCGGTAAGACCGAGGTCGATCCACAGGGAATTAGAGAACAATTTCTAAACTATTCCAGCAACTAAGGTTGCAATAATTAAGAGATTCAATTGAGAGATTTGTGTTAAAACAGTAACTTAAGAAAAACAGTAACTAAGGCTTTCAAGGATCCACTTGTAACAATCCTATGTTAATCAAATCAATCTAAGCATAAGCACAACTAGATTTGAAGTTCTATCTCTCATCTAGTTGGAAGACAAAGCATTAATTACATTCAATTCTACTTAAGTTGAACTTCAAGTTCTAGTCCCATTCAACCACATGTAGAATTCGAAATCATAGCCTTTGGAGTAACAGCCATGCCTATGGACTATGACATGCTCAAGGGTTACCATAATTCGAATCTAACCAACCAAAACATGATAATCTCAGAGATTTGCAAGGAATCTATGTCCGAAGCACATGAACTCTCATAAAACTTCTAAAAATATCAATTTTATAAGAACTAGAACATTCAAAATTCGAACTTAAAGTGAAGCTACTTAAATTAAACTAAATTAAACATGAAATTGGCTACAAGCTTCACCTCTCAGCCTTAGCTGAGAGATTCTAGCCTGGCATTGTCATACTACAATTAGAACTCATAAAAGAAAACTAGAAAACATAAAAACTCGGAGTTGGGAGGGTTGCAAACGTTCCACGACAGCTTCCTTCCTTTCCCACGAAGTTCCTCAGCTTCTATGATGCCCTAGGAAGAGACCTTAGGTATTCTTTTATAGTGGGAAAGCTCTATTGCGTTGGAATCTTCCAGAATTTGTGTAAGCTTACGCACTTGCGCAAAGAAAATCGAAGTTCAAAATAGAAACTTGCTGTTTAATGCATGGCCGACCGGTCGGACTGGGCTGGCCGACCCGTCTGTACCGGTCGGACAGGCTTGTAGTCAGTCAAGCGAGCTTAAGGGGACATCTGACCTATTGGCCGACCGGTCTTGACCGGTCGGACCAAGCTGGTCATTGGTCCAGCAACTTCACAAGATTTGTAGTGGTGTGGCCGACCGGTCGTGACCGGTCTAAGCTCCCTTGACCAACTGGTCTGGCCTCTTGTTTTCCAAATTCTCTTTCTTTCCTTCCTCTTCTCTCTCTTCTACTTGCTTTCTTCTTTCTTTGGTCCTCCTTCAATCTTCATCCAATGGCTCTAAATGGATCCTTTTGGTCTCCAATTGGGTGAAGTCCGCTCTCATTCCTATAATCACAAAACTTGCATTAGATGGGCCTTTTAAACATGCAAACCATGCATATAATGTGATGTAATGGGCTATATCATGTATAAATTGGAGGTTCAACACACCCCCCCAACCAACTTTTTGCTAGTCCCGAGCAAAACATGCGTGAAACAAGTTCAAACCTCCAAAAACCAACTCTCCTTTAGAAACTATCTTTCTATCCATTCCAAGACATAGAAGTGTAAAATTCAGAAAAATGAGGTGATAGACGTTAAAACCTTAAACTCTCAAAACATAATAAGTGTCCATATGAAATTCCCGCTGATTGATCGATAAATAGAAGAATTTGAACAAATCAACTTAGTGTGCATAGCGAAAGTTCATCTCATGAGTTTCTGGGATTATCTTCTCCATAGATCAACTAAACCACGGATCTCAAGGTGCACAAGGCAACAACAAGCCTATAAAAGGAATTTGCCTTACCGTCCTTCCAACGGCTTTCACACTACGTCCCATTTCTGGCTTTGGTTACAGGTAGACCATCCCTCGGTTGATAATAGGTAGCCCTTTTCAGAATTTTGCACCATATTTTCCATCATTCCCAATTTTCATCCTTCCTTTTCCTTTTTCTTTTACATTAGACAAGATTTTTAGAAATCCATATCTTTCGTTATTTTCCCATGGACAAGGATGGACAAAGTTCCCCGGCTTGGTTCCTCAACACCTCAAATCTAAGTCTAACCAATCCACAAATCACATAATCCCTTCAAACCATGAAAATCGTGTAATGTGAACTAGGTGTGAGAGTGTTCACATTTTTCTATCAATCACATAAAAAGGAGAATTCACATATAAAACCATTATATTAAGAGAAGTTCAAAACTTGCAACATCACTCACTTCGTATCTCCTTTTCTTATACTCGTATCATCTCGAATGCATAGAAATAAGGTTTTCTAAAGGATTTTTGAATTTTTAGAAAATTCGAAAAAATTTCACATATGATTGCTTAAAATGTTGCAAACTACTAGATGAGGAATCTCATCTCACCCCTCAACCAAATCTTGCATTGTCCTCAATGTAAAACGATATGTAATGAGCATGAACATGAGAGCAATGGTAAAATAAAAGAGAGCGAGAACAATAGTATAATGGAAGCCTACCACTCCAACAACTAAATCTACTAAGCACGCAAAACTAAAACAGAAAAAACAACTAAACCTACCTATGTTATACCTCCGTCAGACTAGGAGATCAATCATCTTGATACACAGGATCATTTGGAGTGATGGACATGTCCTCTGAATTAAATTTCTCAACAAATGGTTTAAGGCGTTGTCCATTAACTTTAAAACAGTTACCATTTATGGCATTCTCTATATCGACAGCCCCATGAGGAAAAACTTCTTTAACAATGTATGGGCCGATCCATCGATATCGCAATTTTCTTGGAAAAAGATGAAGTCGGGAATTGTACAAGAGCACTTTCTAACCTTCATGGAAGGATTTTCTGAAGATGTGTTTGTCATGAAAGGCCTTCATCCTACTCTTATAAACCCTTGAGTTCTCATAAGCATCGTTCCAGATCTCATCAAGCTCATTAAGTTGGAGTTTGCGAAGCGAGCTAGCCTTGTCGATGTCAAAATTTAATGCCCGAATTGCCCAATAGGCTTTGTATTCAACCTCCATAGGCAAGTGGCAAGCTTTTCCATACACAAGTCTATAAGAGGACATTCCAATGGGTGTTTTGTAAGCGGTGCGGTGAGCCCAAAGCGCATCATCTAATCTTAGTGACGAATCTTTGCAATCTGGCCTCATCGTCTTTTCCAAAATCTGTTTGATTTCGCAATTGAAAATTTCAGCTTGCCCACTTGTCTGTGGGTGGTATGGGGTACTCACTTTATGCCTAATGCCATATTTCTTCATTAAGGCTTCAAAAGGCCTATTGCAAAAGTGAGAACCACCATCACTAATGATGACTAGAGGTGTTCCAAATCTGGAAAGTATGTTTTCTTTAAGGAACTTTAGAACCATACGATGATCGTTGGTTCTACATGGAATAGCCTCTATCCATTTAGACGCATAGTCTATGGCAAGCAATATATCGACATGGCCAAAAGATGAGGGGAATGGTCCCATGAAATCGATGCCCCAACAGTCAAAGACTTCAAGATGTTGAATTGGGGTAAGAGGCATCATATTTCGACGGGATAATCCTCCTAACTTTTGGCAGCGCTCTCATGCTTTGCAAAACTCGTGAGTGTCCTTAAATAGTGGGCCAATAAAAACCACACTGCAGAATTTTTGCAGTAGTTTTCTTGGCAGAAAAATGACCCCCACATGCTTGATCATGGCAAAAGGAGATGATGGAATTATGTTCATCATCAGGAACACATCTCCTAATAATTTGATTTGAACAATATTTAAACAGTAAAGGTTCATCCAAGAAAAATCTGCGCACTTCCCTAAAAAATTTGTGTTTATCCTGCGCAGTCCAATGAGTTGGCATCGCACCTGTGGAAAGATAGTTGGCTATGTCAGCGTACCATGGTGGATGTGTAGCAATAAAGAGTTGCTCATTAGGGAATGAGTCCTCAATAGGTGACTCGTCAATGGAATTAAGTAGGACTAGGCGGGATAGATGATCCGCCACCACATTTTCTACTCCCTTCTTGTCCTTGATCTCCAAATCGAATTCTTGAAGGAGTAGGATCCATCTAAGCAAACGAGGCTTGGTATCCTTCTTAGAAAGAAGGTGTTTCAGCGCCGCATGATCTGTATAAACAATGACCTTGGATCCTATTAAGTAAGGCCTGAATTTGTCCAAGGCAAAGATGACAGCTAGGAGCTCCTTCTCCGTAGTCTAGTAATTGACTTGGGCAGGATTCAAGGTCCTACTCGCATAGTAGATAACATGGGACTTCTTATCTTTCTTTTGGCCTAACACCGCCCAATAGCATAATCGCTCGCATCGCACATCAACTCAAAAGGTATGGACCAATCCAGTGGTTACATGATAGGAGCGGTTGTCAACATGTCTTTTAGCTTTGAAAAAGCTAATTGACATTCGGCACTCCACTCAAATTAGTTCTCCTTTTGGAGAAGGTTACATAAGGGCCTTGAGATATGACTAAAATCCTTTATGAACCTTCTATAAAAATCGGCGTGTCCAAGGAAGGACTGCACATCGCATATGCTTTTGGGTGGTGGTAAATTGGAAATTATATCAATTTTTGCCCGGTCTACCTCTATTCCATTAGACGAGATGATACGTCTAAGGACTATTCCTCTTTGTACCATGAAATGACACTTTTCCCAGTTTAAAACGAGGTTCTTCTTCTCACACCTTGTCAAGACTAACTTCAAGTGATTGAGGCACTCATCAAAAGTACAACCAAAAACTAAAAAATCATCCATGAATACCTCGAGAAATTCACCCACCATGTCCGAGAAAATACTCAACATGCATCGTTGGAATGTGCCGGGTGCATTACGTAGCCCGAATGGCATTCTTCGGTATACGAAGGTGCCAAACGAGCATGTAAAAGTGGTCTTCTCTTGATCTTCTGGGGCTATCTTAATTTGGTTGTAACCGGAATAGCCATTTAGGAAGCAATAATAGGAATAACCTGCTAACCTCTCTAAAATTTGATCCATGAATAGGAGAGGGAAGTGGTCCTTCCTAGTGACCATGTTTAGCTTCCGATAATCAATGCACATACGCCAACCGGTGGTTACTCTAGTCGGTATAAGCTTGTTGTTGGCGTTTTTTACGATGGTAATACTGAATTTCTTGGGGACAACTTGTGTAGGACTCACCCATTGACTATCCAAGATAGGGTAGATGATCCCCACATCTAGTAGCTTTAATACCTCGGCTTTGACAACCTCCACCATGTTTGGATTTAGCCTTCTTTGAGGTTGTCTAGTCGTTTTCACATTTTCTTCGAGGTGTATACGGTGAGTACAGACCGAAGAATCTATCCCTTTGAGATCCACTATTGTACAACTTATGGCTCCCCTGTGTTCTTTGAGTAGCTCAATCAACTTGAGCTCTTGGTCTTTCCCTAGGTGAGAGGCAATGACAACCGGGAATGTTTCTTCTTGACCCAAGTATACATATTTAAGCTCGGATGGCAATGGTTTAAGGTCAAGCTTCGGTGGTTTGATGTTAGACGGTAGAGGCCTTGATGTGGTTGGTGGAAATCTTTCAAAATGGGGCTTCCACTGGCTCGTACCAACTACCACTCTCTCGATATTCAATTCTTGCACAATTTCACTAATGATGGGGTCTTTGGAATCCTCGAAATGTGTCAAGCATGTCTCCAAGCTTTCTAGTGGTTCAAGTTGAAGGAGCTCTTCTTCTTTAAAAGATTTGAGCATGTTTACCTCGAAGAGCTCGTCATCATCAACATCCCTATGCCTTTTGCCCAAGTGGAACACATTCACCTCTAATGTCATATTCCCAAAGGATAATTGCATCACCCCGTTCTGGCAATTGATGATTGCGTTTGATGTAGCAAGGAACGGGTGGCCTAAAATCACCGGTATTTGAGTGCTAGCATCTATAACCGGTTATGTGTCCAAGACGATAAAATCTGCCGGGTAGTAGAATTTGTCAACTTGGACTAGAACATCCTCAACTATCCCTCTCGGTACACGGATGGATCTATCAACGAGTTGCAATGTGGTTTTGGTGGGTTTTAATTCACCAAGACCCAATTGCTCATATACTGAGTATGGGATCAAGTTTACGCTTGCCCCCAAGTCTAGCAATGCACGCTCAATCCAGTAGTCTCCAATGATACATGAAATTGTGGAACTACCGGGATCTTTGAATTTTGGGGGGGTATTTTGAGTGAGAATGTCACTCACTTGCTCATTTAGGAAGGCCTTTTGCTGCACATTATATTTGCATTTAGTTGTGCATAGATCCTTTAGAAACTTAGCATAAGGGGGGATTTGTTTGATGGCATAAAGCAAGGGAATGTTTATCTTGACTTGTCTAAAAATCTCTAAAATATCATGAGAGTTTGGAAGAGATTTTGGAGCGACCAATCTCGAAGGGAATGGTGCAACAGGCATGTAAACGCATTCCGTTTCTTATGGGGCTAAGTTAAATCCATCCTCATCCTCAGAATTTACTGGATCATTAGGCTTGTTAGCCTTCACCGGAATAGATTTGTCAATTAGTTTACCACTTCTAAGAGTGGTGACAGATTTGGCTTGCTCCATATGTTGGTTGGAGAGATTAGGAATGCTCACTTCATGTACTTACTTTTGATTGGGCTGAGGTTGGGCCGGAAAGGTCCCTTCCCTAGCATTCAAGCGACTCTTAATCTCATCAACCTAGACTTTAAGCTCTTGGAACATTTGCTGATTCAGTTGATTAATTTGCGTTTGCCCTTGTATAAACGCTTTTAAAGTATCCTCCATTGAGAATTGAGGTGGGGCCATATTTTGCATGGGTGGCCCTCCTTGAGAGTTGGTAGGATTGCCCGTGGGAGCATTCTTCCAACCGAAATTTGGGTCGTTCTTCCAAGTAGAATTGTACGTGTTACCTACCAGTCCATTGAAAAGTCGTTGATAACCATATGTGGCATTTGCATGTTCATGTAACACCTCTTGAAACGTAGGAATTGTGGGACAATCTTGCATAGAATGAAAATTGGTGAAACAAATCACACACGTGGTCTCAATAGCTTCATTGGACTTTGAAATTCCACTCTTACTAAGTTCCATGGCCTCGATCTTCCTTGTGAGGCTGGCTAACCTTGCATTCACATCGTCTTCTCCTTGAAGATATAGATCCCTCCTTTCTCTTTTTTTTAGGAGGCTTGGGGTTATTAGATTTGTCCGAGGTATCCTAAGATTCGGCATTCTCAGCCAGCACATCCAAATAACTTCAAGCTTCGTCTGGATTTTTGCTCATAAACTCGCCGTCGCACATCATCTCTACGAATTGACGCATATTGGAGCTTAATCCATCATTGAAGAAGTTTATAATTCGCCAACTTTCGTAACCATGATGTGGGAAGCAAGTAGGAGGTCCTTAAACCTTTCCCAACATTGGAAGAATGATTCACTCTCTTTATCGGAAAAATTCATATGGCTCTTCAAAGGGTGTTCGTTTTATGACCTGGGAAGAACTTTTTCAAGAATTCCCGAGTCATCTCGTTCCATGACCCTATCGAATGTGGTCTAAGAGAGTGAAGCCAAGTCTTGGCTCTTTCTTTCAATGAAAAGGGAAAGAGTTTAAGTTTAATGGCATCTTCTGAAACATTAGTGTATTGCAAGATAGCCACCACTTCTTCAAATTCCTTTAATTGCAAATATAGGCTGTCGAAGTCTAGCCCATGGAACTTTGGTATAAGTTGAATGACACCCAACTTTATATCGATGTTTTCCTCAATTGGTGGTAAGACCACGCACGAGGGTGTAGTTGCACAGGCCGGTTGTAGGTAGTCCCGTAATGATCTCATTGGAGGAACGTTATGTACCTCATTCTCTTATACTACCTCTTGATTTGTGTTTGTAGTTGGAGTAGCGGGGGGGGGAGGATTTCTTAAAGGTGTTTGATCCATACTCCCCTAACTATCACAATGCTCTTGGTATTTTCGGACTCGTCTATGGACTGACAATGGTCCAACTAGACCACCTTCGGATTGGAGACGATTGGAGTGGTCACGTTTCCAACGGGACATAACCTACTCAACTAAAAACTAAACTAATCCTAAGTCCTAAAATCTGGAATTAATCTAAAAATTGAAAATCTACAAAAAGCGCTAAGTTAGAAGGATGTTACTCGATTCGCTTGAACTAGAGAAGAAACCCTACAAGGCAAAACAATGTGTTAGTTCTAGGAAATCAGAAAATCCTATCTACTTCTACTTCTACAGGCCACTAAAACAATCTAGAACTGTTATCTAAATTCCCCGGCAGTGGCGCCAAAAACTTTTTCGGTCGCCTTAAGTGCAAGGCTGCGATGTAGTAATAAATCTCGGTAAGACCGAGGTCGATTCACAGGGAATTAGAGAACAATTTCTAAAATATTCCAGAAACTAAGGTTGCAATAATTAAGAGATTCAATTGAGAGATTTGTGTTAAAACAGTAACTTAAGAAAAACAGTAACTAAGGAAGTAAGGCTTTCAAGGATCCACTTGTAACAATCCCATGTTAATCCAATCAATCCAAGCATAAACACAACTAGATTTGAAGTTCTATCTCTCACCTAGTTGGAAGATAAAGCATTAATCACATTCAATTCTACTTAAGTTGAACTTTCAAGTTCTAGTCCCATTCAACCACATGTAGAATTCGAAATCATAGCCTTTGGAGTAACAGCCATGCCTATGGACTATGGCATGCTCAAGGGTTACCATAATTCGAATCTAACCAACCAAAACATGATAATCTCAGAGATTTGCAAGGAATCCATGTCCGAAGCACATGAACTCTCATAAAACTTCTAAAAATATCAATTTTATAAGAACTAGAACATTTAAAATTCGAACTTGAAGTGAAGCTACTTGAATTAAACTGAATTAAACATGAAATTGGCTACAAGCTTCACCTCTCAGCCTTAGCTGAGAGATTCTAGCCGAGTGTTGAGCTCTTAATTGTGCAAATTCTAACCCAAATTCATCACTCATTATGCAAGGTTTGTATGGTTTGTAGGCTAATCCAATGCATGTTTTGTGACTACAGGACTGAGAGCGGTTCCACCTAATTAAAGATAAAAAGGGCTCATTTGGGACTATTTTGATGAATATCATTTGAGGACAAAAGAAGAGAGTAGAAGAAAGAAAGGAAGAAAAGAAGAAACAACAGAAGCCGACCGGTCTTGACCGGTCAGCCATGCACGTTGGGAGGCTGCTGAAGACGTCCGACCGGTCATGACCGGTCGGACATGGTCGCTAGAGCTTCAATGAAGAGGACCGACCGATCTTGACCGGTCGGCCATGGCTGCTGGAACGTGAATGAAGACGTCCGACCGGTCATGACCGGTCGGACATGGTTGTTGTACTAACGTTGAACAAGGCCGACCGGTCATGACCGGTCGGCTATGATTGCTGGAGTGACCATCCATTGAGGCCGACCGGTCTTGACCGGTTGGCCATGCGTAAGAACTCAGAAGTTTCTATTTTAAGTCCGAATTTCTCTGCGCTGCATAACTCTTACGCAGATTCTCGATCTTTCTGAAGTTGTGGAGCTTCCTTACTATAAAAGGACACCTAGGGATCGTTCCTAAGGTATCCTAGAAGGGTTTAAGCGAGGTTGGAGGCTGTGGAAGTGGATTTCGGAGTTTCACAACTCCTTCTAGCTTGCTTTGCTGTTTTCATGCTTTTTATAGTTGTTTAATGTTTCCTTGGATCATGAGCAACTAAACCTCTTAGCTAGGGCTAAGAGGTGAAGCTTGTAGTGGATCCAAGATGTTTTAATTCGTAGTTAAGTGGTTTTAAGTATGGAATTCATGATTATGAACTAAGGTTTGAAGTTTATACAAGTTTTTGAGTAGTTTTTCTTAGTCTTATGATGACTCATGGATGTTTGGGAGAATTACTTAATTGCTTAATTGGTTTGTATCCGTCTAGACCTGTATGATCCGAGGAATCGGAGTGCGCTCTAGTACTATGATCTTCATAAAGGGACTTCATACCAAAGTTCTATTTTTCTGTTTTTCTGGAATATGTATGGACTAGTGCATGTGATTTGAATCAAGTTCAAATCATGATCTAGCCTTGTCTTGTGACAGGACTTAAGGATGGTTATGATTGTGAACTGGACCTTTAGGAAAGGGGAATGACCTATGCAATTAAGCATGCTCAGATCAGCCTACATTGAGTGAATCTTATGCATAGAACTTACATATGACAGATTGTTTAGTTTAACAGCTCTATCATCCGACTAGATAGATCTTAATATCGATTCTAGTTGAGAGAATGAGAAACCACAGCGGATTGAACATCAAGGATTGCTACAAGTGGATCCTTGAAACCCTAGTGCCTTTTTATCATTAGTCACTTTAATTTAATTAAACTTTGTTACTCACATCACTTCTATTCAAAATCTGATTACTAGCTTTCAATAGACACTTTTGGATGTGTTTGTGAAATCCTACATAAATCCCTGTGGATCGACCTCGGTCTTACCGAGATTATTACTACATCGCAACCCTACACTTGGGGAAGCGAACACCGAGCATTGTCATACTACAATTAGAACTCATAAAAGAAAACTAGAAAACATAAAAACCCGGAGTTGGGAGGGTTGCAAAAGCTCCACAGCAGCTTCCTTCCTTTCCCACGAAGTTCATTAGCTTCTATGATGCCCTAGGAAGAGACCCTAGGTGTCTTTTTATAGTGGGGAAGCTCTATTGCGTTGGAATCTTCCAGAATTTGCATAAGCTTACGCAATTGCGCAGAGAAAATCAGAGTTCAAAATAGAAACTTGCTGTTTAATGCATGGCCAACCGGTCACAGTCTGTCGGACTGGGCTGGCCGACCGGTCTGGACCGGTCGGACAGGCTTGTAGTCAGTCCAGTGAGCTCAAGGGGACCTCTGACCAGTTGGCCGACCGGTCTTGACCTGTCAGACCAAGCTAGTCATTGGTCCATCAACTTCACAAGATTTGTAGTGGTGTGGCCGACTGGTCTTGACCGGTCTGGCTCCCTTGGCCGACCGGTCTGGCTCCCTTGGCCAACCGGTCAGGCCTCTTGTTTTCCAAATTATCTTTCTTTCCTTCCTCTTCTCTCTCTTCTACTTGCTTTCTTCTTTCTTTGGTCCTCCTTCAATCTTCATCCAATGGCTCTAAATGGATCCTTTTGGTCTCCAATTGGGTGAAGTCCGCTCTCATTCATATAATCACAAAACGTGCATTAGATGGGCCTTTTAAAAATGCAAACCATGCATATAATGTGATGTAATGGGCTATATCATGTATAAATTGGAGGTTCAACAGGCGCCCAGTGGACACATGGTCGGGCGCCCAAAATTCAGTCTAGAAATAGTCCAAGTCCTTGAAAGTTTTTGCACTGGTCGGGCGCCCGGTGAAGTTATGGTCGGGCACCCGATGACCATTTGAATTTTAGGCCAACTCACTAGGACGGATTTCTCATCGGTCGGACTCCTAGTGGACATATGGTCGAGCGCCCGAACAAGCATATTTTTCTGCTGTTTTGCTGGTTGTGTTTTGCAGTAGAACATGCAACCTCTTAGCCATCCTTTTGGTGATCTTTTGAGACACTTAAGGGTAATCTAAGATGACTAAGGGTATGCCTAATGATCATGGTCATCTATAGGTTATGGTTTTGGTTAGGTACAGGATAAGGCTCACCAAGGCATCTCTTTTACCTGTTTCTTCTTCCTTGATGCAGTAGGTCTGTCTTGAGTCTTCGGTCTTCGTCTTCATTAAGCTTAACCGACACTAAACTCACTGACCTAAATAATTGACAAACAAGGTGCACTACTAAGCCACAAAAAGTGCACTAACAATCTCCCCCTTTGTCAATTACTTATAAAAACCTAACCTACCAAAACAATAAACATGTACATTACAATGACAATGAAATAAATATAGGACTCTTTCTTGCCTAACTAAGCAGCTCCTCTTCAGTTTGCTCCCCCATAACCTGTCAATCCTTGTGACACAAAACATAGCAAACTAGTTTTAGTTGACAATCCGAAGATTGCACACCCAAGTGCAGGTAGTGAAGTAGTAAAATACTCGGTGAGACCAAGGTCAAACTACAAGGATTGGGGTTAAGAACACTTAGAGAAATTAGTTTAGGTGGGAGAGATGAAATCTGAATTATCCACGAGAATGGAGCAAGTTGTTTATGATGAAAGGCAAAAATAGAAAAGAGGCTAAGGCATTAGGGATCCACCTTTGATAAGTTCGCAAAGCTTGATTCATTGGTTCAACTATAACTCAACTGGAATCGAATGAAGATTCATTCCAGACGGAAGATAAAACTGTTAAAACACTTGCATATTTCATAAAAGATGGTCATCTAAACTGATTGATTTGACCATGAAACACTCGTTAGTTGATCGCAGGGAATCCCAAGCATCCACTGTGCCCGGAGTCGACAATGGATCAAGGAATTATACAGATCAACAACTTTGCCAAAAAGTCAATCGATAAGATCACAAATCATGTGATCAAATGAATACTCACAAGATATGAGTCTTTGATTGATCGATCCAACCGTTAAGATCTCATCTATCAATCGTAGGGAATCCAAAGCATCCAATGTGCCTGGAGTCTATAGTGGATCAACGGATTTTACAGATTGATGACTTTACCTGCACTAGCTCGATGACCGTAGGGAGTCCAAAGCATCAATTATGCCCGGAGTCGACGATGGATCAAAGAACTTGATCGATCATGAACTAGCTAATTGATGTGCATGGGAATCCAAGCATCCAACGTGCCCAGAGTTGATAATGGATCAAGGGGCTTGTACAACAAAAGCTTCCGCCGAGGTAGATAACCACACCAATCAACCAAAGAGAACTCAAACATTCACATCATCATTGTTGAATCAAAAGAAACCAAACTTTGAATTCATCAAAGGCTTCACCCCTAGCTTTAGCTAACGATTTAGCCAATCATGTTACAATGGAAGACTAAAATTCTACAAAGGAAAAAAAACTATTCTATACTACAAAACTAAGAAAGAAAGAAAGAAATGAGAGAATTGGATTTGAGGGATGAGATGATGAGAATGAGAAAGAGTGAAGCTCCTTTTATAGATTTTTGAGAGGCTCCAAGCCTAGGTGGCAGTACTCCAAGCCTAAAGCATTTTTTTCGATAGGTTTGGGCTTGGAGTTAGGCTTGGATGATGAGGTGGCATGAAAAGTACTCCAAGCCTAGGTGGCACTCCAAGCCTAAAGCAAATTTTTCTCTAGGTTTGGGCTTGGAGTTAGGCTTGGAGTGGGTGAGGTGGCATGTTAGCCTTACACATGTGTGTGGAGAGAGAGAGAGAGAGAGAGAGAGAGAGAGAGAGAGAGAGAGAGTTCTCCTCTTGCTTGCACACGTTGGATTGTGGGAGTTCTTCATGGACTGGACGGTGATGATTGGATCTGAAAATGGTGTTAGCACGCAATGCTCCAGCTGTTGTTGATGGAGAACTCCTACTTAGAAATGGTGGAAATGAGATACTCGCTGGATGTGTGGTTGGAGGACGCTGTAGCTTGGACGGCTGGAGAATCATCTTGATAGATGATCTGATGCTGGTGTGCTGGACGGTCAGCCCTTCATCATTTATAGGTCTAAGTGCTGAACATTGAAACTGGGGTCTACCATCTGCTAAAGGACATTAGATGGAGGTAGGGATGGTGGAACGTCCTTTGCTGATGGACGGCTGGGAATGGAGAGTAGTTGTATTGTGGCCCTTCCTCATCTGGACGGTGGAGAGCTTGGTGGCCTGAACTGGTGGGTGTTCATACATTTGATGAACTGGATGGACGACTGATCATGTAGGGTCCACTACTGTGTGGAATTGTTGATGCATGGGTGCAGCTTGTGGACGATTGGATTGATGCTGTGGACGAGCTTGAGATGGACGGTGGCTGAGAGAGGAGGGCTGCACGTGTGTTGAACGGTGTGCTCCCCACCAAGTGATGTTTGGACGGCTGGATGTTGACTGATCCTGGGGTCCACGTTGATGGTTCACTGGTGATGACGTCCACCTGCTGGTTGGAATTGAAGTGGACGGCTGGATGACTCCAGCTGCTGTGATGAATGATCATGGATGGAGGTGATGACCTTTTGATGGATGGCTGGGCATTTAGATGTCCATTGCTGGACGTGGTGGATGGAATTGATCAGGCCACTTTGAATGGGTGGACAATGTGATCTTCATGGCTGTGATGGTGAGTGGTGTTAATGTCTTGAAGCTGGTCACACATGGATGGACGACTACCGACGCTGGAGGTCAGCATGTGTGATGGCCTCAGACGGCTGAGATGCAGCGATGCTGTAGTAGGTGGACGGTGGATGTGAGCTGGAAGACGTCCATCTTTGTTGGACGGTGGAGATCATGGATATGCTCGTTGGTGGAGATGGGTGGACGGATGATGGTAGATGATCAGTTGGGGTCCACACTACTGGTCTTTGAGTGGTTCCTCCAACTGTTAGATGGATGGATGATGGTGGGCTACTTGCTGATCTGCATGTGTGGTTGAAATGGTCGATGGAAGATGATCTCCTTTGATCAGTTGGACTGTGATGATGGAGTGGATGGAAGAGGATGGCAAGATTGATGAACGGCGAATCAGGTGGTCCACCAGTTGTTGGATGATCAAGCCATTGATTTGATGCTCATGAAATTGTGGCCCGCCTTGCTGAATGTGATGGCGTGGATTGAAGTTTGGGCGGCTGGTGGAGTTGGATCTCCATCATGCTGACCAGCTGATCGGATGGTTGAGACGTCCTCCACTTGTCACTTGATGCATGGCTGGTCCCTCATGTGGACATCCAATCTTGATCTTCAAGCTTGCATGCTTGCTTGATAACGATCATACAAACAGGCACAACCGGAATTTCCAATGAGCGGTTGTGATGCGGTCCACCGTAGCATGTGATCCATCCTTTGACCTTTTCGGTTCAGTTTCCTTCAAGATTGCCACACACTTTATCTTGATCACTTTTAGGCCTTAAAACGTCCAAATTGGCTTAGATCATCCATAACCTCTCCTAATCACCTGAACATTGAAAATTTGCCTAATGAGGGATAATTAACCGGAAAAACAATGATAATGCCCTTAACAACCATGGTTAATTACACAATATTAAGTACTTATCAGTGGGACTTGATCTTTCTCCCCTTTTTTTTTCAGCAATTGACAAACTATTCTCTCCCCCTTTATGATACATCGATTAAGGTTAAGGTAAGAGTAGATAGTGTATCACAGTTATAACTATAAGCACATGTAAACAAGGAGAGTATAGGGTGCATGAACTTTAAAACATGGAGCATGCAATGGAACATGATTAACAAGAAAATGTAACGATTTAAGCATAGTTAATCATACATAATTGGTCATTTAAGATATATATTAAGCATTAAAAGCTCAAGGGCTTATAGCCCAATCAACCAACCTCCCCAAATAGTATATCATGACCAAACCTAAGAAAATATTAGCATACAATTAAGCATGAAATTCAGCAAGATTAGCTAATCTAAGAAGGATGATAGTCTAGCAATTAAATATACCAAAATAAAGCAATACTAAACAACCAAATTTGGGCTAGTGAGGCTTGAATCCTCTGATTTGCCCATACACACAAAAATGAGGCTAAAATCCTTAGATTTTCCTATAGAAAATATTCATAGCTACCATTACTAACTATGTTTAGTTTGATTAGCCTATGGGTAACTAATTTCCTCAACACCCTCATAGAATGTAGCATAAGGTGAGGAGATGGGAACTCCTCCTAAAAGGAAAAATGGTCGGGATCCTCTCTTAGATTAGGGGGAAGAGAGGTAGCGGTGGAAGTCATGAGAGCTCTTACTATATTTTGTCTCTCATTAATAGTGGAGTCACTAGATTTGGATTCAGACTCCTCCGTATCATCCCATGTTGCTGCCAAAGCCTTTTTATCTTTTATTTTAGGCTCTTTTGGACAATCAGTGGCAACATGACCATACTTATCATAGTTGTAACATTGGACTTTATTTTTGGTAAATTTTCCTTTATATTTATCCACTTTCTTATCCTTCTTGTCACAACTTTTCCCTCTTTCAAATTTGAGGAATCTCTTGAATCTTTTATCAAGATTATCATCCTCATTATCGCTATCTTCAGACGACTCACTCTTAATTTTTCTATGGGATTGTTTGTGGAAAGTCTTTAAGGCGATATCTTTCTTCTAAGAGAGGGCCCTAAAGTGTAGTTCATGAGTTTGTAGGGAACCTATAAGTTATTCTACTTTCATGTTGTCTATGTCTCTACACTCTTCTAAGGCCACTACATTAGTACCGAATCTTTTCGGAAAAGACCTAAGTATTTTTTTACATATCCTTCCTTCCATAACCCTTTCCCCCAAGGCAAACATGGAGTTGCAAATATCGGAAAGTTTAGTGTAAAACTCCTTGAAAGTTTCAGTCTCTTCCTTCCTAATGTTTTCAAGTTTGGTGGTTAAGAGATGAAGCTTTGTTGAGCTCTTAATTGTGCATATTCTAACCCCAATTCATCACTCATTATGCACTGGTTTACATGTTTAAAGGACTATTCTAATGCATGATTTGTGATTGTAGGAACAAGATGGAGATTTCATCAATTGAAGGCTAAATAGAGCTCTTTATGAGCATTGAAGACCATAGGATGAAGGTTGGAGAAGGACCAAAGAAAGACAAAGCAAGGAGAGAAGAGAAAAGAAGAAAGAAAGAAAGAAATAAAGAAGAAAAAGGGCTAGACCGGTCGGCTGACCGGTCGACCAAAGAAGCCCGACCGGTCAAGACCGGTCGACCACCCCTTATACTTGCTGGACTGATCAGGAAGGAGGTCCGACCGATCGTGACCGGTCGGCCATAGCTGCTGGAATGTCTCTCAATGAGGTTCGACCGGTCTGACCGGTCGGCCATGCGTAAACAAGCGTTTCTATTTTGGGATTCCGAAATCTTCTGCGCAAGTGCGTAACTTTACGCGAAATCTAGAACTTTCTTGCATAAAGGACACCTCCAAGCTATAAAAGACGTCTTCTCTTCATACCAAAGCAGGCTAGGACGTGGGGATTGCTTGGAAGACGGATTCTACTTCGAATTTTTAGTTTTCTTCCTGTTTTAGTTATTTTTCATGTTTTTAGAGGCGTCTAGCTCAAGGATGTTAGAGATGAACTAAAACCTCTTAGTTAGGGCTAAGAGGTGAAGCTTTTGATTCGTTTTTGATGGATTGATGCAACCTAGGTTTCCTTTTATGTTTTAATTGATGAATTTTAGTTCAATATAAGTTTGAATCAAGTACTATTTTGGTTTTTACTTTGATCTCTTGATGACTCCGGGCTCATGTGATTCTTAGTGATCCTAACTTAGTATCTTAGCTGTTGAGCATTAGTTATGCTTGTGTAGTTCATTGATCTACCATCGACTCCGGGCATGGTAGACGCTTTGATTGCCTTGTATGCAATGGCCTGATTTTCATGTGGGAACTCATTCAACTGAAGTTCTTATCTTTTGTTATATAATCTGAAATAGTTGTTTATTGATTGATTTTGATTTAATTTTAGTTCTAATCATGAGTTGTAATCAGGTCTAGTGACAGGATTTGGTGAAAGCTATGGTTATGAATCTCAACTAGATTGGAAAGAGGCTTGGCCTACACAATTGAGTGTGCCCAAGGCCTGAGCATAGTTGTGGGAATCAAATCAATGAATAAGCACTTATTTTGTATAATTGTTGATTTAACCGCTCTATATTCCGATCGGATAGAGATATGAATTCGATTCCGATTGAGTTATGAGAGACCTAATTGTGTTGATGCATTGAAACTTATCAAAAGTGGATCCTTGGCGCTCTAGTGCCTTTTTAGATTGAAATTACCTTACACACTCACTGTTTAAACCCAAATTGTTATTTTCTAGTTTTAGTTCTTAATAGGATCTTAATTACTAGTAGTTTTAGTTAAATTCTGAGAATACCCATTCATAAATCTCTGTGGGAACGATACTCGGTCTTTCCGAATTATTACTACTTCGCAACCCTACACTTGGAGAGTGAATACATGTGCAAAAGAAAAATACATGTGCAAAAGAAGGCATTTTTGACAGAGAATGTGAGTGCCATTATCAACCATGGGATGCCCAAGAAATACAAAGATCCCGGTTGTCCGACAATATCATGTGTGATTGGAGACTACCGGGTGAAACATGCTCTACTTGATCTAGGGCAAGTGTAAACTTAATTCCCTTTTTGGTCTATGAACAATTGGGTTTAGGTGAATTAAAACCCACCAAAACTACATTACAACTTACTGACTGATCGATTCGTATTCCGAGAGGGGTGATTGAGGACGTTCTTGTCCAAGTTGACAAAGTTTACTACCCGGTGGACTTTATTGTCTTGGACACGAGACCCATGGTTAATATTGGCCCCCAAATTCCTGTCATACTTGGCCGCCCATTCCTAGCTACATCAAACGCTATCATAAATTGTAGGAGTGGGGTCATCCAAATGTCTTTTGGGAATATGACAATTGAGTTGAATGCTTTCAATATTGACAACCAACAAGAGGATGAGGATGAGGAGGTCCACGAAATAAATATGATCAATTCTATTGTGGAAAATGAGTCCCTCTCACCTTTTTACTTCGGTCACTTAGACGAAGAAGTGACTCACTCCCTTGATGAGAACGATGATATGATAAGGGATATGGTCATACTTTTCGAGTCAGTATCGGCATATGACGTTAGCCAAGAGAAGGATGTGGAAACAATACCTCGTTGTGCTGAGAAATCAATTCATATTTCCACACCTTTATGGATCATGCATACCGAACTCCACCAACCCTAGGATGATCCTTACTTGCAATATCAATGCCCAGGAAAATCTGAATGGAGACATATTTTTTCTGATAAATATGATGATGTCTCCTCGTATACATGTGGTGAAAACATTAAGGAACCCGCTAAAATTCCTTTTTGGGATTTTGAGTGGCTCATCTCGATTACTCACACACATGTTTATTGTAAAGCAGGATATTGGATGACGTTACTGCGAAACCTTTTGATCCATCTAATGATTCTGCTTGTCTTTATGCTTTTGGATGAGTTGTTGGGATTAACCTCCTAGTCTGAGGGAGGATAATTTGCTAGAATGCTTTCCCATTAGGATTTGCTTTGATAGTTGATTTAGTTGTGAAGTAATTCATCTTCAAAAGCTAATCTTGCCATGAAATATATGCGTCAGGTGATATCTCTCTTTCTCACTCTCCTTTGTTTTATGTCATTGCTCTCATGTTATGCATATTGCATATCTTATTACATTGAGGACAATGTAAAGTTTTGGTTGGGGGGTGAGAGATTCCTTAGATGATGAATCTGCTAGCTTTTGTGACATATCGAGCAAAGATGTAGAAATTTTTCGATTTTTCTAAAATTCGAAACTCTTTTGGAAAACTTTGATTCTATGCATTCGAGATAGCATGGGTATAAGAAGATGAGATATGAAGTGAGGGATGTTGCAAGCTTTGAATTTCTCTTAATATAATGGTTCTATATGTGAATTCACCTATTTTTATGATTGATAGAAAATTTGAACACCTTTTGCACCTAGTTCACATTACACGATTTTCATGATTTGAAAGGATTATGTGATTTATGGATTAGCTAGACTTTGATTTGAGGTATTGAGAAACCAAGCCGAGGTACTTTGTCCATCCTTGTCCATGGGAAAATAACGAAAGATATGGATTTCTAAAAATCATATCTAATGTAAAAGAAAAAAGAAAATGAAGGATGAAATTGGGAATGATGGAAAAATGGTGGAAATTCCGATTAGGGCTACCTACTACCAACCGGGGGATGGTCTACCCGTAACCAAAGCCGGAAATGGGACGTAGTGTGAAAGTCGTCGGAAGGACGGTAAGGCAAATTACTGTCATAGGCTTGTTGTTGCTCTATACACCTTGAGATCTATAGTTTAGTTGATCTATGAAGAAGATAATCCTAGAAACTCATGAGAAGAACCTTCACTATGCACACTAGGTTGAATTTGTTCAAGCTCTTCTATTTATCAATCAATCAGCGGGAATTTCATATAAACACTTATTATGTTCTGAAAGTTTAAGGTTTCAAACTTTATCACCTAATTTCTCTGATTTTTATGCTTGTGTGTCTCGGAATGTATAGAAGAATAGTTTCTAGAGGAGAGTTGGGTTTTGGAGAATGAAACTTGTTTCACGCATGTTTTGCTCGGGACTAGCAAAATGCTGGTTGGGGGCTGTGTTGAGCACTTAATTGTGCATATTCTAACCCCAATTCATCACTCATTATGCACGGTTTACATGTTTAAAGGACTATTCTAATGCATGATTTGTGATTGTAGGAACAAGATGGAGATTTCACTAATTGAAGGCTAAATAGAGCTCTTTATGAGCATTGAAGACCATAGGATGAAGGTTGGAGAAGGACCAAAGAAAGACAAAGCAAGGAGAGAAGAGAAAAGAAGAAAGAAAGAAATAAATAAAGAAGAAAAAGGACTAGACCGGTCGGCTGACCGGTCGGCCAAAGAAGCCCGACCGGTAAAGACCGGTCGGCCACCCCTTATACTTGCTGGACTGATCAGGAAGGAGGTCCGACCGGTCGTGACCGGTCGGCCATAGCTGCTGGAATGTCTCTCAATGAGGTCCGACCAATCGTGACCGGTCGGCCATGCGTAAACAGGCTGTTTCTATTTTGGGATTCCGAAATCTTCTACGCAAGTGCGTAATTTTAGGCGAAATCGGGAACTTTCTTGCGTAAAGGACACCTCCAAGCTATAAAAGGACGTCTTCTCTTCACACCAAAGCAGGCTAAGACGTGGGGATTGCTTGGGAGACGGATTCTACTTCGAATTTTTAGTTTTCTTCCTGTTTTAGTTATTTTTGATGTTTTTAGAGGCTTCTAGTTCAAGGATGTTAGAGATGAACTAAAACCTCTTAGGGCTAAGAGGTGAAGCTTTTGATTCGTTTTTGATGGATTGATGCAACCTAGGTTTCCTTTTATGTTTTAATTGATGAATTTTAGTTCAATATGAGTTTGAATCAAGTACTATTTTGGTTTTTACTTTGATCTCTTGATGACTCCGGGCTCATGTGATTCTTAGTGATCCTAACTTAGTATCTTAGCTGTTGAGCATTAGTTATGCTTGTGTAGTTCATTGATCTACCATCGACTCTGGGCATGGTAGACGCTTTGATTGCCTTGTATGCAATGGCCTGATTTTCATGTGGGAACTCATTCAACTGAAGTTCTTATCTTTTGTTATATAATCTGAAATAGTTGTTTATTGATTGATTTTGATTTAATTTTAGTTCTAATCATGAGTTGTAATCAGGTCTAGTGACAGGATTTGGTGAAAGCTATGGTTATGAATCTCAACTAGATTGGAAAGAGGCTTGGCCTACACAATTGAGTGTGCCCAAGGCCTGAGCATAGTTGTGGGAATCAAATCAATGAATAAGCACTTATTTTGTATAATTGTTGATTTAACCGCTCTATATTCCGATCAGATAGAGATATGAATTCGATTCCGATTGAGTTATGAGAGACCTAGTTATGTTGATGCATTGAAACTTATCAAAAGTGGATCCTTGGCGCTCTAGTGCCTTTTTAGATTGAAATTACCTTACACACTCACTGTTTAAACCCAAATTGCTATTTTCTAGTTTTAGTTCTTAATATGATCTTAATTACTAGTTGTTTTAGTTAAATTCTGAGAATACCCATTCATAAATCTCTGTGGGAACGATACTCGGTCTTTCTGAATTATTACTACTTCGCAACCCTACACTTGGGGAGTGAACAAGCTTCGAGTATCTTAGTGTGCTAGTTCCCTCATGGGTCACCTGAAATGTATCACACGCTTCTTTCGCAGTTGCGCATGTAAGAATGCACTGAAATTCTTTCGGGAAAACCGCACAACAAATCGCATTGAGAACTTTGGCATTTGCCACATATAGAGCTCTCTCATTGTCATTCCATTTCTCATCATCTTTGAGAATGACAATAATCTTACCATTAACCCCCACTTGTTCTGTGGCATGGAATATCCATTTAGTGTACTTGCCCACACGGATCGATCCATGGATCGAAGAAAAATCCTCATCCTAGCTTTCCAATAGGTGTAGTTGGACCTGTCAAAGAATGGTTGACGGTTGACAGTATTCCCATCTCGGATAGTCATGATGCTAATGCTTCGGTATCGGATCTTACTCTAGACAGTTAAATCCTTTAAGAGAAACCCGCTCTGATACCAATTGAAATTACGTTGGTAGTCTAACACGATACCTTCGTATATACGTGTAGAAGCTTAAGAACGGACCAACTAGAATTATGGCTAAGTCCTAAAAGGGGAGGGGTGATTAGGACCTTTTGAAATTCTTTTCGCCTACTTTACAGTTTAACAATTTAAACTAAGTAAGCAAGAACTCTTCGGCTTCCAAGCCTAAGTAGGTCCAATCAATAGACTAGTATATGATTAAAACAATTAACATCTTAGTTTAAGCATGAATAAATTAACATATGATTAAACTAATCAAGTACCTAATCTATGTAACCTAAGTAAACTATAGATAATAGATCAAATAAGCTCAAGTCTACACAAGGAGTGAAAGAACATCATGTGTGTGTGGATGTGCCTGTTAAGTGCCTAGCATACATTTCGATTAAGCATTCATAATTAAACAATTAAACACAATGCATAATAAGAAATGAGCTCAAATACAATCACAAACACAACGATGTATAGTGGATAGACTCGGGTCTACTCCACTCTCAGTTCAAGTATTCAACCCCTTTGAGCACACCGACATTTACTGGGGAGTTTAAATCTGGTTCTTCCCAGCCAAGGTGTTTTAACTCAGATCCACCCAATCGGGAAGTTTACAGGTTCCTTCCAACCTACACGTATATACCCATATTGGTGGCTCCCCTTGGAGAATTGTTTAGGCTTACTCAAACCAAGGTCCTACAACTGAACCTCAATTTAGACTCCACTCATGAGTCAAGGTTTTACAACCGAACCTTAATACTTTTAGGTTCTACAATCGATCCAAGGTTCTACAACCGAACCTAACATTTACTCCCGCCGGAGGCTCCCCAATTGGAGACTCAATAAAACCTTACAACCAGGTTTAGGTCCTATAACCGTACCTATCGAGTTTGAAAATAAACTCTATACTCAATTCCCACTAGAAATAGAGTGGATGAACTCTTAGAAATAGACAACATTACTTGTCAGATGAGCCCATTGTTCAACGCCGTTTTGGGTTGCTTCTTCTTGCTCTCCCATGCTCGAATCAGCTCCCCTTGTGCTTCCCCGATCTTTGATGTCGCTGCTTTGCCAGGGCTTCAGATCCAAGATCAGCTCTCTTGCATGTGATGCTCCATTGGAGATGCCCAAGGTGCTAAGAGGTGGTGAAACTTCTTCAAATGGTAGAAAATGGATTTCCTAGAGGGTTACACCAATTTGGACTCATAGGAGGTGTTTAAATTATTGAGGCATGAAAAAATGAAGAAACAAGAGAAAGAAAACAATTCAAAAAGATTTAGGAGAAATCAGAATGAAAAGAAGAACAAAGTGCAAAAGACATGTACTTGTCGCGGAAAACACATGTTGGGGTGTCTGTTCTTACCGCGGAAATGGCCGCATTTGCCTATAAATAACCCCCCAGGGGTCCTCATTTGACACTTACTTCTGAAGTTCAGAGCTCTAGAGAATCCAGATGTATGGGGCAGACCTCGAGTTCTCTTCTCCTCGAGTTGAACGCACAAAGTGCGGACCCCGAGGATAAAAGATGAACAAGAGGGAGATGCTGTCATAATAAAGAAGAAGGATGAAGAATTGAAGAATCGGCCAAGAGGATGCTTTCTGTGGACCGTAGCAAGCTTCTGAACTTGCCGCGGGTCGCATAAAGCTCCTTAGAAGATAATGATTCTCTTCTTTTGTGAAGGATGTCAAAAGCTTCTGAAATTTTGTTTCCCTTCCAATTGTGAAAGAATATTGAAAGCTGAGACTGTGGCACAGATGAATGATGCAGAGAAAGTAATCCAAACTAGAGAGTTTGTTCCTTTGAATAGAAGACCTATCTTTCTCCCAACGAGTTGAGCGTACTTTGTACAATCCCCGTAAGTGGATGATTTGTATAGATGATTCTTTTGGAGCAGAAGCCCATTCTCTCTCCCTTCAGGTTGAATGTATTTGATACAATCCCTCGAAGTGGTAGATGTGTTGGGTGATACTACTATGCCATGGAGTTTTATGAAGATTGTGAAGGAACAAATTCTAGTCTGGTTGATTCGCCTTACTCATGAGCAGAAGAGCAGTCTTGAAAGCATTGGCCAGTTATTCCTTGTCATCTAGATAGGATGAGAGAAGCCCGAAGTGAAGCTCTACCAAAATTGTTTTCTGAATATACTTCATTTATTGTACAATCTATTCTAGAATCAAGTGATGCTGTAAATATGGAATGTACAAAAAAGTCAGTAAATGAATAAACTGAAGTGATGAATGCTTTTCTGTCTCTCTTGTCTAATATTGGAACATTACTCTTGTTTCCCTTATAAACACAAAGACAATTTTGTTGTGTAAACATAAACAAAGGATTTAACTATGATCAAGGTGTCTAAACTCCTATGAATCAAGAGGGAATAATCTCATTCTCATTTTAGCATTGAATACCCTAAGCTTGTGATGAATCACAAGGAGAATGACTTGCAATGGGTTTGGAATAGTGCCTCTAATGATCTTTGACAATGGTGACTTCTATCTCCTCAAAATCCTCTCCGTTATGTCCAAAAATGAATCCCCCGCTTTTATAGATTTTCTCCCAACGATCAAATAACGGGCAGATTCGCACATGGTCGAGCGCCCGAAATCTAATCTAGAATAAGATTTGTTCACTGGACACTTTTTGAGTTGGTCAGGCGCCCGATGGACACATGGTCGGGCGCTCGAAATTCATCAGTCCAGAAATAGTCTAAGTCGCTGGACAATTTTGCACAATTTGAGCGCCTGGTGAACGTATGGTCGGGTGCCCGATGACCATTTGAATTTCAGGCCAACTCACTGGACGAATTTCTCATCGGTCAGGTACCCAGTGGACACATAGTCGGGCGCTTGAGCAGGCATGTTTTTCTGTTGTTTTGTTAGTTGTGTTTTCCAGTAGAACATACAACCTCTTGGCCATCCTTTTAGTGATCTTTTAGGACACCTAAGGCTAATCTAAGATGACTAAGGGTATGCCTAATGATTATGGTCATCTATAGGTTATGGTTTTGGTTAGGTACATGATAAGGCTCACTAAGGCATCTCTTTTGCCTGTTTCTTTTTCCTTAATTGAGCAGGTCCGTCTTGAGTCTTCGATCTTCGTCTTCATTAAGCTCAACCGACACTAGACTCACTGACCTAAGTAATTGACAAACAAGGTGTACTAGTATGCCACAGAAATGTGCGCTAACATATTAGGTTCGTCAAAATCCAAACGTCGGGTGCTTGTGATCGCATGGCTCAGTTCAAGCTACGATATACAAACATTAGGGGGTTTGGGCTTACCAATTTCGCCTAATCCTGCCAAAACTTTAAAGTAACATAATGTGGGAGTCATTACATTTCAATACGATATGGAGCATGGATCCAAACACGCCCTGTGGAGAGCATTCACAATGGGATCGTAAGTGAATCTTCATCACTGCCATCTAGCAGCTGGTAGCTTAACTAAAAAGTTACCATTGAAGATTTAAAGTAAAATCTTAAATTAATACACATCAATGTTATGTTTCTCGTCTTGGATGATGCTGATAATTGTTGTACCCTATTTCTGCCCGATGTTCCTAGAGTCAATTAGAGAAGGACAGGTGTGATTTTACGGATCTATATAGTGAACGTATGAAGTTGTGGGCACAATTATAGTAACTTTTGTGGTGACACGATTGGCATTCTCTAGATGATGCCACGACACCAACAAAGTAAGAGCGGATGCACGAACGTGACCGAGTAAGCAAAACGATTAAAAGACAGGTAGTGGGCAAAGAAGAATCTGAAAGGCCGATTGTGCCGAGTGAGGCGTTATGAGCCTTAGATCGTGTGAATTTTGAAGTCTATAAATAGTAAATGAAAGCGACAGAATAAGGGGTCCAACACCAACCAAATCAAATCAAATCCAAATTTATATTTCCAATTATCATGATTCTTAGCATCGTGCTCTTTACATTTCTTAGTATAATTGGCAGTTTCATTTTCATTAGCGTAATTCTATTATTTAAATTCCTTAGTGTAAGTTGTGAATTTACATTCCGTAGCAATAAATCAATAGTGGTAATTCAGTAGCTCGTGAAATTGCGGTTTTACCACTAGTGAGATAAGCTTGAAGGTATGCTTATGTCCTAGAGGGGGGGTGAATAGGACTTTTTAATTTTTCTTGCAAATTCAAAAGGTCAATTGCATTTATACTATAATATACCAATAAGCACATGTAAATGATAGCAATTGATTACCCAAGATCCAACTTGATTGACAACTTTACTAAGAGAAGTATTTCATCAAACAGTTTATATGCATTCTTGTATTAATCATTCAAGGATGGCATATGAGCATTTTGTCAAACATAAGATGGGCATGCAGTTAAGCACTTATAAGATTGATCAACAAGGAACAAAATAGACAAAATGTATTCACCACATTGCACACGATGTATAGTGGTTCGGTTTCCCTACTCCACTCCCGGTTCACGATTTCAACCTATGAGACCACCAGATTTCACTATAGTCGCGATTTCAAATCAGGTTAACTATCAACCTTAACATCCTTTGATTTAGGACCACATTTACCATCCGTCGATGGCCCAATCCAGGGACTTGACGAGTTTGGATCTCAAACTCTCACCAATCATAATCTAAGGACGGTCATGTACACTCCCGCCGGAGTTTCCCAATCCAGGGAATAGTGATTCAATAAATGGACTCTCAAATACTAGACATACCTAGACGATTGAGCCCCGATTCAACGTCGTTGATGAGTAGCTTCAGCTTCCACGAATGCCTTAGCTCCTCTCCAAGCTCCCACGATCAGCTACCAATGCATATGATGTTCCTCGACTAGTGTCGGGTAAGTGGGAGAAGGTATTGATGTTCCATATGCCTATTACAATGCAATGGATAATGAAGGAACCATCAATTAGATCATTCAATGGCTATAAATGACTTCAAGATGAAGACTGAATGATAGGGACAGCCATGAATGCCATGCTTGAGTTCATTGTTCAAACCGAGCTTTAAATACTCAATGTAGTACCATTAATGGCTAGGTTTGAAGATGAACTCAAAACTATGATGAGCAAAATAGATTAGATGAAAGTCTTAATAGCCTCTCTTAATGCTCTAAATGGGTGTGCAAGTGCTCCTCTCAAAACCCTCGAAATATGCCTTTATAGGCTCCAAGAATCGGGCTCCAACGGATAGAAAACGGTCACTGCGACCTGTCTATAAAGCCCAAAGACCGGTCTAGATTGTGCCTCTGACTGGTCTGACGACCGGTCATATGACCGGTCTTGAGACCGGTCTTCCTTTTAAAAAGAAAACCCTAAAGTCTCTAGACGGTTTTTTAGCATTTGCGACCGGTCGTGGGAGGTCAACGACCGGTCGTGGGTAGTCAGCGACCGGTCTCCCTTTTAAACTGTTTCTCCCATTTAGTCGCTGGACGTTTTTCGTCCAAATGCGACCGGTCGTGCGACCAGTCCTAGGAGTCCAACGACCGGTCTTCAGACCGGTCCTCAGCCAAACATAAGATAATTTTCCTTTTAAAAGCTGTCTGAATCCTGCTACAGCCGACCGGTCGCCCGACCGGTCGTCAGGCTCAATTCCTGGCCTGAAATGGGGTGAACTCCCTCGATTTTAACGGTGCACAAAGAGATGGTTTTCCTATCTTTTTCAACTGATTGGCACCTACATAATGGAGGTCCAAGACTGATCATCTTGACCTTAAGTCCGTGGATCAATTGGCAAACACAAAATGCGATTCGAATGCCATGGACTTGGATGTTTTGGGATCCTATAGGCTGTCTATATGCAACTTACCTTCCAAGCTTGATTTGGCTTGAACTTGAGTGCGGTAAGCTGCTTTGGTCTTCAAGTCTTGAGTCTTCAATCTTCATCGGGGCTCACGAGACTTGATTGACTCAATGATCACGCAATTGACAATACAATGCACAAATCAGTGCACTAACAGCTCGTAATTTTAGTTGTACTCCAAGTCTATGCTTACACACTGGACTTATCTTAATGAAGTGTTTTACTCAGAAATGTGACTTGCAACCTGCTCTCCAAGATCGATTGTAAGTGTTTCATTTTTCTTATTTTATCCGTATTGAAAAGTCCTTTCGTACGGAAGGCTAATGTGTAACCCATTATTGGAGGACGAACCCCAGCCTCCAAATATCGCCTGATTATTATTAAGCAATTGTGTAAGTGGTTGAATAGGCAACCAATCTATACACATCCTGATCATATACTGTCGATTTCGACATATATGTCTATTTTAGCGCTTGGGGTCAATGTTATTTAGTTTCAATCGAGCCACATAATCGATTTTAGCACGCCCGCACACACCTCGCATGTGTGGCTGAAAATAGTGAGCAACAATAATAATAGCCCAAAACATCTCCTTTTCATTGGTGGCGAATGCAGTGCACTCAAACTAGTTTTTCGGACCTTGGCTAAGAGATAGGTCAAAGAGCATTCAAAGAGAGGGCCATGGAGTACTGAATGACCAATTTAAAAAAAAAAAAATGAAAATTTTGCTTTTGGTTTTTGTTAGTCACGTAATGCACCCACCCTATTAGCTATGCACTGCACCCACACTATTAGTCACAAAATGCACCCATCAATGCAATTAGTGTGTCTCTGTAATATTTGAACCTGACCTGTTGTTGAAACCCCAAGACACCTTTCCACCCAGCGGACTCTAAAATAGTGGATTTGACCAACTCCTGGTGTATGGAAGCAAGCATTTTAATAGAGGAGAAAAGAAATTTGGTATACTTAAATAAATGCGAGGGGTGTTAGTGGACAAATGTAAAGGCCACATAAAAAATTTTGCAAGGAGAAGGAAGAAAGGTCTTTCACCGCCACTTTCTTCTAGATAACTTGTAATCTCTTTCATCGGGAAAAGAAAAAAGAAAAGGGAAAACACTGGTGTTCAGTTCAGGTGCCAACCGAAGGACGCGGATTAGCTACGACAGGTTGAGGAGCTACCTCGCTACTGAAGTTACGTCACCAAGTTCTGTGGGGCCACCGTAATACAACACACCGTTCATCCATTTGCAGAGATCCTTTTATGGCATGAGTCCAAGAATTAGGCAGATCGGGACCTCACCAAAGAAAACAATGGTGATTGATCTCCTACCATTAAAAACTTCTTGGGACCACAGAAGTTTTCAATCAAGCTGGTATTTTTGTTATCCCTTCTTCCATGTCAGTGTGAACTTATGAACAGGTGGATCTCAAATAAACACCATGGTGAGCCCAAAGAAGGTTTCAATGGTCTCGTCACTGTCCCCACTCTTTCCTTTGGTGGCGTCCACTTGAGCTTTGGATCAGTCGTCTCGTTCTTTAGTTCATGCCCTAAAATGATCTCTCCAAATGGATGAACGGTGTGGATACAACGCATACATCATGGCGGGCCCAGAAGTTGGTGACGTCACTTCAGTTGCGTTATAGCTACTTAACCTGTCAGTAGCTATTCCGCGTCCCCAACTGAATCTACCATCACCGTACATGCACCCTTGCGACTGGCGCTATTCATTCGTTGGGCCTCACCTTGCGACGGCAGAATCGCAGCTAATTAGAGCGCCCGGCGAGCTAGCGCGGCGAGTGGGCCCCGTCGTAGAATGGAGCAGGACCACTTCGTTGAATTTTTACCGTTGAAGATGTCATTCAGATGGATGTTGCAAGGATCCTTCAATCTGATAGATTCTTCAGATGGCCCCATTATCCACACAAAAGCTCATCAGATCAACGGCTTAGATCTCCCAAACGTGGTTCCAACACGCTCATAACACTGCATTCTTCACCTTCGGCAGAGCTCTACCGATTTGAAGCTGTCCGTCCTCAGGCTCTTCTTTAGATCCCTGTACGGTCCAGGTGAAAAGCCATCTCCTTCAAGACTCTCTCCATCTTTCCTTCTCTTCCACCACCGCAACCAAACGCCAAACCCCACCACCATTCCGAAAACCCCAACCCCTCCAATCACCAAAAGTACCCCTGCAGCTCCAAAACTCACATCCCCTTTTCCCTCTCCTACCGACCGGATCTTAAAAACTCCCACTTTTGTCCCATCCCCAACCCCCAGCACCGTCTGTATCGGGTACCCGATTCGGTAACAGAAACCCGACACGTTACTGAAAACCGCCCCCCAACAGCTGCAATTCCTCATACAAGACCCCTCGCATTCCTCCAAAGATCCCACCTTCTCAAACCCCATGAGCTCCTTGTGCGGCAGATCGACACCGGTCTTCCTCAATACCCAAAATGCCCCACCCCTCCCGCCGCAGAAGTCGCCGGATTCCGGCGAGGAACACCCGTCGGCAACCGAAAACTCCGTCCGGTTGTCCAGGCACGAGCACCCCTTCCCCGGCTGGCATAAGCCGTACGGCCCGCACCCGCTCGGCAGCTCGCACGAGTCCTGGATCGCCTCGAACTCGGTGACCCAGCTGGTGGAATTCCAGAAATGCCCCCGGAGGTTCCCGTCGGCGTCCAGTCGGAGGCGCCGGAGGCCGGTAACCCCGCGGTGGAAGCTCGTAAAGGCCATGACGTCGACGGGAGCTTTCTCCGTCTGGTAGAGGCCCAGGAACCCGTCCGAGTCGACTCGGGCATAAATCGGCCCGAGGCCTTCCTCGATCTGGGCTTTGGCTTCCATGGCAGTGTGCTTCCAGTAAATCTGGTCTGATTCGCCTTTGAAGTCCGCGTATAAACCGAGATGATCGTGTATCACCCTCATGGAATACAGACCATTGGAGGAGCGCAGGGTCATGGCAGAAGTGAAATTCTGGTTCTCAACGAGGGTATCGTCGGGAAAGTCGAAGCTCTGCCAGGTAACGTTAACGGTAACGGAATCTACGATTTGGAGGTTGGAGGAGTTGAGGAGACGGAGGCGGTCGGCAGCTGCAGCAGCTTCGTCAGTTAGGGTTGACCAAAATACCCCTGAGTGGGGGTCGGAGAGGACGAGAGAGCCGTTAAAGGAGAGGCGCGTGGGTGGGGCCCACCGGGGCGGGGTGGGGGTGATGTGGGCGCGCCAGACGGGCTGGGAAGAGGGCACGTGGACGATGGAGAGGGCGAGACGGGATAAGTTGACTCGGAGGAAGCCGAAGGAGAAAACGGAGTTGGGATCAGTGAGCAACGGCTGGAAAGTTAGGGTGGATGAGTCGGGAGTGGCTGAGAAGCCTTTGAGGATTTCATTTGGGATTGAGGAGATTCGTACCCATGACGTTATTAGGAAGAGAAGAAAGGAGAAGAGCTTTGATAAGCTCATGGGCTTTTCCATTGGGGGGGGGGGGGGGGGTCTGTGGAGGTATATACCAGGGGGGGATAGAGCAGATGGATACGTCTTATTATATTACTTTTCGTTAGGAAGATTGGAGCAACCATTTTGAAACTTGGAAATTAGAAGGGAGGCCACATCCCGGATGATGATTTTAAAAAAGCTTATTTTACAACTCTGCTTGCTGCTGGAGCCCACTGTGGTGTTCATAGGCGCGGATTCGGTGGATCGCTGACTGTGGAGCCCACTATGATGCATGTGCCTTCATCCAGGCGGTTCATCCGATTTTGACAGCTCTTAGAGCTTGATTCCAAAAATGAAACAGATCCAAACCTTAGGTGGATCACACCACAGGAAACAGTGGCGATTGAATACCCACCATTAAAAAATTTCTTGAGGACCACCGGAATATTTGGAATTTTTATTTTACAATCGAATCTGTTGATAAGGTCACAAAGACTTCAATGGAGGGACCGCACAAATATCAGCTTGTTCCAAAACTTTTGTGGCCCACGGAGTTTTCAATGGTCAATCACCACTGATTTCCAGTGGGATGGTCACATGAGGTTTGTATCTGCTTCATTTTTGGGATCATGCCCTAAAATGAGAAGTCAAAATAGATGGATTGCATCGACGTAAGCCACATACATCACAATGTCAGGGATCCATCCTGGGATCCACATAAGCCCGCCTAGGGTTTTTATAGTTTGAAACATGTCGATTTTCACGAAGATCTTATGGTCGGAAGCTACGTAGGCTACAGATATTACCGTGACAAATTCACTTTGTCCGTTAGCAGGAATCCAAAAATAAAGGCAGATTCAAAACTCAAGTGGGCCATAGCACACGAAACAGTTGAAAGGGAAACAAAATAGTTGGAATGAAAATGTCCATGGATGAAAACAAAATAGTCTTGACCTTTGTTGTATGATTTTCATGCAGGTCACTTAGTGAATATGATGAGAACTTGGATTGACAGTTGATCACGAGACTTACACACCATGATTGAAGATGTTCGGTTCACCTGAGTTCGATAAGCATTGGATAATTTTTCGTCACGCTTGAACATGCACAAGTAGGGTTGTTAAAGAATGACGTAGGTTAGGAATAGGGCTCTCAATGGGTCAGATCTAGATCGGATGCAGTTGGATCCGGCTCCAAGTCTATATATCTGTAGACGGATTCAGATCTGATTCTGATCCAAAAGGTGATATCCATATCCGATCCATTTATAAATTGTTAGATCCATTTCCGATCCAAAATCCATATAACCATCGGATTCGGGTTGGATGTAGGTCCGAATCCACCCCCATTACAAATCTAAAAAAAATATATGATATCAAATATATAATATAATATATTTAATTTAGTAGAAAAATTATGCAAATCCCACTATTTACTATGGTATGGTCGACATGGCCTAAAATAATTTGTAAAACAGATGGTCAACATGAATATAACATATACAGTAAGGTGACAATGAGTCGAATCTTAATCGGATTCAGATTGAACTCGGATATGTTCCCGTGAATCCTTATTTTAAGATCCTTAATTTGTATGCGGTCCATTTAAGTAATAGGACCTATTTTAAGATCCAAATCCGGTCCATTTAACTAATCGGACCTATTTTAAGATCTAAATCCGCATTATACGGATTCGGAGCGAATTGGATCTTGGATTTGACCTACTCCATTGAGAGCCCTGGTTAGGAATGTATACATAGGGGAAATTTTAGATGATCGGTGGATGCACCTCTAGCAATTAGAATTGGAAATTTTAGATGATCGGTGGATGCACCTCTAGCCATTAGAATTGAAATTTAACAGTCGCTTATGATCACGCAAGGGTAAAGAATAGGGTCGAATAGTTTAGATTCATGAATTGACAAGAGTATGTGTGGTTTACATCATCTTAGGGAAAGTTCACTAGGATTGGAAGGTCCGATGGTGACATGACTGGTTAGATCGCCAGATCTAAGGATACTTAAATATCTCTATGGTTGATCTGATAAATAGTCACATATACGAGCAGATTTGAAGATTGATGAATGAATGGCTTATGTTTAGTGATGGGATTGAAGAATCAGTACATGTTTTTAATTAAAAGTAAGAATCAAGTGATTGGTCTATCTTCTCGGTTAGGTGGTTTTGAAAGGTTTAGGTACGTTATCACATATGTCAAAGGGTTAATTTAATTTATAGGTTCAACAATCATTAGTGATGCAAGTCCAAGGTGGAGATAATAGGTCAATTGAAGGTAGATTAATCTTAAGCTTTACGAGGTCGCTATAGGTCATTGAAACTTAGGATTGAACGGTTTAGATCTAAGCTAATCTATGGATAATGGGTGGTTTCATGAGTGTAAGTGGACAAGTATGTACACACACACACACACACACACACACACACACACAAAATTATATAATGATAATTACATAAGTTAATGATTCACACTAAACAAATTGATCATGCATATTAATGGTCACAATTTGCACCAATGGATAGATGCATCTATGCATGGATGCAATGGAAGTGAAAACGCATGCACGTGTATGCATGCGTAATAAAATCCAAGGTCGCTACAAAACATTTTCTGAAGAAAAAATCTCAAATTCTGTAAAGTAGAGACTATTTAAATAAAGGTGAAGAAAAGTGCTAACCCCTTCTTCATCACTGAAGCCTTTAGATAGAATTCTCAGCCGTAGGCCAACTATAGAAGTCACTCTAGTTAAGGAGTCTTCGATTTTTCAACTGTTGGGGCTCAAATTCGCACCCATTGTAAAACAGTATTCAGCGATCCATCTACGATGATTTGGACCAATTTCGAGACCCGAAATACTCAGAAAACGCCAGTGCAACCCAAACATGCGCAATCGTGATTGAAACCTACAAATGTTATTTCGGGGTAAAATTGGACATGCGGATTACTGTCAAATGATCCGAAACGCCCTAAAACCCTTAACCTGCAAGTTTCAAAGTCGCGCGATGCATATCCTTACCTACGCGCACCGAAATGCGTTTTGCCCGTTTGGAGCTGACCCAAAGGGCCCGAAAACCTACAGGTACCATTTTGAACTAGAATTAGACATGCACATGGCCGTCAAATGATCCGGAATGCCTGAAAAACCTTAAGTAGCAAGTTTGAAGTCCTTGCGATGTATATTTCTACGTGCGCGCTTCCCGGAATAATATTCTTATACAAATAGCCGATCGAAGGGTCCAAATTGGTAAGGAACTACCAAAATTCACAGCAGATGACCATCGATACCCCACCCCGTTCATTCAGGAGGTCGATTATGGCCTAAAAGCGGCTTGGTGTCAGTGACTTCAGTCTCTGAAAAGGTAGCCCCCCTTTGAAGGTCGCCCGTCGAAGCCCAAAACCTGAAATATTCTAAGGGATGGAACATACATTTGTTCACTCTCTCTCCACATGCATTCGTTCACTCTCTCTCCACATGCATTCGTTCACTCTCTCTCCACATGCAGATGCCATGAGGAGACATGCATTTGCCCTCTCACCACATGCGCATGAGAGCCCTTTCTCTCCCTTTTCCATATTTTCAAAATTCTAAAAATATCAAAAATCATAAAAATGCATGATAAATATGGCACATGCGCACACTTTAGAGGGCACATGCGCCTGATCAGTGGCACATGTGTTAGTGCACTTTTCCGTGGCATACTAGTGCACCTTGTTTGTCAATCACTTACAGCAGTGAGTCTTGTGTCGGTTGAGCCCAATGAAGACGAAGAACGAAGACTCAAGACGTCCAGCCGCATCAAGGAAGAAGATTCAGGTATATGAGATGCCTTGGTGCCTTAACCTTGAGCAAAACCTATCCCCTTTGTTTCTTTGATGTTCTTGACCATAATTAGAACCCTTTAGGCATCATTGATAGGCCCTAGGTGTCCCATTTGATCAACCCAATCTTGGCCTAAAACACCAAGCTGAAACATGTTGTGTTCAGCTCATTTGAAGGGAGAACCAGGCTGGTCCGACCGGTCATGACCGGTCGGCCAGTAGCCTTGCTGCAAATGACAATGGCCAGCCGACCGGTCACGACCGGTCGGCCTTCACAGCAAAGGGTATCCAGCAAAGGGGGCCGACCGGTCATGACCGGTCGGCCAGTATACACCCCCCCCCCCCCCCCTCTAGGTCCATAGCCATATCTCCAAGTGTCTCTACAAGCAGTGAAACCGCAATTTCAATTGGTATCAGAGCGGGTTTCCCTTTAAGGGCTTAATTGTCTAGAGATAGATCCTAAAGAGAAACTTGAAAATATGTCTAGAGAGGACTCTTCATCCGTCACTAAGCCTCCTTTCTTTGATGGGTCAAATTATCCATACTGGAAAGCCCGAATGCGCATCTTCTTGGAATCCATTGATTCGGATGTGAGGGACATGGTTGACTTTGGATATGAACCCCCAATGGTTACTATTTCTAAGGAGGGTGAGCCGGATGTTCTCAGGCCAAAAGACAAGGCATTGTGGACTGCTCATGAAAAAGCTCAACGTATTAATAATGCCAAAGGCCTGAATGCCATATTTTGTTCAGTATCAAGAGAAGAATTTGGTCGGATCCAAAACTGCACTACCAGTAAACAAGCATGGGATATTCTTGAAGTTACCCATGAAGGAACAAATGTTGTTAAAAATTCTAAACTCCAGCGTCTCTCCACTCTATTTGAAAATATTACTATGGAGGAGGATGAAACGTTTACTGAATTTTATCCCAAACTGAACAAAATCACAAACGATATGTGGGGCTTAGGGGATCCGGTTCCGGAACATAGGCTTTGTAGGAAAATTCTGAGATCTCTTCCGGAACGGTTCTCTTCTAAAGTCACCACCATTGAAGAGTGTAGGGATCTAAACACAATGAAAGTTGAAGAACTCATAGGTTCCCTACAAACCTTTGAGCTAGGCTTTAAAGCCCCCTCTAGAAGGAAAAACATCGCTTTCAAGTCCTCTCACAAACATAAGAAAATTAAAAGTGAGTCGGAGGAAGATAGCGATGATGAGGATGATGAGGAAGAGAAATTGAACAAAAAATTCAAGAGATTCCTCAAATTTGATAGAGGGAATAGCCGTGACAAGAAGGACAAGAAGGGTGATAAACGTACAGGAAAATCATCCATACCTTCATCCGTCCGTTGTTACGGTTGCGGTCGTCGTGGCCATATTGCCCCGGAATGTCCGGAAGGGCCTAAACCAAAAGGTAAAAAGGCAATGGCTGCCACTTGGGATGATACGGAGGAGTCCGAATCTGATGATGAGAGCCAACATAATGATCTTGCTCTCTCGGCCTCCATCACGACCCCTTTACCAGATTATCTAAGAGGGGATCCCAACCGCTATCCCTTCTAGGTGAAGGTAGAGTTCCCAACCCCTCACCTCATGCTACATTTTATGAGGGTGTTGTGGAACTTTGCTACCCTTTGGCTTTTTTTATCTCATCATGGTAAGAGAGGGTAGCTAGTTATGCTTTTATTGGTAAATCTGAGGATTTCAGCCTCATTTCTGTGTATATGGGCAAATCGGAGGATTCAAGCCTCATTCGCCCAAATTTTGATGATTTAGCTTTGCTTTTATTGATACATTTGCTTGCTAGATTGTCATCTTGCTTAGATTAGCTAACCATCTTGAGTTTTATGCTTCATGTATGCTAATCTTTGCTTAGTATTGGTCATGATATACCATTAGGGGAGGTTGGTTGATTGGGCTATAAGCCCTTTGTGCTTTCATTGCAAATGTATGTCCTTGACCAATATTGCATGATTACCTATGCTTAGATAGTTATATCTTCCTGTTAATCATGTTTCTTAGCTTGCTCCATGTATTTATGATTCATGGACCCTATACTCTCCTTTTTAGCATATGCTTATAGTTACAACTGCGACACACTATCTCCTCTTACCTTAAACCTCATTGGTACATCACTAAGGGTGAGAGAATAGTTTGTCAATTGCTAACAAAAAGGGGGAGAAAGATCAAATCCCACCAAAACTAGTTTGCTATGTTTTGTGATACAGGGATTGACAGGTTATGGGGGAGCAAACTAAAGAGGAGCAGCTTAGTTTGTCATGTCAAGAGTCCTGTATTTTATGTGTTATCAATGTAATCTCTTGTTCATGTAATTTGTTTTGGTAGGTTAAGTTTTTGTAAGTAATTGACAAAGGGGGAGATTGTTAGTGCACTTTTCCGTGGCATACTAGTGCACCTTGTTTGTCAATCACTTACAGCAGTGAGTCTTGTGTCGGTTGAGCCCAATGAAGACGAAGAACGAAGACTCAAGACGTCCAGCCGCATCAAGGAAGAAGATTCAGGTATATGAGATGCCTTGGTGCCTTAACCTTGAGCAAAACCTATCCCCTTTGTTTCTTTGATGTTCTTGACCATAATTAGAACCCTTTAGGCATCATTGATAGGCCCTAGGTGTCCCATTTGATCAACCCAACCTTGGCCTAAAACACCAAGCTGAAACATGTTGTGTTCAGCTCATTTGAAGGGAGAACCAGGCTGGTCCGACCGGTCATGACCGGTCGGCCAGCAGCCTTGCTGCAAATGACAATGGCCAGCCGACCGGTCACGACCTGTCGGCCTTCACAGCAAAGGGTATCCAGCAAAGGGGGCCGATCGGTCATGACCGGTCGGCCAGTATATTCGGCCTGGAGGATTTCCTTCATCCAGCAAGGAGCGCCGACCGGTCATGACCGGTCGGCCTGCAGTGTTAAGGCAGTCCAGTGAGGGGGTCCGACCGGTCATGACCGGTCGGCCCATATATGTGGCCTATACACTTGAGGTTCTTCAGCAGGGGAGTCCGACCGGTCATGACCGGTCGGGGCAGGCCGTTTTATGGCCGTTTTATGACCGTTGGAGCCTCTTTTCTATAAATATGGAGCTCCATTCTTGGGTCACATAGAGAGAAGTTTTTGAGAGCCCATTCCACACTTAACTTGTACATCATTTGGGGCCTCAAAGAGGAGGTTTTTCAAGTCATATCCCTTGTGTTTCAAACACAAGCATGGGCATTCAAATGCTATCAAGAGATGACTTGATTCCTCTCTCAAATCTAGAGGTGTGACACTAATCCACATAGGTATATCATTTGTTCAAAACCTCTAGAAGACTCTCTAGGTGAATCTCCTAGTTGGAACATCCTACACATCCCATGTATGAGATTCACCCATCCTCCTAGCACCTTGGGCATTTCAAGGCATCGCATGCAAGGTGTTTGATCGAATGTGGCTGAGGCATTGGCAACGCAACGGCGGCACGATCGAGGGAGCAAAGGGAAGCTGATTGAAGCACGGGAGAGCGGAGATCAAGCTACCCAATCCGGCGCTAAACAAGGGGCTCATCCGACAAGTAGGTTGTCTTATTTGAGAGTCCATTTTAGAGTTTGTTTGTCAACTCGCCTTAGGGACGTTAGCCGTTCCTTGGCTCGTCAGCCGGGCCTAAACTAAGTCTCCAAGGGGGAGCCTCCGACATGGGAGTAAACGTGCGATTGGGTTGAGAGTTAGCCCTTGGTTCAAAACTCCGGTGACGGTTGAGAGGTGAACTGATAAAACCTCCGTGTGTAAAGGTTGAGAGGTGAACCTCATTTAAAACCTCCGTTAGTGAATGCCGGTGTGCTCAAAGGGGTTGAGTACTTGAACCGGGAGTGGAGTAGACACGTAGTCGAACCACTATACATCCTTGTGTTTGTGATTGTTCTTGAGCACATTCTATCTTTGCATTGTTAGTTTGAATTGCTTAATTATGAATGATTGATATGAATGCATGCTAGGCACCTTTTAGGCATCCTCACACAAGATGTACCTTCACTACTTGTGTAGACTTGAGCTCATTGATCCACTCTCATAAGTCTACACAAGTTGCATAGGAAAGAAGCGTTATTAGTTGAATCATTTTCTTACCTATGCATGCTTAGACTAGGTTTGATTATTGCTTAACCCTTGCTAGTCTATTTGATTGGACCCACCAAGGCTTGGAAGCCAAGGTGTTCTTGCTTACAACGCTTATTTTGTTGAATTGTATTAGTAGGCGAAAAGATTTTCAAAAAGGTCCTATTCACCCCCCCCCCCCCTCTAGGTCCATAGCCATATCTCCAAGTGTCTCTACAAGCGGTGAAACCGCAATTTCAACATGCGTCCAAGGCAACATGCGCATGATCCCTCTTCACAATCACATGCGCTTGGTGAAATTTGATTTTTTGTGGACCCGGGACCCGATTAACATACTATAAATACCCCTCTACTTGATGAGACAGGGACGAGATCATCACTCCCAGAGCACTCTTCTTGCAGAGGTAAAAGTTCCTCACCGGAATCCTCACTGGGATAGGGACATGCGCCCATCCCTTCACCGGATGCCCTCGCCGGAAAGGGATTTCTCCCACCGAAGTAAAATCCTCCAAGTCCCATGGGACATGCGCTCATCCTTTTATTGGAAGCAAATGGGAAATTTCTCAAGTCCTTGGAGGACATGCGCCCAAGGGAGAAGCCACATGCGCACAAGTGCGCCCATGGGGCAGGCACATGCGCTTACCTCCCTTCCCTTCCCTCTCTCTCCTCACTTTTCTCTCACATGCGCTTGAGGGAGAGGGCACATGCGCCCACCTCAGCCACATTGTAAGACCCGTACCCTGAAGTGCCCTCCGTACGTTTAGTTTCCGGTACAGGTACGTCCCGGACGGACCAGATTAGCGAGTCTTGATCGCGACCCTGATTTAATACGGCAACGACCCAAGACCTATACCCCAGCGACCGCGTAGGCGCTGCGATTCCAACGCCGCGCGGCACGCCTCATTGCGATACCCGGTGTGAAAGATGCGTACTTTTGTGCAATCCGAGGTGGGCCGTGCAACGCGTGTGTAGCGTGGGTCCCACTTGCACAAATCCCAACAACATGTCAAATCAATCACCATACCCACCCCATCATTCTCTCACCTCCAAAGTCAACACAACCCATACCTCTCATGCTAGCCAACCCATACGTCTCCCATCATCATCATCATTATCTAGCCATCATCACAACCCATACCTCCCATGCTAGTCATCATCACCATATTTCTAAGAAACCCCCCCCCCCCCCCCCCCCCCCCCCCCCCCATTTCCCAAGCACCACTTGTCCATTGCAATTCCAAGATTTGAGAGAGAGAGAGAGAAGAGAAAGAAGAGAGAGAAGTAGAGAGATTTAGAGGGAGATCAAGAGAGAGAAAGAGAGAGTTAGAGAGATTGAAGGAGGAGATCAAGCTTGGAGGACCCCGATCATCATCCGGACCGTCCGATCGGCAATCCAACCGTCCAACCATCATCGTGAGTGCAAACTTTTCCCCCCTTTTCTCGTTTACTTTTCATTTTCTTCCCTTGGGCCCACCTTGTGATGGGCAATGAGATGGATGGGCTGGATCGTCCATGAATGGGTCCCACCTTTGATGGTGTGGATCCCACTTGGGGACCCATTTGTGTCATAAATAGTATGGCCAACAGCCCACCATGATGTATGTAGTTCATCCACCCTGTCCACCATGTGGACCCACCATGCAATGGCCCAGCTGATGAATGGATTAGATCCTGCACGTGTGGACCCCACCAGTCCGGACGACCACAAGTACAGCAACAACAACAAAAGAAGAAAAAAAAAAGAAAAGAAAAAAAAGAAGAAAGACTGAAGAGATGGCTGCTGGACAGCCAGTGTCCAGAGGACGCTGCTGCCCAGCAGCGCTGGGACGAAGCCCCTTTTGGGCGTTGACGTTGGGGCCCACTCGTGGGACCCCCTTTGATGCATGTAGTTGATCCACGCCGTCCGTCTGTTTCTCCAGCCCATTTTATGTCTGGACACCAAGAATAAAGTAGATCCAGATCTCAGGGTGGACCATACCATCGAAAACAGTGGGGGAAAACAATGTCCACTATTGAAACTACCCTGGCCCACCGTGATGTTTGTAGACGGAATCACCTACCCAATATTGGGCTTATTTGGTCCCTAACGAGCTGGGAAACCTGTTGAATAGATTGGATCTTCCCTAAGTGGGCCCCCACCTGAAATGACTAAGAGAAAAGAAAAAGAAAAAAAATATATATAAAAAATAAGTAACGTCCAGACGCTGGACGTTCACAGCGTCTAGGACGCTGGAACCGTCCAGCGTCAGGACGGGTGGAATGGGGTCCCCACTCGTGGGACCCACCTTGATGTTTGTGTTCCATCCACACCGTCTATCTGTTTTCCCATATCATTTTAGGGCCAGGCCTCAAATTTGAAACCGATCCAAATTTTAAGTGGACCGCACCGCATGAAACAGTGGGGAGAATGATTTGTACTGCTGAATTTCCTCAACCCTCCTTGATGTTTGCAGCCCTCACAACATATCCAATATAGGGCTCTATGGGTTCCCCTTGAGTCGGAGAACCTAATGAACGGAGTGGATCAGTCCCATGTGGGCCCCACATGATATGAGTGTAACAAAAAAAAAAGAAAGAAAGGAGGAGACCCTCTCTGACGCGCTGGAAGTACCCAGCGTCCGTGGACGCTGGGCTCGTGGGGTGTCAACTGGTGGCCCACTCGTGGGTCCCACCATGATGCATGTGCTGTATCCACACCGTCCATCCATTTGGGGAGATCATTTTAGGGCATGATCCCAAGAATGGGTCAGATCCAAGTCTCAAGGGGGCCCCACCACAGAAAACAGTAGGGACAGTGACCCTACGTTGAAACCTTCCTACGGCCTACCATGATGTTTATTTGAGATCCAACCTGGTCATAGCTCACACACGTGTGTTGGCTGGGCTGCCCAGCAGGTGGCCCACTCATGGGACCCACCTAGAATGTATGCGCTTCATCTATTCCGTCCATATGTTTTTCCAGCTCATTTTAGTGGCTGAGCCCAAATTTTAAGCATATCCAAACGGTAAGTGGGCCATGCCATGGGACGACAGTGGGAATAATGATCCTCACCGTTGAGATCTTCCCAGCCCTTCAGTGATGTTTATTTGTTATTCAACCTGTTCATAAGATCACATGTATATGGATGAATGGGAAAATAAAAATATTAGTTTGATTCAAAACTCTTAGGGCCCATTTGGGTGCTACGCTCTGTGAGTCCCACCACGATGCATTTGTTTTATCTATGCCGACCTCTATTCCTCCAGATTATTTTAGGGCCGTGAGCCCTCATAATGAGGTAAATACAAACCTCAAGTGGACCACACTATAGGAAACAGTGGTCATTGATGCCACCTTTGAAACCTTCCTTGGGGCCATTGTAATGTTTATTTATCCATCTAACCAAAGGTGATGGGGCCCAACTTTGGGTCCCACCTTGATGAATGTGGGGTATACCTTATCGCTCTTCTTGGCAAGGGTATGGGCCCAGTTTTGGGTGGGCCACACGTAGAAAATAAGGGTGATTGAATGCCTACCATTGGAAACTTTACAGGACCCATCTATTATGTTTATTTGCCATTCTTCTTGTTCTTAAATCACTCAACCATGGGTAGGGTTCCACACATGTGGTGTGCGGGCCCCACCATGGTGTTTGGTTGCCATCTCACTTGATTAGTGGGAAAGCACAAATATCGGGTTGATCCCAAACTGTTGGGGCCCATTGATGTATGTGGCTCCCCCACTCCTTTGTACGATTATACCCAACCACGGGTCCACCTTGTTATGCACGTGTTCTATCCACGTCAGCCATTGGCTACCATGGTGCGATATGTATGTTGGCCATCCATTAGGACCGCCTTAAATTTGTGCTTGATCTAAACCATCCGAATGAATGGACCCTAGCATGTTATGTACAAGATGGCTTTGGGACCACCTTAGTGTGTGTGTTCGAATGACCGCATTGTCCATCCCGTGGATCCACCTTGATGATTAGTTGTGTAAATCCTTATTGAAAGGTCATCCTTAGAGTTGCTTGATCCAAGTCACAGGGCTACCTTCTTAAAACTCACCCTGTTGAACCGTCTTGTCAATTCACCTTGTTAACTCACCATGTTGACCCGCCTTGTCAACCTGCCTTATTGGCTCACCTTGTTGACTCACCATGTTGATTGATCTTGGTAACTCAGCATGTATACTCATATGACTCACCCCTTCTACCCTTGTACCCAACTATTAAAGGCCACCATATCATGTATATCTCATCCACACCGTCCGTTTACCCTTAGGGCGAGTGTGGGGCTCATCCTCGACGTTCGTATGTCATCTAGGCTATCCATTATATGGAGCCTATCGTGTAGTATGAGGTTAGACCTATCGTCCCTTTTTGGACCTCATTGTATTGACCATCTATCTCAGATTACCCTACCATGTATGATTCTCTGTCATGACCTGTCTATCTTGTAACCCGTTCTATGACATTCCTTTTACGGACCTATTATTGTGTTTATCTCAACTGTACTACAGGATTATGGGTCTCGGCATGATTTTGGGTATTCTACTCTTGCCGCTCAAGTAGGTTCTACCTTTGATGTGTCGGTAGTGTGTTCAATCATTTCCTTTCCATTTGGGTTATCTGAATATTGAAGGTTAATCCACACCGTTCAGTTGTTGGACCATCTGTGTTGTTGTATACCATCCATTTAGAGTCTTTTCTCTTTATGTTTATAAGTGAATTATCTTTTTATGCTATTTTTAGTATGTCTATTGTCACACGTAGTGTTGTTGAATACTCATATGTGATCTTTATACTATATGCTTCGACGACCACTATGCATGTGTAATGAGTATACATCCCGAATTACCATTGTTAGTTGGGGACCACTAGGGCATAAACGCATTCATAAAGCATTCGAGATGTAGTCGCGCAAATGTAATTCACGTGCTCTCTATCGCAAACCTCTCCAATAGGTATGGGACTATTCGAGGACAGGAATCTATCATCCTGACTTACACTGTATGGTAGGCATAACTTAGCATACCTTGTAGCCCTTGGTGCGAGATTCCCTGGCTAGCGACATCCCGCACTATGACTCGATCATTCATATGTGTCCCCTCATCTTAATCATATCTCAATAAGTTGGACTAGATTGATTTATAGCCATTGTGGTAGATAGACTACTTGTTGGCACTCATACTGTATACTTGACTCATGCATCATGAATGCTTGGCTCATCTGATTGTATTGTATCAACCGGTCATATCGGTCGTGATTGTCGTGTAGTTCATTACCAGCTGACGGTGACATTGTGTTTGAGACCTTATAGTTTTATGGTACTCTTTGGAGACTTGCACGGGCATGTCGTCCCATGTTTGTATGCATGGTTGCATTTCGCACCGTCTGCTTGTGCCGCATATAGCATGGTTACTACGTTGCAAACCACGATGGAATTGAACACCGGAAATATGTGATCTTTAAACTGGATGCCAAAGATGTCCCTGGGTGAAAGTCCCTGAACCCGTTGGTACCAAGGTGGGTGCTCCATTCAAGGAGCGGGTGGTTTAATCATACACCAGTATGCCGAATACCAAACGGCGGTGTTTTCCACTGCACGTGGTCAGTTTGGAAGGAGGTCTGACCTAACCTGCCGGAAGAGTGTTAGCAAAGTGGGTTGAGTTTGACCAGCTGTGAGTAGGTCCGCTATTGCACCAGATAGGCTTTGGCATTCTACTGGTGAGTAGTGAGGTCTGTGAGACCCCGGTGATGTTCTGTATGGTGTGGGACAGTTCTGACGTGGGCGGGTGTGATGTGGGTGGGGCTGTAAGCCTGGGCGAGCTACCACACTGGGCGAGCTACCAGTTCCGAGTCCTGCATTGCTTGGGCGATTGAGTTATGACTGTTCGTATCTGGACCACTGTACTTAGAGGTGGTGATTTGTATACATGCATTGGATCATTATATGCGACATTAGGCCCTGTAGGCCATTGCATAGTATGAGTTGAAATTGCGTCGGGTAGCCTAACACGACACCCTACGCATACGCGTGCGCAAGCTTGAGGAGCAACTAGAATTATGGCTGAACCTATAGGAGGGGGGTGAATAGGACCTTTTTCAAAATCTTTTCGCCTACTTAACAAATTCAACAAATTATACTACGTAAGCGATTAACACTTCGGCTTCCAAGCCTAAGTGGGTCCAATTAAAAGACTAGCATATGATAAAAGCTATAAACAACCTAGTCTAAACAAGCATAGATCAATTAAATGATTAAGCTAATGAAGAACCTAATCTATGCTACTCAAATAGACTTGAGTGAGGATGGATCAAGAAGTTCAAGTCTACTTGAGGTAGTGAAAGTACATCTTATGAGTGTGGATGTGCCTATCAAGTGCCTAGCATACATTCCTAACTAAGCATTCATAATTAACAAGTTAAACGCAATGCATAAGGAGAAATGTGCTCAAGAACAATCACAAACACAAGGATGTATAGTGGTTCGACTACGTGTCTACTCCACTCCCGGTTCAAGTACTCAACCCCTTTGAGTACACCGGCATTCACTAGGGAGTTTAAATCTGGTTCCTCCCAACCAAGGTGTTTTAACTCGGATCCACCCAACCGGGGAGTTTACAGGTTCCTCCCAACCTACACGTTTGCACCCGTGTTGGTGGCTCCCCCTTGGAGACTTTGTTTTAGGCCCGACTAACGTGCCAAGGAACGGCTGACGTCCCTAGATTTTAGGCCCAACTAATAGGCCAAGGATCGGCTAACGACCCCGGGGCGAGTTTGTCAAACAAACTCTACACTCAACTCCCACAGGGAATTGAGTGGATGGACTCTTAACAAGACAACCTACTTGTCGGATTGAGCCCCTTGTTCAGCGCTGCTTCGGGTTGCTTCTTCTCGCTCTCCCGTGCTTGAATAAGCTCCCCTTGTGCTCCCCCGATCTTTGACGCCGTTGCTTTGCCAAGGCTTCAGCTCCAACGATCAGCTACCTTGCATGTGATGCTCCATTGGAGATGCCCAAGGTGCTAGGGAATGGTGAAACCTCTACAAATGGTAGGAAATGGGTTTCCTAGAGGAATGCACCTAAATAGACTCCTAGGTAGTGTTTAGACAAAGGATTTAACTATCATCAAGGTGTCTAAACCCTAGGAATCAAGAGGGAACAAGTCCTATTCTCAAGATGCCATTGAATGGCCCAAGCTTGTGATGAAAACACAAGGAGAATGGCTTGCTATAGGTTTGGGATAGAGCCTCTAATGATCTCTAGCAATGGTGGCTTCTATCTCCTCAAAATCCCCTCTCTTGGCTCAAAAAAACGAATCCCCCTTTTAAATAGATTTTCTTCCAACGGTAAAAAAACGGGCAGATTCGCGCATCTCCGATTGATCGGAAGAAGGTCCGATGGATCGAAGACCTGTCCGATTGATCGGAGACAAGTCCGATTGATCGGAAATCTATCCAGTGAAGTCTCTGGAAGATATTCCGATTGATCGGAACACTGTCCGATTGATCGGACGGACCCCTTCCGATGGATTGGAATACTGTCCGATTGATCGGAAATATGTCCAGTGGTTTTTCAAGGTTGCTGGAAAAATTTCCGATTGATCGGAGCTTCTGTCCAATTGATCGGAGTCCTATCGGAGCCAGTGTCCGATTGATCGGAGTCATATCGGAAACTGCTGTTTGAGCCTATTTGATTACAGCAGCTTCCACCTCTTTAATTAGTCTAATTTATCATGTTTTTCATGGAGTTCTAAGACTAATGATGATGACTAAAGGTATACCTAGTTGGTGCAAGTCATCTAAGAGGTTATGGATTAGGTTTTGGTCAAGGCAAGGCACACCAAGGCATCACTTTTACCTGTTTCTTCTTCCTTGATGCAGCCGGTCCGTCTTGAGTCTTCGTTCTTCGTCTTCATTAAGCTCAACCGACACTAGACCCACTGACCTAAGTAATTGACAAACAAGGTGCACTAGTATGCCATAGAAAAGTGCACTAACAATCTCCCCCTTTGTCAATTACTTACAAAAACCTAACCTACCAAAACAAATACATGTACAAGAGATTACATTGATATGAAATAAAATACAGGACTCTTGACATGTCTAAACTAAGCAGCTCCTCTTCAGTTTGCTCCCCCATAACCTGTTAATCCCTACATCACAAAACATAGCAAACTAGTTTTGGTGGGACTTGATCTTTCTCCCCCTTTTTGTTAGCAATTGACAAGCTATTCTCTCCCCCTTAATGATGCAACAATTAAGGTCAAGGTAAGAGAAGATAGTATGTCATAATTATAACTATAAACACATGCTAACAAGGAGAGTATGGGGTGCATGATACATAAATACATGGAGCATGCTAAGGAACATGATTAACAAGAAAATGAAACTATCTAAGCATAGTTAATCATGCATAATTGGTCATCTATGATATACACTAAGCATTAAAGCTCAAGGGCTTATAGCCCAATCAACCAACCTCCCCTATTGGTATATCAAGACCAATACTAAGCAAAGATTAGCATACAATGAAGCATAAAACTCAAGATGATTAACTAATCTAAGCATGGTGATAATCTAGCAAGCAAATGTATCAAATAAAAGCAAGGCTAAATTACCAAAATTTGGGCTCATGAGGCTTGAATCCTCTGATTTTCCCATACACACATAAATGAGGCTGAAATCCTCAGATTTACCTATATAAGCATTTCTAGCTACCCTCACTAACTATGTTTAGTTTGATAAGCCTAAGGGTAACTAATTTCCTCAACACCCTCATAAAATGTAGCATGAGGTGAGGGGTTGGGAACTCCTTCTACTCCTAGAAGGGATAGCGGTTGGGATCCCCTCTTAGATAAGCGGGAAGAGGGGTAGTGGTGGAAGCCAAGAGAGCTAGATCATTATATTGGCTCCCATCACTAGCAGAGTCATCGGATTTGGAGTCCGACTTCTCTGTATTATCCCACGTGGCAGCCATCGCCTTTTTACCTTTCGGTTTAGGCCTTTCCGGACAGTCCGGGGCAATATGGCCATGTTGACCGCAACCGTAACATCGGACGGATGAAGGTTTGGATGATTTCCCTTTATGTTTATCACCCTTCTTGTCCTTCTTGTCACGGCTATTCCCTCTATCAAATTTGAGGAATCGCTTGAATTTTTTGTTTAATTTTTCTTCCTCATCATCCTCATCATCGCTATCTTCCTCCGACTCACTCTTAATTTTCTTATGTTTGTGAGAGGATTTTAGGGCGATGTTTTTCTTCCTAGAGGGGGCCTTAAAGTGTAGTTCATGAGTTTGTAGGGAACCTATGAGTTCTTCTACTTTCATGTTATCTATATCTCTACACTCCTCTAAGGCAACTATCTTGGAGTCAAATCTTCCCGGGAGGGACCTAAGTATTTTTCTACAAATCCTTCCTTCCGGAACCCGATCCCCCAAGACAAACATGGAGTTACAAATATCTGACAATTTAGTATAAAACTCCATGAAAGTTTCAGTCTCTTCCATCCTAATATTTTCAAATTTGGTGGTAAAGAGCTGAAGCTTCGAGCGTCTTACTGTGTTAGTTCCCTCGTGGGTAACCTCAAGTATATCCCACGCTTCTTTTGCAGTTGCGCATGTGAGAATGCGCTGAAATTCTTCCGGGGAAACCGCACAGCAAATCGCATTGAGAGCTTTGGCATTTGCCATGTATTGAGCTCTCTCTATGTCATCCCATTTGGAATCATCTTTGGGAATGACAATATTTTTCCCATCAACCTCCACTTCCTCGGTGGGCAAGGTATATCCAGTTTGTGTGCTAAGCCACACCGGACGGTCCATGGATTGGAGAAAAATTCTCATTCTCGCCTTCCAATAAGCATAGTTGGACCCGTCAAAGAAAGGTGGACGGTTGGTGGCACTCCCATCTCGGTTAGACATGATGCTAGTGCTCCGGTATCGGATCTTACTCTAGACGGTTACGTCCTTGAAGAGCAACCCGCTCTGATACCAATTGAAATTGCGTCGGGTAGCCTAACACGACACCCTACGCATACGCGTGCGCAAGCTTGAGGAGCAACTAGAATTATGGCTGAACCTATAGGAGGGGGGTGAATAGGACCTTTTTCAAAATCTTTTCGCCTACTTAACAAATTCAACAAATTATACTACGTAAGCGATTAACACTTCGGCTTCCAAGCCTAAGTGGGTCCAATTAAAAGACTAGCATATGATAAAAGCTATAAACAACCTAGTCTAAACAAGCATAGATCAATTAAATGATTAAGCTAATGAAGAACCTAATCTATGCTACTCAAATAGACTTGAGTGAGGATGGATCAAGAAGTTCAAGTCTACTTGAGGTAGTGAAAGTACATCTTATGAGTGTGGATGTGCCTATCAAGTGCCTAGCATACATTCCTAACTAAGCATTCATAATTAACAAGTTAAACGCAATGCATAAGGAGAAATGTGCTCAAGAACAATCACAAACACAAGGATGTATAGTGGTTCGACTACGTGTCTACTCCACTCCCGGTTCAAGTACTCAACCCCTTTGAGTACACCGGCATTCACTGGGGAGTTTAAATCTGGTTCCTCCCAACCAAGGTGTTTTAACTCGAATCCACCCAACCGGGGAGTTTACAGGTTCCTCCCAACCTACACGTTTGCACCCGTGTTGGTGGCTCCCCCTTGGAGACTTTGTTTTAGGCCCGACTAACGTGCCAAGGAACGGCTGACGTCCCTAGATTTTAGGCCCAACTAATAGGCCAAGGATCGGCTAACGACCCCGGGGCGAGTTTGTCAAACAAACTCTACACTCAACTCCCACAGGGAATTGAGTGGATGGACTCTTAACAAGACAACCTACTTGTCGGATTGAGCCCCTTGTTCAGCGCTGCTTCGGGTTGCTTCTTCTCGCTCTCCCGTGCTTGAATAAGCTCCCCTTGTGCTCCCCCGATCTTTGACGCCGTTGCTTTGCCAAGGCTTCAGCTCCAACGATCAGCTACCTTGCATGTGATGCTCCATTGGAGATGCCCAAGGTGCTAGGGAATGGTGAAACCTCTACAAATGGTAGGAAATGGGTTTCCTAGAGGAATGCACCTAAATGGACTCCTAGGTAGTGTTTAGACAAAGGATTTAACTATCATCAAGGTGTCTAAACCCTAGGAATCAAGAGGGAACAAGTCCTATTCTCAAGATGCCATTGAATGGCCCAAGCTTGTGATGAAAACACAAGGAGAATGGCTTGCTATAGGTTTGGGATAGAGCCTCTAATGATCTCTAGCAATGGTGGCTTCTATCTCCTCAAAATCCCCTCTCTTGGCTCAAAAAAACGAATCCCCCTTTTAAATAGATTTTCTTCCAACGGTAAAGAAACGAGCAGATTCGCGCATCTCCGATTGATCGGAACTAAGTCCGATTGATCGGAGCTTTTGTCCGATTGATCGGAGTCATATCGGAAACTGCTGTTTGAGCCTATTTGATTACAGCAGCTTCCACCTCTTTAATTAGTCTAATTTATCATGTTTTTTATGGAGTTCTAAGACTAATGATGATGACTAAAGGTATACCTAGTTGGTGCAAGTCATCTAAGAGGTTATGGGTTAGGTTTTGGTCAAGGCAAGGCACACCAAGGCATCACTTTTACCTGTTTCTTCTTCCTTGATGCAGCTGGTCCGTCTTGAGTCTTCGTTCTTCGTCTTCATTAAGCTCAACCGACACTAGACCCACTGACCTAAGTAATTGACAAACAAGGTGCACTAGTATGCCATAGAAAAGTGCACTAACATGAGTATATAGCCTTGGTAGGCTGGTTACCTGTATTGCATGCTTGCATAGCCATGGCAGGTTAGTTATCTTTATTGCATGCTTGCATAGCCGTTGTAGGCTGGTTATTCATATCATATGATCGTGTAGCCTAATTAGGCTAAGTTTGGTTTAGATTTCTCATCATGCTTTACTGCTTACTCTGATATTTAGCATGTTTGTCATACGCATTGCGCACGCACACACGCACTCACAAAGCTTCGTTCGAAGCTTATGCGCGTTTGTTACGCTGCAGGTTATACCAGAGTGTATCAGCAACGTTGAGTTGGAGTTGGGAGTGCAGTAGCAGGAGGTGTTGGATTGTGCACAGTTTTTATATTTACGCATTGTGTATTTACTTTTCAGTACTGTATGTAAACGAAATGATTTAGTGGAAATATTATGCTTGTCTTTGATGGTACTCATATGGTGATGCTCATGTTTAAAAAAAAAATTCAGACCCTAAAATCCTCCTTGTGGTATCCCAGGATCGGAACCTGACGTGTAGGGTTAGGATCCGAGATCGGGGTACTACGGAGGCTGCCACCTCTGAATTCGGGGACGTCGAGAACCGAATTTGGGGCGTGACACACATGCACCCACATCCCATAGTAGATGTGCTTGGACGCTGATGGGGAGTTGGGGCCTTCGATGATGTGGCCCGCCTTCGATGTGGCCCACCTTCTGATCGTGTCAGCGCACCTAGACACACATCAATACCCTCTATCCATCCCCCGGACTGGATTCGCCAACGGTCGATGCTAAGTGGGCCAAATCAGCAATTTGATCAAAAAGGGCCAACACTTAGCCAATATTGTAAACCTCGGAAACCCTTCCGAAAGAGCCAGAAACGGCCGAAATCGAGAGGAATCGAGCGGAATTTGACTGAACTTGAGAGGGAGACTTCTCTCCGCCATAACATGATATATCATAATCATGCACCGCAACAAGGTTATCCAAACTCAGGAGTCCCAAATACCTTAATCAAGTGGTCAGCAGGCCCACTACTTAGTTGTTTTCAGCCTTGGGAAGTGCCCAGTCGGCTCGGAAATAGACCCATGCTAAACAAATCGAAATGCGATCGTACTGCGATACTCGTGGACATAATCCACCCCTATCCAAAGATGATCGTGACAGGTATTCACCAAATCCTCCGATCAGATCGTAAACAGGCCCTAGGAAGTGCCCTGATGGCACAAATATCTACAAATGCCAAGTGAAATCAATCACGATCGCAAAGAGGCGAGGGCAAAATATCGACGACATAAAGATATATACGAAGCGGGTTGATCAAATCAAATGCATAATTTGTTTGATACAGTGAACATCTAGCATAAATGCAATCTTCTCTTGAGCATGCATAAAGCATAGTTACTTTGTACTGTACTCATTTGCATCCATTGCATGAATTTATTTCATCTCGGACGAGTTAAGAGACTAAACCAAAGGGGACTATGGTTATCATCGAAAACCATAATGAAAGAGTTTTAAACGTCTGAAACACTTCATCGTTAAGACCAGTTGATGTGCGTCCTGTCCAAGGCGGGATCCGTCAGTTGAGTGGCTAAGGGAATGAGTGCCTTCCAGCAAGTCACCCGTCCCATCGGAGACGGTCACTGGCCCTGGTTGCAGTAAGTGAACACCGTGAAGTGTATCCCTGAAAGTCATATCGTCCATAGAGACGCGTCATGACACTGAGATATATGACTCGGTCGAAACCCTGTTTGCATAAAGACCCCATGGAGTGCCTTCCAACAAGTCACCCATCCCATCGGAGACGGTCACTGGCCCTGGTTGCAGTAAGTGGACACCGTGAAGTGTATCCCTGAAAGTCATATCGTCCATAGAGACGCGTCATGACACTGAGATATATGACTCGGTCGAAACCCTGTTTGCATAAAGACCCCATGGAGTGCCTTCCAGCAAGTCACCCGTCCCATCAAAGACTATCACTGGCCCTGGTTGCAGTAAGTGGACACCGTGAAGTGTATCTCTGAAAGTCATATCGTCCACAGAGACGTGTCATGACACTGAGATATACGACTCGGTCGAAACCCTGCTTGCACAAAGACCCCATGGAGTGCCTTCCAGCAAGTCACCCGTCCCAGCGGAGACGGTCACTGGCTCTGGTTGCACTAAACGGAAACCGTGAAGTGTATCCCTGAAAGTCATGTCGTCCATAGAGACGCGTCATGACACTGAGATATACAACTCGGTTAAAATCCTGGTTGCTACTCAACTAGGAACGCCCGAGGAGTATGGGATCGACATCTAACTGGTCTTAACGATGGCTTAGTCCATAATAAATCCTAGACTTAATTTCTGCGACCATGAACTTGAGACTATAATTCCTGACGATTTAAACTACTGGCTCGATCTATCCGAGCTTCATTCCTTTAATATTCCATCTATTGTATAACTGCAATTCATAGTGGAATCTTGTCGCTTTGTGCCGTGGTTTTCTCCCGTAAGGATTTCCACGTAAAAATCTCTGTGTTGTCTATGCTGTACTTTATTTATATTTATGCTCTTTTAATGCTTTATTTAATTCATTTATGATACATGCATGCATTTACTTTTGCCTTCTAATCAAGGGTGATCATCCGTTGATGTAATTAAGGGTTCGTGACCAGTTCACAGCCCGGAATGTAAAAGATCTCGAAATCTCTGGAATAAAATTCACCTCGCGGTGCTTTCTCGTGTATACTTTGTGATTGCTTATGATTGTCTATGAATGTCTCTATACTTAGAATTCCCCCAGAATAATGAAACACAGGAAAAAGACTGGTTTCGAGCAGTTTTGATTTTTCTGAGCTCTAACAAACTGGCGACTCTGCTGGGGAACTTGAATAATACCAGAATCTCTGGTTATCTTTGAGTAAAGAAACATCCTAAGATAAATCGTTCACAAACACAGATGTATGCATAAGAAAGTTCCGCTAGGAGAAATGTTCGGCGCCTTTACGGGCGCCAAACTGGCGACTCTCAACGGGAACGTTCTTCCCTTCATCTTTAAAGCAAAAGTTTTCTAAAAGAATTTTAAAATCTCGCATGACATGCATATGATTCGTACTTATATGATTTTGTCAGTCATTGAGCCATATCGCTATTGGTAAGGACGCATCTTCTCTCCTTTCAAATGTGCTGGGTGTTCTAATGTGCATATGACTGTGCAGAGAAAGACAGAAAGACAGAAAGACAGAAAAGAATCAACCATCAAAACTATATAAATGGCAACCACTATGGTCTTCCTAGCTTCTGGGGGATTTTACTTCCCTCACCTCGTGACAGCAAAAACAGTGATTCCCGAAGCCAATTGGCAACTTGTCTAGAGACGCCGATCACCAAAGAAAGTCAAAAGCAGACAAGTGACTTCAGTTAGGGTAGAAACAGTGAAGACACAGAGCAGTGTGAGGAAACAGTGGAAGCCGGTCCGCAGGAATGAAAGCCGCAATGCTATCAGAGCTACCGTGTCACCCAGGCCAGAATTCTCCTTCGTCGTTGTCGATTTCCCTGGTAATGATGGGAACAACTCTACCAGTCAAAACACCGAACCAATTCACTATCCAGGGATTGACTGAGACTGCAATGAAGGCATGCTCTACTGAAACCAATATGACCAGGGCTAGACCACAGCGAGTGCAGGTTGCAGTGGTGCAAGTCGTAGAAAAGGAGGCGAGCGGGCAAGATGCAGAGCTGCCTCCAATCCAAGAGCAAATAGATGAAATCATTCAGGTCCAAGAAGACACAGCCAGAGAGGTCAGAGAAATAAAAGAAGCATTGGTGGCTTTAGTCACCCAGGGGGTAGTCAGAAGCCCAACCATTCCCTTTGGACAACCACTGGGAGAGTCACAGGATACAACAGGAGAACAGGTAGCCGTAGAACCATAAATTCGCCCAAGGAATGTTGCATTCGAGCGTGCATCGCCGCAACCATCTCATGCCACGAAAGAAGAGTTGTCCCAGACAGTTGCGAACCTGATGCGTCAGGAAAAATAGAAGGAGAAGAGAGGGAAATCCCGTTCCCTGATGACTTTAGACATCCCGACTTCCACAATTCAACGGCAAAGGGTCACCAGAGGAACATATGACCCAATTCATGACAGTGCTAGGGAATTTTTCCGTAGTACCTCAATATTGCCTACGATTGTTTGGGTCGAAGCTGATTGGAAAGGCTTTTCAATGGTATATGTCATTACCCGCAGGGTTTATCAAGACCTGGGATCATATGCAAGATTTGTTCATTTCCAAATTTTTCTCAACTGAGCGAGAAGTCTCGCTGACGGATTTAGCCTTAGTCCATCAGAGGCAAGGAGAGTCAGTCGAGGCGTTTATTGACAGATGGGGAGCTATAGCGGCTCAATGCCGAGAGTTGCCTCGCGAGCCTGAACAAGTCAAGATGTGTACGCAAGCCATGGACCCAATAATCTCATTCGGTTTATCCGGACACAATTTTTCAACGTTCAGGGACCTAGCGACAAAGGCCCATATGGTAGAGGAAGCCGCGCTGAGAACACAATTCAAAGTGGAGAGACCGAAGCGTGAGATCGGGAAGACGGTCACATCAAGTTACGTCGACAAGAGCAAAGCCTCGAAAGATCGAAAACGGTCACATCCAGAACACGAGATTAAAGGCAAGCCAGCGAAAACTCAGTTCAGAGCCGAAGGGCCACGAAAATAAAAAAAAGATGATGATTGTCGGACGGGGCAGGGTAGAAGGACGTTACTCGTTTGACCCGGAAGACCTTATCCCAATAATGGAATGCCTAGTCGAAGAAGGGGAACTACAGTTGCCAGAACTGATTCGACCAGAGGAAGCAGGACAAACAGATACCCCCAATTATTGTAAGTATCATTGAAGCTTGGGACATGAGATGGGAGAATGCCTCATCTTGAAAGGGAAAGTGGAGAGACTGATCAACCAGGGTATCATTAAGCTAATGACAGAAGAAATCAGTCGGGTTACGTCAGCTATAGTGACAATAGCACCTGCGATACCACCAGTTCATGAAGAAAGACTGGTACAAACAACAATGGTACAGGCTGTCGAAGAAAGAGAATCGGCAGGACACGACGTCGAATTGTTGGCGATCCGAGAGCAAGTCAGCAAATTGGTCCAAGCCCATAGGGAGCTATCCAAACAGATGGGAAAAGTTTAGGAGCCTTTAGCCATCTTGATCTCACAGAAAGCGACCCCTAGTACCGCTCTGCCTGTCCGACAGTTGGAAGAAGAAGCACCAGGGGCAACCCGTAATGTTGTTGAAGTAAGACAACAGAGCCACACCGAACAAATAAACGCGCGTATGTCGGGTTCAGACTCCGTGATCCCATACGAACTGCTAGGCAATATCTCTTTCACCCTTCGTAACCTGGCTGCAGAAGTTCGCATGATAGAGCAATCCGTTTCGGAAACACGATCTCAAGCAGAAAAGTCAAGACACAGAATGAGAAAGGGGACATGGGTAGACATAAGAAAGAACCCTAGAAACCGAAAACGAGCGAATCCAGGGCATGAGGCAGAGACCAGTGTAATGAGGACACAAGACAAGGGCAAAGAACCTCAGAAGTCGCGGCACATGACAATCAGTGAGCGAGATGAAAAGAACGGACCGTATACATTTAACATCAAAGACCTTGTCCCAATTATGGAGTGACTAATCGAAGAAAGAAAATTGCGACTCTCAAAGTCTGTTCGACCAGCAGAAGTAGGACGCATGGATGATCCCAACTATTTCAAATATCACAGATGCATAGGCCATAAAACTGAGCAATACTTTGTCCTAAAAGGAAAGATACAAAAGATGATAAACAAAGGCGTCGTCAGTTTGAAAATGGGAGAGTCTGATAAAACCCCGACCATACGGTTCCAGTAGATATCACTTAGGAAGAACTTCGCTCGAAGAACTCCATTTCCTAAACTTCAATAATCGTGAACGTTTACAAATAATCGAAGAACTCCATTTCCTAAACTCCATTTTCTATTTTTTATGCTTTGATATACTCAGTTTACATTAAATTCACACATAATACATTATTTTATGCATACTAGTCTCAAACACACAACACCAAGTAGTGGTTTAACAAATGAATCATTGTCATTTACTTTAGATCATGAAGCATGCGGTTAACAAGTTTTGATGTCGATTACATCGGATACAAGTGACAGTTAGGTATTCAGGACAGCTGTCTGATACTATTTTTGTCTGACAATGACCGTAAAAAGCAAAAGAACAGAATTACAGCTTCTCCAGACACCCTGTTATGAACTTCATCACATCTTTCAGCATTGCCTCCATGGTGGCCTTTGCCTCCATTAGTGTCAGCGTAGGATTCGGAATATCACGAAGTTTGATTTCTAAGGCTGCCATTTGCTTGCGTGCCGCTTCTCTTTCACTCTCGAGTTGTGCGACCTCAACACGGTTTTGATTAACAACAAGATCAAGATGAGCAACCTCAAGATTTATGGCCGTTTCTTCCGCTTGCAGCCGCGCGATCTCAGATCTAACATTAGCAAGATGATTAATACACCCGCGACGTTGAGTCTCACTATCTTCTAAGGTTGTTCTAGCATGAACCGTTGAATGTTCTCGCTACTCTATGACAGGCCGCAAAGAAGACAGCACTTGCCATTTCTCTTCGGCAGTAGGGTCAGGTTCAATCTGTTCAGTCATAATAGCCTGCGCAACAGAATCCTCGAAAGAAGAAACGCGACAGACTATTTTGGATACATCAGGCCCGATTACTCCTGCACAAGCTTCCAATGCCTTCACCCCTGCTCCTAGTGTATGCCACTCCCTTGGCTCAGCCAACGCCTTTGAAATGTTGGATAGTAGACCCCTCAGTACACTCTGCCCGAAACAGTCTAAATGATCGAAACAAGGAACGTCGAATGCTCCGTGGGTAGCCGCCTTAGAACTGACAGTAACTTTAATGAAAGGAGCAAAGCAAGTATTTAATGAAATGATAAGTATGGAAAAAGAATACATTAAGGAGATATAAAAGAACCGTACCGGTAGATGAGTCAACGACGGGTTTCGAGAAATCCACAGTATATGTCGTAGCATCAATGAATGACTCAATAGTCTCGGTCAGTAGCATCAAGGTCACATCCAGAAGTTCAGTAGTATCACTATCAGTATCGATCATTTCAGTTACCATCAGCGACTCTGCCGTACCCTCAGCACTGGAAGCACCAGGGGCCATAGATACAGTCGTGTCATTCCCTGGCATAGTGGACCCTTGCAGATTATCCTCTCCAATCGGCCCAGCCTGCTCTCTCACGCCAGCATGGTCTGATATTTCATTCACCGGCCCAGTCGTCGTTGGGTCATCTTCACTAATTAATCGACTGACACTCTTATCACCTTCAACCACCAGAAGACGTGTGAACCCGGCTTCTTGAGACCATTTCGCTAAAGGTATTCCGAAAGTATGCCAGCCATCCAACGCAGTATCCTCTTTACGATGGTCAATTGACACACTCAGGGAGATCGTATGCTTAATGCTCGACGATAAATACACTTCAGCCTGCTCTCTATAATAACCCAATTCGTCAGTGAGGACCTCTGTCAACCCTGGAGGAGGAATGTAGAGTGGATTATCAATAAAGTTGTTGTTCCGGACCAGAGCATACTGATGCACCCACCATCTCAGCCAACTATAAGGACCACTAGTCTTCCGATAGAGGCCGGGAAGCATGAACCTCGCGCCTATTCACGTCATCAAAAGTTGATGCCATATCCACTCCCAATGAGCAGGACCTGTGCCGTACGCCCGCTCGACTTTAGTTACATCTAGTAACGTCATCGGAACACCCTGATCGTACCCAAATTGCCTGGCAAACCGACTAGGGTAATAAGGTTATCACCAGAACTCTATTCCTTCGCGCAGCAGAAGTGAGGCAGTACGAATAGACACCAGAAATTCCCTATCAGTGGCATCCACAGAATGTTCATCATCAACGACTTCTCGATCTTCCCCGGCATCAGAAACAGGAAAGTGGTAGAAGCAAATCTCTGCCCAACTGCCAATTTTGGAAGCTATCCAATCAGACGACTGCGTTATCATGTTAAGTTTTCTATAGCGATAAAGAGGTGTGTGATCGGCGTGGAGATACTGGAAGAGATCTACTCCGTATGTCCATGGGAAATATATGCCCAACCATCCGCAGAAGAAATGCCATGGGCAATAAGCCGTGTTCATCCCTCACCAGGGTTGGTCTTTGTGACTCGCAATATTGCCAAAAGCCCTATATAAACTACATAGCACCGGCGGTGCTAGAGAAAATTGGAGACCATTTGCAAGAGTTCCCGCCACGACGAAGTAAGAAACCCTGACACCATCAGCACTCTTGGAGCTAGGCAACATAACCGTCGACAACCAGTATGCTAAGAATCCTGCTAGTTCGCAAGACAGTGTAAGCTCATTCGGATTGCGAAACTTTTGTTCAAAACGCTCCTTCATTAAAGCCTGGTCTTCGCGTAAGGTCCCATACTCTTCGTAATCAATGCTGCAAGAAGAAAAGAAGTGCCCATGTCAGAAACAAAGAAATTAAAGTATGTAGAGCACGAAGTACAAAAGAAGGCATCGAAAGAAGTATTACTTCATCCTCTGGCTGAAGTAGATCAACCAGTCATCATAGTGAATCTTCGTAATATTGTTGAACTGCGACAACTCAGCAAACAGCTCAAGACAAGCCTTTGAATGATAAGCATCTCGAGGACTTTTGAGCCGAAACGAAGACAGCTCTTCATCAGTTGGAATGTATTCCTGATAATATTCTCCTATCACAGACAACCCAGCCATCATCCAGAGATCCCATAAGGTTATGCTCATCTCTCCATATGGAAAGTGGAATGAATTGGTAACGGAAGACCAGTAGTTCAAGAAGCTTCGAAGAATTGTTGGATCTCAGGAGAAATGTTCAGAAGTTGCATCGATAGCTTGATACAGGCCGACTTGTTTTAAAATCCTCTCATGTCGGATCAAAATCTCTTTTGCCCACAGCTCATAACCAACTCGCTCGTTCAAATGACCCGTGTACGAAAGCTCTTCGTCGCCCACATTGTCGCCTTGTCCATGTGTCGAAACCTTTGCTCAACTGTCTCAAAATAATGGACTGGAGAAGGAGTGTGAGGATCACAAGTAAGCACAAGAAAACCATCTCTCTCGAGGAACCTACCCGCTGTTCTCTCCCATTGTCGACCAGTATGGTAGTGAACAACTGCTCGGGGGCAGATGTCCACCTCTCGACTCCATAGAACTGAAAAGGGCCTTAAACGTTGGATGGTTCGATGCTCGGGAAGGGCCTGTGCCTCACAAGAGATTTTTCATGCAAGATGACTCGGTCAGTATAAGGATTGACGATGGAGAAACCGCACGTCGTAATGATCTTGTTTCTATTCCAACCGATCTTCATTCGCTCATTCTTCGGATCAACGAGCTGTGGTAATTGCGCCGCCTGGTCAACTTCCTCAGCCGGCTTCTTACCTCGATTTCATCTCTTTTTCTTCTGAACTTCCTGGTCATCCTCGGAATGTCGGCCGCGCACGCTAGAAGGACCTGCCTCAATGACATTGGTAGCATTAGTGAACTGACAATACCAGGCAGACCATTCCTCTTTAGTCCCTTGCATCGGAGGCTCAGATGTGGTTTTATCCACATAGATACGCAGTAATACTTCATGGGAGAGCTTCTTAATTCGATCAGAGAAATCCTTCACTTCGGATTCGATTGTCTCAAAGGATTGTGAACGACAGTCTACCAAAGACGGGTTAGCAATATCTCCAGTCACCCTCTTCTTCCCGCGTCGTACACACGAAGAGCCGGAGACTTGCGATTTGGAAGCTTCTCCGAAAGATCCTGCTGCTGTCGCCATAATTTACTGCAATACGCAAACAAAAGTGCATCAAACAGAAGACCAGCGCATGCAACAGGCAACACAATGAGGTAAGCATCGCATGATTCAAGCACGGATTTTACACACAAAATACGTCAGTAAATACATGCATAAAGTCATGACCCACAACAATATGGAAATAGTGGAATTCGAGCGCACATCCGACAAATAAGAGCGCACATATCATAGCGCAGCAAATACAGTAGCAACCCTACATGTACACTCGGAGTGCGTGCGAATTCACACTAACCCCAAATGATGCATGCGCGCCCGCTCGGAAGTGCACATCATAGAACCACTTAAAGGAGAAGTTGCGAGCCATAAAAGACCAACATAAGTAGTATATCATGGGCCTCGAGCACTAAGTCCCAATCATATTCGAGCATTAAGCGAGATAGCCACAAATGGCATCGAATTTGGTTGAGAATAGTGCCAGATGCATGAGTTTTCACCAAGGGCGATGAAAAATGCCAGAATTCAAAAAATTTCACTAAGTAGTGGAGTTACTTGCACCCAAGCCAATGCCCCAGGCGCATGTGACCCCACATGCGCCCATTCCATGTAAATGGAAGTATATGTTCGTAGCATGTGACCCCACGTGCGCCCATATTCACTTCACCAAAGAGAAGCTTACATGCGCTTGCATTATGAGGGGTTTCCACACATGCATTTGTGCTGAGGGTACATGCGCTTAGCCCCATAATACTCCCACATGCGCCTAATGCATCAACAACATGCGCCTGAGTATGAGCACATGCGCCCACTCCATAAAGATGCACTACTACATGCGCCTGGAGCCAAGGGCATGCGCCTGGAGCAAGATCCCATATGCCCATTATCAGTTGGAGGGGCACATGTGCCCATGGGAAGGCCACATGCACTTACTCCCTCATGAGAAGTTCTCTCACCTTTTGAATTTTGGTTTTCTTAATTCGGAAATGACCAAATGACTCAATGAGTCCGGTATTTATACTTGAGCCTGGGGACCGGTGCACCGCACTGGCCTGCAGTAAGCATCCATCGCAGCGCACCGGGGGGGGGGGGGGGGGGGGGGGGGCACTTGTTGGGGCTCAAATTCGCACCCATTGTAAAATAGTATTCAGCGATCCATCTACGATGATTTGGACTGATTTCGAAACCCAAAATACTCAGAAAACGCCAGTGCAACCCAAACATGCGCGATCATGATTGAAACCTACAAATGTTATTTCAGGGGTAAAATCAGGACATGCAGATTACTGCCAAATGATCCAAAACGCCCTAAAACCCTTAACATGTAAGTTTCAAAGTCGCGCGATGCATATCCTTACCTGCGCGCACCGAAATGCGTTTTGCCCGTCTGGAGCTGACCCAAAGGGCCCGAAAGTGTACAGGTACCATTTTGGACTAGAATTAGACATGCAGATGGCCTTCAAATGATCCAGAACGCCTGAAAAACCTTAAGTAGCAAGTTTGAAGTCCTTGTGATATATATTTCTACGTGCGCGCTTCCCGGAATAATATTCTTGTACAAATAGCCGATCGGAGGGTCCAAATTGGGAAGGAACTACCAAAATTCACAGCAGATGACCATCGATACCCCACCCCGTTCATTCAGGAGGTCGATTATGGCCTAAAAGCGGCTTGGCGTCAGTAACTTCGGTCTCTGAAAAGGTAGCCCCCCTTTGAAGGTGGCCCGTCGAAGCCCAAAACCTGAAATATTCTAAGGGATGGAACATTCATTTGTTCACTCTCTCTCCACATGCATTTGTTCACTCCATCTCCACATGCATTCGTTCACTCTCTCTCCACATGCGGATGCCATGAGGAGACATGCATTTGCCCTCTCACCACATGCGCATGAGAGCCCTTTCTCTCCCTTTTCCATATTTTCAAAATTCTAAAAATATCAAAAATCATAAAAATGCATGATAAATACGGCACATGCGCACACTTTAGAGGGCACATGTGCCTGATCAGTGGCACATGCGTCCAAGGTGGGCACATGCGTCCAAGGTGGGCACATGCGCATGATCCCTCTTCACAATCACATGCGCTTGGTGAAATTCGATTTTTGGTGGACTCGGGACCCGATTAACATACTATAAATACCCCTCTACTTGATGAGACAGGGACGAGATCATCACTCCCAGAGCACTCTTCTTGCAGAGGTAAAAGTTCCTCACCGAAATCCTCACCAGGATAGGGACATGCGCCCATCCCTTCGCCGGATGCCCTCGCTGGAAAGGGATTTCTCCCACCGGAGTAAAATCCTCCAAGTCCCATGGGACATGCGCTCATCCTTTTATTGGAAGCAAATGGGAAATTTATCATGTCCTTGGAGGACATGCGCCCAAGGGAGAAGCCACATGCGCACAAGTGCGCCCATGGGGCAGGCACATGCGCTTACCTCCCTTCCCTTCCCTCTCTCTCCTCACTTTTCTCTCACATGCGCTTGAGGGAGAGGGCACATGCGCCCACCTCAGCCACATGCACCCACATCCCATAGTAGATGTGCCTGGACGCTGATGGGGAGTTGGGGCCTTCTATGATGTGGCCCGCCTTCGATGTGGCCCACCTTCTGATCGTGTCAGCGCACCTAGACACACATCAATACCCTCTATCCATCCCCCGGACAGGATTCGTCAACGGTCGATGTTAAGTGGGCCAAATCAGCAATTTGATCAAAAAGGGCCAACACTTAGCCAATATTGCAAACCTCGAAAACCCTTCCGAAAGAGCCAGAAACGGCCGAAATCGAGAGGAATCGAGCTAAATTTGACTGAACCCGAGAGGGAGACTTCTCTCCACCATAACATGATATATCATAATCATGCACCGCAACAAGGTTATCCAAACTCAGGAGCCCCAAATACCTTAATCAAGTGGTCAGCAGGCCCACTACTTAGTTATTTTCAGCCCTGGGAAGTGCCCAGTCGGCTCGGAAATAGACCCATGCTAAACAAATCGAAATGCGATCGCACTGCGATCCTCGTGGACATAATCCACCCCTATCCAAAGACGATCGTGACAGGTATTCACCAAATCCTCCGATCAGATCGTAAACAGGCCCTGGGAAGTTCCCTGATGGCCCAAATATCTATAAATGCCAAGTGAATCAATCACGATCGGAAAGAGGCGAGGGCAAAATATCGACGACATAAAGATATATACGAAGCGGGTTGATCAAATCAAATGCATAATTTGTTTGATACACTGAACATCTAGCATAAATGCAATCTTCTCTTGAGCATGCATAAAGCATAGTTACTTTGTACTGTACTCATTTGCATCCATTGCATGAATTTATTTCATCTCGGACGAGTTAAGAGACTACACCAAAGGGGACTATGGTTATCATCGAAAACCATAATGAAAGAGTTCTAAACGTCTGAAACACTTCATCGTTAAGACCAGTTGATGTGCGTCCTGTCCAAGGCGGGATCCGTCAGTTGAGTGGCTAAGGGAATGAGTGCCTTCCAGCAAGTCACCCGTCCCATCGGAGACGGTCACTGGCCCTAGTTGCAGTAAGTGGACATCGTGAAGTGTATCCCTGAAAGTCATACCGTCCATAGAGACGCGTCATGACACTAAGATATATGACTCGGTCGAAACCCTGTTTGCACAAAGACCCCATGGATTGCCTTCTAGGAAGTCACCCGTCCCATCAGAGATGGTCACTGGCTCTGGTTGCAGTAAGTGGACACCGTGAAGTGTATCTCTGAAATTCATATCGTCCACAGAGACGCGTCATGACACTGAGATATACGACTCGGTCGAAACCCTGTTTGCACAAAGACCCCATGGAGTGCCTTCCAGCAAGTCACCCGTCCCATCGGAGACAGTCACTGGCCCTGGTTGCAGTAAGTGGACACCGTGAAGTGTATCCCTGAAAGTCATATCGTCCATAGAGACGCGTCATGACACTGAGATATATGACTCGGTCGAAACCCTGTTTGCACAAAGACCCCATGGAGTGCCTTCCAGCAAGTCACCCGTCCCATCAGAGACTGGTCACTGGCCCTTGTTGCAGTAAGTGGACACCGTGAAGTGTATCTCTGAAAGTCATATTGTCCACAGAGACGCGTCATGACACTGAGATATACGACTCGGTCGAAACCCTGTTTGCACAAAGACCCCATAGAGTGCCTTCCAGCAAGTCACCTGTCCTAGCGGTGACGGTCACTGGCCCTGGTTGCACTAAACGGAAACCGTGAAGTGTATCCCTGAAAGTCATATCATCCATAGAGACGCGTCATGACACTGAGATATACAACTCGGTTAAAATCCTGGTTGCTACTCAACTAGGAACGCCCGAGGAGTATGGGACCGACATCTAACTGGTCTTAACGATGGCTTAGTCCATAATAAATCCTAGACTCAATTTCTGCGACCATGAACTTGAGACTATAATCCCTGACGATTTAAACTACTTGCTCAATCTATACGAGCTTCATTCCTTTAATATTCCATCTATTGTATAACTGCAATTCATAGTGGAATCTTGTCGCTTTGTGCCGTGGTTTTCTTCCGTAAGGGTTTCCACGTAAAAATCTCTGTGTTGTCTATGCTGTACTTTATTTATATTTATGCTCTTTTAATGCTTTATTTAATTCATTTATGATACATGCACTTTTGCCTTCTAATCAAGGGTGATCATCCGTTGATGTAATTAAGGGTTCGTGACCAGTTGACAGCCCGGAATGTAAAATATCTCGAAATCTTTGGAATAAAATTCACCTCGCGGTGCTTTCTCGTGTATACTTTGTGATTGCTTATGATTGTCTATGAATGTCTCTATACTCAGAATTCCCCCAGAATAATGAAACACAGGAAAAAGATTGCTGACGAGCAGTTTCGATTTTTCTAAGCTCTAACACCAACTTATAGTGATTTTGATGTAGAGAGGGTAGCTGACGAGTACATGGCCACGATGGACCAGCACAAAGAAGCCAAAAGGAGCAGCAAGGCTCAAGCACCCGATCACCCTAGTCGGTCGCCCGACCCCCCAGGCCAAAAGGAACCCAAACTCTTTAGACGTTTTCAGACTAGTCCGGTCTCCCGAATTGGCACCCAAAGTCATCGTCAGGCTCTTGATGATTCACCTTGGGCGCTTAAAATGAGGAAAATTGTTCAGAAAACTCTTTGGACATTTTTTGTGCATTTTAGTCACCCGACCACCATCGTTAGCCGCTTGATCATTTTACTTCGGGCGCCCGAACTCGCGGGTTCTGCTGCTGAAACTTTCAAAAATTTATGTTTTGTTTTCCTTTTTAATGCAAACTCTTTCTATTATCGTTTTTTAGGGTTTCTCTTATGTTAGTAGGTATAAAAACTCATTTTATTTCGTTTTGGAGAGTTAGTTGATTATTATTATTCTTCAATAAAGTTTTGCTTTGTTTGTTCTTCATGGATTCAAAGTACCGGTTGAGGATTCCCGGATTTCTCTGTGGATTCAGAGTGCTTATCACATAAGAGAGACTGTAGATCGATCTCACCACCGCCTATGCCTGTGCCAGGTTGGTATCAAAGCGAGGAACAACCTCGAGAAGATGGCATCTAAAGATGGACTGGCAACAATCCCGCTGATGGTGAACAGCGGATGCAATACCTAACGGAGAAGATGGATGCTCTCAAGAGATCGTTCGAGATGTCTAGTAATAACCCGAATCCTTACAATAATAATAATATGATTAACTTTAAAGTTCTGGAATAATTTAATTAGTAGTTTAATTGATTAGTTAAGTAATTAAATAACTTTAATATTGTTAAATTAATATAAAATAATCTGTAAGGAATTATTGTATGGCCCCTTTATTAAAGTTGCTCAACATGGACCCTAGAATAGCTTAGAAGTGTCAGATTTCACAAAACTCATAAGTTTACAATAATTACAAAAATGCCATTAGTTAAACTTAAGTTATATGGCCATTTTCAAGTATCATGATTTTTGACAAGTATTCTCGCACAAACTCTATATACTAGTTCTAAGACACGATCTAACCGTACACATGGAATTTCAACCCTTTGATCATCCTACAAATGTCTTAATAAAAAATTGAACCATAGGTGGGCCATCTAACCTCGGATCGGCCTCATTTTCGGTGTCATGCTCTAAAATCTCGTGGCCTACCTGATGATTGGAGTAGATTTCCATATATATATCAGGGTGGGACCCACGTGTGCAGTGCATATGGCCGGCCATGCGGTTAAACCGCGTTGACCGCGTATTACAAAGACGGACTTCCGTCTTCTTCTTCGCCCGCCGCAACAGCGTGCAGCGCTGTCCGGTTGGGTCTTCCATGTCGTCCATCAAGTGGACCCCAGTGAAAAATCCAAGCCGTCCATCGATTTTGTCTCTTCAACGCTTACCTTCCTCTCAAGTTTCTCTCCCATTCACTGAGCATCTACCCTTCTTCAAATCTCCGTTCATTTCAAGAAACTCCAAGATCCATAGATCTGCCGTGCATGGATGGGCCAGATCTCTTCCATATCTCCGTGTGGACCCCACCTAGATGTACAACGAATCCCATGCGCAAAGAAATTTCGAAATACGGTTGATGTCCTTCTCCAACTCAACCGAGGACTCCTCCCTACGCACCCATCTACCCAACAGACGGTAGGGCTATAAGATCCCCCAGGCCATGTTCTCCTCCTTCAGAAAATGCAAGAGAAAGAGAAAGAGAGAGAGAAGCTGCGAGAGAGAGAGAGAGAGAGAGAGAGAGTGAGGCGTTGGAGAGAGAGAAGGAGAGAGAGAGAGAGAAGGCGGTGTGGTGCCGTGACCTTGGTGTTGCTGCGCCGCAGCACTGCTGGATCCTGCTCCAGCCAAGAAAGAAAGAAGAAAGAAGAAAGAAGAAGAAAGAAAGAAAGAAGGAAGAAAGAAGAAAGAAGAAGGAAGAAGAAAGAAGAAAGAAGAAGGGATCTTTTCTCTAAACTCAGTTAACTCACTGAGTCGACTCAGTTCGGTCCTTTTCAAGTTTAAGGAAGTCGCAGGTGAGTGATTCATCTCGGGTTATTTTTGTTGATTTTCCTTGAGTTGCTCCTTGTTTTCATTCGAAGTTTTACCTTCCTTATTCGTTCGTAATACGATTCTAAGTAAGGAATCTGTTTTCTTCATTTCCTTTCTTAATTAAGTTTCAGATGTGAGTTATTATTCTTTCTTCCCGCCATACATATCAGGTCCTAACTAATGGATTCATCTCTTATTTGCGTTCTTAAGTTCCAATTGTTCCTTCCTAGTTGCACAAGTCTAGATTCTAGATAAAACGTAACTTAGACGCACCAAGATAGTGATGTTGGTACAAAACCTTACTGACGTACGTCCTCCTTAACTCTCTTGATTTACGATAAACTAAAACATTTAGATGATGAATTATTTGAATAAAGATTAATCATGCACAGTGTGATTGGATTTAAATTCGATATGCATTGTATGCTTGATGAATGCTTCCATAACTCATGTCATATACATCTTTTATACATTACGACAGAACAGGAGCATGGTTGATTTGACTCCTGGCGTGCATGGGTGATTACGACAGAACAGCGTTGGAAGCTCCGGGCGGTACGCAACTGCCCGTGATTGCCTTACGAAATAGTCCAGTGTTTCAGCCAGCTCTCCCAGCGGCTGAACACCCGGAAGATTCAGAGGAAAGTGAGGAAGAAGTCGAACGCTTCCTTGCTCAACAACATACAATGCGACAATAACCGCGAGGATGGTGCAGATCGGGGGTATAGAGAAAATGCTGAACTTCCGTCTTTCAATGGGATGTTGCGTATTGAAGAATTTATGGATTGGTTAGCAGAAGTCGAGAACTTCCTCAACAATATGGAGGTCCTAGAAGATAAAAAGGTGAAATTGGTAGCCTATAGGCTGAAATCAGGGGCTTCCACTTGGTGGGAACAATTACAGATATCCCGGACCCGCCTAAACAAGTTACCCATTTGTACGTGGCCGCAAATGAGGCAACTTCTTCTGTCTCGATTTCTCCCTCGGGATTACGAACAAGTTCTGTTCTAGCAATATCAAAACTATCGATAGACAAATCGGACAGTTGATGATTACGCAGCCAAATTCAATAGATTGGCGCCGCATAATGACCTGTCGGAAACATATGCTTAGAAGGTCGCAAGGTTCATAGGTGGCCTGAGAGCCAATATCTAGCGCGTGCAGTTTCTCCCTGTGTGGACTGTGGAAGACAGTGTATAATATGCCACTTGTGCGGAGTTTGCGCTAGCGTGAGTTCTTGTGCATTCTTATCCAATGCCCCATGCACTGACTCCAACCCTAGTATAAGAAACATTCTTGTCTAAGGAAAAAAGCTTGTCGGTCGGTGTGTTCAGCCCCCAACGACCACAAACCGAGATTCGGGAATTGGTCCATTTAAGCCGCAGCGCTCTGCACCCGCTACCATCTGTTGAGCCTCCAATTTATACATGATCTAACCCATTACATCACATTATATGCATGGTTTGCATGTTTAAAAGACCCATCTAATACATGTTTTGTGATTGTAGGAATAAGAGTGGCTTTGCCCAATTGGTGACCAAAAGAAGCATATTTAGGAACCTTGGATGAAGACCCAAGGTGGGCCAAAGAATCATGAAGAAAGAAGGAAAGAAAAGAAAGAAGGAAAGAATGAAAAAGGAGCCCCACAATGTGGTCCGACCGGTCAAGACCGGTCGGCCAACACCGCTGCCTTCTACAGAGGTTGCTGGACCAAACCAGATGTTGAGCTCTTAATTGTGCATATTCTAACCCCAATTCATCACTCATTGTGCAAGACTTTTATGATTTAAAGACTCATTGAATGCATGATTGGTGATTGCAGGATTGAGAGTGAACTCTGCTTAATTGAAGGTGAAAAGGCCCATTTAGAACCATTGGAATGAAGATCAAGAAGGACCAAAGAAAGAAGGAAGCAAAGAGAGAAGAAAAGAAGAAGAACATGAAGACCAATGGCCACAACCGGTCGTTTGACTGGTCGGCCAAGGTAGCCAGACCGGTCGGCCAACCTTGTGTACTCGCTGGACCCAAATAAAACACAGCCCGACCGGTCGTGACCGGCCGGCCAGGCCAGTCCGACATGTCAAGACCGGTCGGCCAGAGAGTTTTTCTTCCTCCAGAGGTTGCTGGACTGTTTTCCCATTGAGGCACGACCGGTCGTGACCGGTCGGCCAGCCCAGTCTGACCTGTCCAGACCGGTCGGCCATGTGAATTAAAACGGAAATTTCTAATTTCAGTCTGATTTTCTCTGCGCACTGCATAACTCTTACGCAGATTCTCGATTCTTCTGAAGTTGCGGAGCCTCCCTACTATAAAAGGACACCTAGGGATCGTTCCTGGGGCATCTTAGGAGGGTTTAAGCAAGCTTGGAGGCGGCAGAAGTGAATTTCGGAGTTCTACAACTCCTTCTAGATTGTTTTACTGTTTTTATGAGTTTTTTGGTTGTTTCATGTTTCCTTGGATCATGGGCAGCTAAACCTCTTAGCTAGGGCTAAGAGGTGAAGCTTGTAGTGAATCTAAGATGTTTCAATTCGTATTTAGTTGGTTTTAAGTTTGGATTTCATGTTTATGAACTATGGTTTGAAGTTTATACAAGCTTTAAGTAGTTTTTCTTAGTCTTATGATGACTCATGGATGTTTGGGAGAATTACTTAAATTCTTAATTGGTTTGCATCAGTCTAGACCTGTATGATCCGAGGAATTGGAGTGCGCTCTAGTACTATGATCTTCATGTGGGGACTTCCTACCAAAGTTCTACTTTTCTGAATTTCTGTAATGTGTATGGACTATGCATGTGATTTGAATCAAGTTCAGATTGTAATCTAGTCTTGTTTTGTGACAGAACTTGAGGATGGTTATGATTGTGAACTGAGCCTTTTGGAATGAGGACTGACCTATGCAATTGAGCATGCTCAGCCTAGCTTACATTGAGTGAATCTTATGCATTGGACTTACATATAACAGATTGTTTGGTTTAACAGCTCTATCATCCGACTAGATAGATCTTAATATTGATTCTAGTTGAGAAAGTGAGAAACCACAGCGGATTGAACATCAAGGATTGCTACAAGTGGATCCTTGAACCCCTAGTGCCTTTTTATAATTATTTACCTTCAATTTAATTCAATTTTGTTACTCAAATCAAATCCATACAAAATCTGGTTGTTAAATTTCAATAAACACTTTTGGATGTGTTTGTGAAATCCTACATAAGTCCCTGTGGATCGACTTCGGTCTTACCGAGATTATTACTACGTCACAACCCTACACTTGGGGAAGCGAACAAGTTTTTGGCGCCGTTGCCGGGGACTTTGACGGTTTTTCACAAATTTCTGAAATTAGTATCTATTTAGGATTTTTAGGATTTTAGGACTAACTTAGCTTGTTTATTTGATTTTTCTTTTTAGGGATTTCTAGGAAGCTGAAGAAGATACAAGGATTTCAAGTGCCGAATCAGGTTTTATCTTTCTAAACCTTACTCTTCTCCTTCTCCTATTCATTCCTATCATATTCATCTCTTGTAGAGTAGGTGGAGACTCCTTTTGGATCTCTGAAAGGTCGGCCTTGTGCTACTTGGATTCCTATTGGTCGGCTCTGCTGTCTTGGATCACCTTGTACTCAGAGATTTCTTTTCTCACCTCTACTCCTCTTTCTCCTTTTTCTGTACTTTTTCTCAAAAGATTCAAAGAGTGGGTGGGGAGTTCTCTGAACCCCTATTGACCAGGAGAAATCGGTCTCTATCCTTGCTTCTGGCTTAGCCATTGCAAGACACCTTGTGCTTCGGTCTTAGAGAAAAGTAAAGACAGGGAGGAAGAATTCTTCTTTTTCTTTGTTTCATATTTTTTGGTTTTGCATGCCACATTGGGCTCGGGATTCCAATAACCGACTCATAAGTGAATGGGGGATAGTAGAAGGAATTGACAGAGAGCCACGTGCTAGGAGACATCTAGATTCTCCAATTTTGTCTGAAGATATAGCTGTGAATCAACCTAATCCAATGGCCAATCCTAATCAGGGCCAAAACCAAACTGAAATGGGGGAGAATGTGGTTGAGGATGTTCCTCGACCTAGAACTTTACGTGACTTCTTGCAAGCAGCAAAAGCGAGTACTCCCTCATGCATAGTATTTCCACCAAATGCAGGGAACGTGGATTTGAAACCGGGAGTGATCCAACTTCTCCCTAAATTCCATGGATTAGACAGTGAAAGTGCCTATCAACACCTTAAGGAGTTTGATGAGGTAATAACCACCATGCACTTTGCTAATGTGACTGATGATGTGGTGAGACTTAAATTCTTCTCCTTTACTCTTAAAGATAAAGCTAAAGGTTGGCTTCATGCATTAAGGCCAAGATCAATTAGTGCATGGACTGATATGCACAGGGAATTCATAAAAAAATTCTTCCCTACTCACAAAACAAACATGTTGAAGCGCCTTATCATGAACTTTGCCCAAAAGGAAGATGAAACCTTCTTCTAATGTTGGAAGAGGTTTAAGGACCTATTAAACGCATGTCCACATCATGGCTATGAAATTTGGCGGGTTATAAGCTTTTTCTATGAAGGACTGACTTCACCTATGCGCCAATTCGTAGAGATGATGTGTAATGGGGAGTTCATGAATAAGAAGGCTAATGAAGCATGGGATTATTTGGAAGAATTGGCTGAGAATGCACAGTCCTAGGATACTTCAAAACCAACAAATTCCAAGACTGGCCAACAAAAGGAAAAAGGAGGAATGTATGTCTTATCAGAAGAGGATAGCATAAGTGCACGGGTGGCTAGCCTCACAAGAAAGGTTGAAGCCATGGAATTGAGGAAAGGAGAGACGATTAACTCCAATGACGTTGAAACTGTTTGTAGAATTTGTGTTGGAAACCAACATGAAACACAAGAGTTTCCCACAATTTCAGCAGTTCAGGACATCTTACAAGAACAATCCAATGCCATAAACAGTTATCAACGGCAATTTGGTGCTCCAACTTCAAACACGTTTAATGCTAGTTGGAAGAATCATCCCAACTTCAGTTGGAGGAATGGACCCACTGCGAATGCAGCCCCCATCCCTCAAGCTCAACCTATACTAGGTCCATCTCTAATCATTACTCCAAAAGTGATGCTAGAGGAGATGTTGGGTGCATTCGTATCGGTCCAAGCTGAGTATAACAAGACAAATTCTCTAAAAATAGATGGATTCATGCAAGAGCAATTGAAATTTAATCAAAATTCAACTCAAGCCATCAATGAATTGAAAACATCACTGGCTAGAGTTGAATCTGATCTTAGTGTTAGAGAGAAGGGCACACTTCCTGCCCAACCTCTTCCTAACCCAAGAACCCAGTTTGAGATACATGATGCAAGCTCATCCTCCCACCACACGGAACATGTTCAAGCTATCACCACTTTAAGAAGTGGGAAAGAAATTGACAAATCTAATCCGGTGAAGGCCTCAAAACCTAAGGATCCGAAAATTTCCAAAGAGGATGATAGCTCAAACAAAGAGAAAGAACCGGAAAGGCAATACAAGCCGGTTGCTCCGTTTCCACAAAGGTTGATTTCACCTAAACCTTTAGATAAAAATCTGGAAATTTTAGAAGTATTCAAGCAGGTGAAGATCAACATCCCACTGTTGGATGCAATAAAACAAATACCATCGTTTGCCAAATTTCTAAAGGAATTGTGTACAGTCAAAAGGAAACACAATGTTCACAACAAAGTACTTTTGACCGAGAATTTGAGTGCCATCATCAAACAAGAGGTGCCCCAAAAATTCAAGGATCCGGGTAGTCTAACCATCTCATGCATCATAGGAGACTACCGGATTAAACAAGCCTTACTCGACTTGGGGGCAAGTGTGAATCTCATTCCATACTCGGTCTACGAGCAACTTGGGTTAGGTGAATTGAAACCCACCAAAACCACACTCCAACTTGCTGATAGATCCATTCGTATACCGAGAGGAATGATTGAGAATGTTCTAGTCCAAGTTGATAAATTCTACTACCCGATAGACTTTATTGTCTTGGATACACATCCCGTGATAGGCACTGGTGCTCAAATTCCCATCATACTTGGACGACCGTTTCTAGCTACTTCAAATGCAATTATCAATTGTAGAAACGGACTTGTACAAATGTCCTTTGGAAATATGACCCTTGAGCTTAACATATTTGATTTATGCAAACAACCACGGGAGGTTGATGATGATATCCACGAACTAAACATGATTGAATCATTCGTGGAAGATACAGTCCCCTTGTCACTATCTTCCGACCCTTTGGAGGCATGTGTGGCCCATTCTCATGATATAAATGATGACACAATACAAGAGATGGATGCCATTCTAGATGTGATGCCGGTGCTTGATAATAAAAGATGGAGAGCCCTATTTGAGCCTTTGCCTGTAAACGAGAACAAGGCTCTCCCATCCAACATCAAGGCACCAACACTCGAACTAAAACCATTACCAAGGGAGTTGAAATATATTTATTTAGGTCGAGATGAGACATATCCAGTGGTGATTTCTTCCCACTTGGATGAGGAACAAGAGAGTAAGCTAATGGCCACTCTATTAGAGCACAAGAGTACCATTGGATGGACGATTGCGGATCTCAAAGGCATAGACCCACTGATTTGTACTCATCGTATACACCTTGAGGAGAATACGAAGACATCTAGGCAACCACAACGAAGACTAAATCCAAACATGAAGGATGTGGTTAAGGCCGAAGTGGTGAAACTATTGGATGTGGGTATTATTTACCTAATATCCGATAGTCAATGGGTGAGTTCAACTCAAGTGGTGCCTAAGAAATCCGGAATAGCCATCGTAGCCAATGCCAATAATGAACTCGTGCCAACCAGAGTCACTACCGGTTGGAGAATGTGCATTGACTACAGGAAACTAAACACCGTCACAAGGAAAGACCACTTCCCCTTACCTTTTGTTGATCAAATTTTAGAAAGGTTGGCGGGTCATTCCCATTTTTGCTTCCTTGATGGCTATTCAGGGTACAACCAAATAGAGATCGCCCTTGAAGACCAAGAAAAGACTACTTTCACATGTCCATTCGGCACTTTCGCCTATCGACGGATGCCGTTTGGACTATGTAATGCCCCTGCCACCTTTCAGCGTTGTATGATGAGTATATTTTCTGACATGGTGGGGACAATTCTCAAAGTCTTCATGGATGATTTTTTCGTATTTGGTTGTAGCTTTGATGAGTGCCTTGAGCACTTGAAATCTGTGCTGAAAAGATGTGAAGAGAAGAACCATGTGCTGAATTGGGAGAAGTGCCACTTCATGGTTCAAAAGGGAATTGTACTTGGTCACATTGTTTCATAAAACGGAATCGAGGTGGACAAAGTGAAAATTGATCTTATCTCCAACCTTCCACCACCCAAGAGCATACGAGATGTACGGTCCTTTTTAGGACACGCAGGATTTTATAGAAGGTTCACAAAGGACTTCAGCTCACTCTCTCGTCCTTTATGTAACCTACTTCAAAAGGAAAATTCATTCGAGTGGAATGAAGAATGTCAAAAGGCCTTTACCACCCTTAAAGGTATGTTGACATGTGCTCCCATAATGCAACCACCTGATTGGAGCCTTCCTTTTGAGATTATGTGCGATGCTAGCGACTATGCTATTGGGGCCGTGCTAGGCCAAAGAAAAGAGAAAAAGTCATGTGTCATCTACTATGCAAGTAGAACCCTAAACTCAGCCCAAGCAAACTACACCACTATTGAAAAAGAACTTTTAGCCGTAGTTTTTGCTTTGGACAAGTTTAGATCCTACTTGATTGGATCCAAGATAATCATATTCACTGACCATGCCGCGCTTAAGTACCTTCTCTCCAAGAAGGATGCTAAACCACGGTTGTTAAGATGGATCCTCCTACTCCAGGAATTTGACATAGAAATCCGTGATAAGAAAGGAGTAGAAAATGTCGTAGCTGACCATCTCTCTCGACTTGTCCTCACTGATTCCCCTGAAACGACCGCGATCAATGACATGTTCCTTGATGAACAACTTTTTGCTGTTTTCCAATTACCATGGTATGCGAACATTACTAACTATCTTGCTACAGGTACAATTCCTACACATTGGAAAAAGCAAGATAAGGATAAATTCTTCACTGAGGTGCAAAAATTCCTATGGGACGACCCATACTTATTTAAGTGTTATCCCGATCAAATCATAAGGAGATGTGTCCCAGATGATGAGCAACAAAATATCATCTCCTTCTGTCATTCTCAGGCATGTGGTGGCCACTTTTCGGCTAAAAAGACCACAGCAAAAATTCTGCAATGTGGGTTTTATTGGCCCACCATGTTCAAAGACACACATGAGTTTTGCAAAACATATGAACCTTGCCAGAAATTGGGAGGAATCTCCCATAGAAATATGTGCCACTCAATCCCATCTTAATAATCGAAATTTTTTATTCTTGGGGCATCGATTTCATAGGTCCATTTCCATCTTCTTTTGGAAACACATACATCTTGCTAGTCGTTGATTATGTTTCCAAATGGGTTGAGGCCATTCCTTGCCGGAATAATGACCATAAAACGGTCATTCGCTTCATAAAAGAGAATATACTTTCCCGGTTTGGAACACCTCGAGTCATCATAAGTGATGGAGGGTCTCACTTTTGTAATCGCCCTTTTGAAACTTTAATTAAGAAATATGGCGTAACACACAAAGTGAGCACTCCCTATCACCCACAAACTAGTGGACAAGCTGAGATATCCAATAGGGAGATTAAACACATTTTAGAGGAAACGGTGAACTCCAATCGCAAAGATTGGTCGCTTCGGCTTACCGATGCGCTTTGAGCCTACCGTACTGCTTTTAAGACCCCTATTGGAATGTCTCCCTATAGACTTGTCTATGGGAAGGCTTGTCACTTGCCTGTGGAGTTGGAGCATAGGGCATATTAGGCAATTAAGAAGATGAATTTTGATTCTGACAAGGCAAGCTCGTTGCGCAAACTACAATTGAATGAACTTGCAGAAATCCGGAACGAAGCATATGAGAATGCGAGAATTTACAAAGACAAGACGAAGATATTCCATGATAAGAATATTCTTCGCTAGACATTCACGATCAATCAAAAGGTCCTCATGTATAATTCTCGCCTACATCTATTTCCAAGAAAATTGAGATCTCGATGGACCGGTCCCTAGATTGTGCAAACTGTCTATCCATATGGGACTGTCGAGCTGTTAAATCCAAGGAACGATAACATTTTCAAGGCGAATGGGCAACGATTAAAGCCGTTCTTTGAGAAATTTCCTTCAGAAGGTATGTCCATACCTCTGAATGATCCTGTGTATCAGGATGATTGATCTCCTAATCTGACGGAGGTATAGAGTAGTTAGGATTAGGCTTTTGTTGTTTTTGTTTACCTTTGCTTAGGTTTGTTAGAAGGAAGAAGAATTCCACTTTTCACTTTTTCAGGTACTCTCATTCCTCACTCCCTTTTATGTTCACATTGCTCTCATGTTTTGTTTATTGCACATCTTTTACATTGAGGACAATGCAAGATTTGGTTGGGGGGTGTAGGATCACTTGGATGAATCCAGCATTTTGTAACATTTCAAGCAATTGTGTGGAAACTTTTCGATTTTTTTCAAAAATTCAAAACTCTTTTGGAAAATTTTGGTTCTATGCACTCAAGATGATATGAGCATAAGAAGAGGAGATATGAAGTGTATGCGGTTGCAAATCTTGATCTTCTCTTGGCATAATGGTTTTATAGGAGAATTCCCCTAATTATATGATCGATAGAAAATCTGAACACTTTTACATCTAGTCCACATTACATGATTGTCATGGCTTGAAGGGATTATGTGATTTATGGATTAGCTAGACTTTGAATTAAGGTGTTGAGAAGTCAAGCCGGGGTACTTTGTCCATCCTTGTCCATGGGAAAACAATGCAAGATATGGATTTCTAAAAATACTATCTAAATTAAAAGAAAAAAAGGAAAAGGAAGGATGAAATTGGGAATGATGGAAAACTGGTGGTAAATTCCGATTAGGGCTACCTACTACCAATCGAGGGATGGTCTACCCGTAACCAAAGCCGAAATGGGACGTAGTGTGAAAGTCGTCGGAAGGACGGTAAGGTAAATTCCTGTTATTGGCTTGATGTGACTCCATGTACCTTGAGATCCATAGTCTGGTTGATCTATGAAGAAGATAATCCTAGAAACTCATGAGATGAATTTTCACTATCCACACTAGATTGAATTTGTTCAAGTTCTTCTGTTTAGCAACCAATCAGCGGGAATTTCATATGAATGCTTATCATGTCTTGAGGGTCTACGGTTTCAACTTCTGTCACCAAATATTTCTGAATCTTACACTTGTATGTCTTAGGACATATAGAAGGATGGTTTCTGAAAGAGAGTTGAGTTTTGAAGAATGGAATTAGTTTCACGCATGTTTTGCTCGGGACTAGCAAAATGCTGGTTGGGGGGTGTGTTGAGCTCTTAATTGTGCATATTCTAACCCCAATTCATCACTCATTGTGTAAGACTTTCATGATTTAAAGACTCATTGAATGCATGATTGGTGATTGCAGGATTGAGAGTGAACTTTGCTTAATTGAAGGTGAAAAGGCCCATTTAGAACCATTGGAATGAAGATCAAGAAGGACCAAAGAAAGAAGGAAGCAAAGAGAGAAGAAAAGAAGAAGAACATGAAGACCAATGGCCACAACTGGTCGTCTGACCGGTCGGCCAAGGTAGCCAGACCGGTCGGCCAACCTTGTGCACTCGCTGGACCCAAACAAAACACAGCCCGACCGGTCGTGACCGGCCGGCCAGGCCAGTCTGACCAGTCAAGATCGGTCGGCTAGAGATTTTTTCTTCCCCCAGAGGTTGCTGGACTGTTTTCCCATTGAGGCACTACTGGTCGTGACCGGTCGGCCAGCCCAGTCCGACCGGTCCAGACCGGTCGGCCATGTGAATTAAAACGGAAATTTCTAATTTTAGTCTGATTTTCTCTGCGCACTGCGTAACTCTTACGCAGATTCTCGATTCTTCTGAAGTTGCGGAGCCTCCTTACTATAAAAGGACACCTAGGGATCGTTCCTAGGGCATCTTAGGAGGGTTTAAGCAAGCTTGGAGGCGGCGGAAGTGAATTTCGGAGTTCCACAACTCCTAGTTTGTTTTACTATTTTTATGAGTTTTTTTGTTGTTTAATGTTTCCTTGGATCATGAGCAGCTAAACCACTTAGCTAGGGCTAAGAGGTGAAGCTTGTAGTGAATCTAAGATGTTTCAATTCGTATTTAGTTGGTTTTAAGTTTGGATTTCATGTTTATGAACTATGGTTTAAATTTATACAAGCTTTAAGTAGTTTTTCTTAGTCTTATGATGACTCATGGATGTTTGGGAGAATTACTTAAATTCTTAATTGGTTTGCATCAGTCTAGACCTGTATGATCCGAGGAATTGGAGTGCGCTCTAGTACTATGATCTTCATGTGGGAACTTCCTACCAAAGTTCTACTTTTCTGAATTTCTATAATGTGTATGGACTATGCATGTGATTTGAATCAAGTTCAGATTGTAATCTAGCCTTGTTTTGTGACAGAACTTGAGGATGGTTATGATTGTGAACTGAACCTTTTGGAATGAGGACTGACCTATGCAATTGAGCATGCTCAGCCTAGCTTACATTGAGTGAATCTTATGCATTGGACTTACATATAACAGATTGTTTGGTTTAACAGCTCTATCATCCGACTAGATAGATCTTAATATCGATTCTAGTTGAGAAAGTGAGAAACCACAGCGGATTGAACATCAAGGATTGCTACAAGTGGATCTTTGAACCCCTAGTGCCTTTTTATAATTATTTACCTTCAATTTAATTCAATTTTGTTACTCAAATCAAATCCATACAAAATCTGGTTGTTAACTTTCAATAGACACTTTTGGATGTGTTTGTGAAATCCTACATAAGTCCCAGTGGATCGACTTCAGTCTTACTGAGATTATTACTACATCGCAACCCTACACTTGGGGAAGTGAACACCAAACAGGTCACGACCGGTCAAGACCGGTTGGCCATACAATTTCAGATTTTCAGATTTCAGACAACAGGCTATTCCCCTTTTTGGATTTTCGGCCCAGTTTTCTGGGGCCATATTGATGATATTTGGAAATCCAACACATCCATGTCGAAGAGGGCTCGACGCTGAAATAACCCAAGTGGTTTCGTGTCGATCGGAGCTACGGATTGACCGTGGTGGCCAAAACAATACGAACTGTCCAGAAAGTTCCAGATTCTGCCTACTCCACTCTGGGCCAGTCCAGGTGACCCATCATTGATGATATGAAGAATCTACTTTGACCATCTTCTATACCACATCCATATATGAATAACCACGAAGTTTCAGATCAAAAGGATGTGTGGTTTGATCGTACCGGCTGAAGAAAGATGGACCATCCAGAAAGATCCAACTGCGCAGATTTTATAGAAGGCCTGCATGTTCTAATTTTCACACCTAATTCTGGAATTTTTTTGGACAATCTAATCCATCTATCATGTAGATGAGGAAGTTTTCTACCAATGTTCAAAATTTGAGATCAATCAGACCTCTGTACACTCCGGAGCGTTGAAAGCAAGATGACTTGAAGGTACCCGAATTGCGTGATTTTGAGAGGCGGTCGTTGATCTGATTGGTGGGCCCATTTAGAAGATAATCTTGAAAATTTAAATCATCTATGAGGAATATCACATTGCAAGGAAGTTACAAATCAAATTTGAAGGCAATCCAACCATTGGTTAAGCCGTATGAAGCGAAACAAAATCTGTTATGTTGTAGTACTCTTGCTGTATTATAAAAGGAGGTGCTCTCTTCTATTCCAAACCAAGCAAGGACGTGGGGAGCAAGGAGTTCAAGTCATAAGAGGCTTCCTAACCTCCTCCAGCTAGTTTTTCTTCCTTTTCTAGTTCTAGTTCTAGTTTATTTTTATGCTTTTCATTAGCTAACCTCTTAGCTAGAGCTAAGAGGTAAAACTTATAGCTTACTCAGATGTTTTAATTCACTTTATTGGTTTCAAGTTTGGATTTATTGAAGAACAATGGTTTTTGAAAGTTTGATTAAAGTTCTAAGTAGTTTTTCTTAATCTTATGATGGCTCATGGATGTTTGGAAGAATTGCTTTAGTTCTTAATTGTTTTGCATGACTCTAGACCTGTATGTTCCAAGGAATCAGATTCAATACGCTCTACACTTGGATTTCCATGTGGGAACTTCAACCAAAGTTCTATCTTTTCTAGAAATTCTAAATATTGTGTTGATTGTTCATATGATTTGAATGAAGTTAATATTATAATATAGTCAAGTCTTGTGACGGGGTTTGATGATTATTATGGTTATGATCTTAATCTATTGGAACTAGGATTGATCTAGTCAATTGAGTATGCTCAAGTCCTAACTTGAATTGAGGGTGTTAACGTCGGATTTGGTAACAAGATCCTCCAGACTTTCACCTTCCTTCAAGCCAGCTCTCCCTCGAATTTGAAAGAATATAAGAGAAAACTAAGGGTGACTGACGTCCAGCCGTTAGCCCTCCGAAGCTTAAGTCAGATAGGGTATGGTTGCAAAGGAAACTAACAATTTAGGAGTTTAGAGATTGTATATTCTGTACCTTTACCACCTGTAGGATTGTCTATTTTTGCAGATCCGGGTGGTCCAGTCCGTTACGCAAGCCATTAAGATTATTGTTGATTTTTGGGGATAAGGAGTTATCCTATCAATCCTTAAATAAGGGGATAGCCTAATCCAATTAGACATCTGGTCAATTACGTTCCTTGATAGTGATCCCTTGATATGGAGCTGTAGGCAAATATAAGTCCAAAATCGGCCTATACGGACTGCTGGTACTATAAGCTAAGGGACGTCATTGCTAAAGACCAGTGACCAGGGCTGCTCACATGACGAAAGCTACTCGCGAGCTAGGCTACTTGCATATTGAGGTTACTCGCGAGCTAGGCTGCTCGCATATTGAGGTGTGACACCTTTTAATGACCACGAGACGGGCGGCTCACAAGTCGGGAAAGATGTTCTGTGCTCTCCCACTATTCGATTATTGACAGTAAAGGCTCGATGACTCGGTAACTGTGCGCCGTACTTGTCCAATGTGCGAGACTCGACCAGATGATCTCGTGAGTCGAATATTGTTGTAAAGGTGCTCGCAGATTATCGGGACCTCGCAAGAACCTCTGATCAGCGCAATTTGGCTATAACAGATGCCCCCCAAGTCCTTACCGTCAGGAAGTCTAAGGGAAGGACTTACTTACTGTCATGCATAACCGCCTACCACCTTTATCGGAGATGAAGCCGTACATGATTAGGATGGCATTAATGAGCGCCAGCCTTCCGCAGCTTTTTGGCAGAGAGGAAATGAAGAGACGCAAGCCACGTGTCTGGGGAATTAATAGCCATGCCTGCTCGACTGCTGTGCCGAACGGGTGGTAGCCATGTGTCGCCAAATCCAGCGGAATGATTGCTTATAAATATACGGAATCCGCCAAATCTTCGAATTTTTACAGAAGTTTTCGAAACTTTTTCCTTCCTCACTCACCTAGTGTCTGTGTCCTTCTTCTTCCAGTGTCATTCTCCTTCCACCCTCCATACTTGGTATACTCTTCTTCTGCCTTTTTCTTCTTTTCTTTTTCTTTTTTTATCTTAAAAAACTTTCATGGCTAGAGATTCCGATGAGACCACCGTCCCCTTGGGGGATGCTACCCCGGAATCCTCTGCCTCTAGTAATGCGAGGGTTCCGGCGGGCAGGTACTCAGCGTCCGGGTACCCATCTATCTTGCCGGAGGAATGGCTAAACGAGTTACGGGAGAGATACCAAGTCCCTGACTCAGTCGTTCTCCAGTTACTCGGAGAGGGAGAAACTCCGGATTCCCCTCCCCCAGGGTGCGTTGCCATCTATGAATACCTTCTTATTCTTGGGGTGCGCCTTCCTCTCCATCCCTTCATTCGTAATGTCCTCCGAAGTTATAAGATTGCCCCCGGCCAACTTATCGTAAACGGATGGAGGGTGGTCTTGAGCTCCTTTGCCCTCTGGGCGCAGGCCGGTAACGGGGAGCTCACCGCTAAAGAGTTCCTCCGTATGCTTCGACTCAAGAAGGCACCCTCCAACGAAGGCTGGTATTACTTATGTTACTCGCACCGGGATAATTTTGTACTGGGGAAACCTTCTTCAAATTATCCCGGATGGAGGAAACGCTGGTTTTATGCTTCTGGGAGTTGGGAGTCTGAGTCAAGATCCACTTTTGGGGGCCCTGGTGTGAACCGCTTTTTCTATGAAGGTGGGCACAGTTTCACACAAAACTTCATCAGTCAATTTAGGGTTTTTGGCGTTTTTAACTTCTGCTCGTATTTACAGGTATCTCGGCTTTGGCGAAGCCGAACTTAAAGGGAGGGATTCACGAGAAAATCGTGAAGGTATACAAACTGCCTACTAGCGACAGGCATATCGAGGCCTGTTTATCAGTTTCCCGACTCACAGCGGCAGGGTTAATATCTCGCGAGGAGGTCGCGATGACGAAGTCCGGAGAGAAGAGAGGTTTGCTGCCTCGCCTCAAGGGCACAAACTCCAAAAGGCAGAAGAAGACGTCTGCCGGTCCTTCTCATCCGCCTAATCGGGCGGATGTTGACCAGACTCCCCTTCTCGAGGGCGCGGTGGGTGTGCCTGCGGCACCTGCGCCTGTCGTTACTTCACTGGTGGTTCCACCTGGACCACCAGTTATTAATATTACTGACAACTCCCCGAGGGACGACAGGGCGGGGTCCGGCTGCCCCCCAGCTGAAGAATCTCGCGAGCCTGCAGGTGCTCGCGAGTCGGCTCCTACTCGCGAGTTGGCTCCTACTCGCGAGCCAGCTGCTGCTCAAACCGCGAGCCCGACTGGGCTGGTCGTCACCCAGCCCTCTGGCAGTGGGACGTTTACCGTCCCCCATCATCTCCACCCGATCTGTAAATTTTTGTTTGACAACATCTCCCCCCAGACCTTTGTCACCCTTCCCGGGCCAAGCCCTGAAAACCTCTTCCTCGAGGAAGGAGTGAGGATGGTTCAGGTAACATGCTTTTTGACCTTGTTGTTTTGCTACCTTTGTCTGCTCCCGAGTATTTATCTCATAATCTTTCTTCTATTTTGTAGCGCTTGGACCTCATTCTACGAACGAGGCGTGACATCCTTGCCGCCCGTCGTGTGATAGATGAGGCTGACGGGAAGAGGATTGCTTTGGAGAAAGCAGTCCACGGAAGGGATCAGCTCCTCAAGTCCCGCGAGGTGTTGATCTCGAAGATGGATGAGGAGAAAAAGATCATCATCGAGAAGGTCCAAGTCCTGACCGATAGGTACCAGGCTTTGGATTCCAACTTCGCCAAGCTCGCGGAGTTGAAGGAGAAGGCAGAGAGAGAAAGAGAGATCTTTCGCCAAGACAAGATCTCGTTGGAGGAGCGGCTCGCAGAGACCAAGTCGCAGCTCAAGGAGGTTAGCGACAATTTGGATAAAGAGCGCTCCATTCTCGTATAGCTCAAGGACGACTTGATCCACTGGGACGAGGAAAGAGTAGCCCTTGTTAAGATGCTCTCTGAAGAAGGAGCTCGAGCCATCACAGAGTTTCGAACTTCGCAGCTGTATGACGAGGAGAGGTACGAGTCGTACGATGCTGGTCGCGACTTCGCACTGCGGGTAGTGCAGTGGATGTCCCCATCTTTTGATATGGGGGAATTCGAAAAGGTCGCGGCCATCATAGCTGCGGAGGAACGAGCAGCTGTCGAGAATGAGGTGACCGAGGTCACTCAAGCTGGAGGGGTTCCCGAAGTGGGCCCTAAAGTCGAGAGTGCCGCTCCTCCTCCAAGAGAATGATTTATCTTTCTTTTCTTAGCTTCACTCTTGTATCAATTTTGCTTATAATCAATCTTTGTAAACAATTGATATGAATGAAAAGAAACACTTTTTGATGATGTTAGTCTTCTTATTTCCTTTCTCTCGTTCTTCCTTTATTGCGTAATGAATGTCTTTATATTTAACTCACGTAGTAATGAGTTAGGCTCAATCCGGGGGTCGTGATGACCATGTCCTCATGGAGATAGACTGGTCTATCGATTGAGGCTTCGATTCTACCAAGGGTAGACAATTGGCCAAGAGACTTGTGTATTCTCTTCGGGGCTATTCTGGTCCAATTAAATGGAGTAGCAACCAAAAGACGATTTTAGTTCTACCAAGGGTAGACAATTGGCCAAGAGAATGTGTGCTCTCTTTGGGGCTATTCGGGTTTAATTTAATGGAGTAGCGACCAAAAGACGATTTTAGTTCTACCAAGGGTAGACAATTGGCCAAGAGAATGTGTGTTCTCTTCGGGGCTATTCTGGTCCAATTAAATGGAGTAGCGACCAAAAGACGACTTTAGCTCTTATTCATTCGAATGCCGTTGAGAATTACATCGAATCATGGGAAATATCGTAGCAAATGTTCCACATGCCAAGGGCGACGTACGAGTCTTCCCTGCATGTCTTCAAGATAGTAAGTACCGGGTCACACAATTTTGATGACTCGATACAGGCCTTCCCAATTTGGATCTAGCGAACAAGCAGGAGCTCTGAGGTTCTGTCTAAGGACCAAATCACCGAGCTGAAAAATTCTAGGCCGAACTTTAGCATTATGATAGTGAGCGATGCGTTGCTGATACGCTACTCTCCGCTCTTCCAAGAGGTCGAGATGAAATAGAAGACCTTCCTGATTATGGATGGGATCATACTGCTCGATTCGATACGAAGGTACTTGAACTTCAACCGGTACTACTGCGTCGGTATCGAATGCTAAGGAAAAAGGAGTTCGCCTGTTGATGTGCGAGTCGTAGTCCTATATGCCCATAAGACTTCCAGCATGAGTTTTGGCCACAGGCCTTTACACTCACCAAGCTTGGTCTTTAGATGATGCTTGATAATTTTATTCACTGCTTAAACCTGCCAATTTGCCTGAGGATGGTATGGAAAAGTGCGGATATTGCCTACCTTCCATTTTTCGTAAAATTCACCGAACGCGACGTTGTCGAATTGCTTTCCATTGTCGGTGATTATAGTGTGGGGGAGCCCATAACGGCATACGATATTTCTCCATACGAACTTAGTGGTCTGTTTCTCGGTGATTCTGGCTAATGGCTCTGCTTCGGCCCATTTGGTGAAATAATCAACCCCCACGATTGCGAACTTGTTTTGACCTTTCCCGATAGGCAAGGGCCCGATGATATCGACTCCCCATTGGGCGAAGGGCCAAGGGCTATTCATTGATGTCATTTGCTCGGATGGTACTTGAGGTATAGGAGAATATCGCTGGTACTTGTCACATTTTTTAGAGAATTCGATCGCATCTGCCTTCATAGTGGGGCCAGTAGTATCCTTGCCTCATCGCCTTATATGCTAGAGATCGTCCCTTTAGGTGGTTACCACATGCCCCCTGGTGTATTTCATCTAGAACACAATGTGCTTCTTCTAGGTGAAGACACCTTAAATAAGGCAATGAGAAACTCTTACGTAATAACATTTCATTTTGTAAAGTATACCTGGCAGCTCGATGACGAATTTGTCATGCAGATTTCTTGTTGTCTGGAAGATGTCCATCCCTGAGATAGAGGAGAATGGGGTCCATCCAACACGGAGAGGGATGGATCGCGATCACTTGCCCAGGAGTTGTTTGATCGATACTCGGGGTTCGAAGGTGTTCGATAGGAATTGAATGTGATAACTCAGATTCTGGAGCGGAAGCAAGTTTTGCAAAAGAATCTGCAAGTTTGTTCTTCTCACGAGGGATGTAGATCATTTCATAATTTTTCAGCTTCGCGAGCAGGATGAGCACTCGGGATTTGTATAACGCCATCCTTTCTTCTTTTGTTCAAATTCACCGAGTACCTGATTGATGTTGAACCTCCAATTTATACATTGCATTGCCCACTACATGACATGGTATGCATGATTTTCATGATTAAAAGGCCCATCTAATGCATGTTTTGTGATTGTAGGGATGAGAGCGGACTTCACTCAATTGGAGACCAAAAATGGGCCATTTAGAACCTTTGAAAGAAGGTCCAAGATGGACCAAAGAAGGAAGAAGAAAGAGGAAGAAAAGAGTATGAAGAAACGAAGAAAAAGAAGAAGAAAAACAAGTCCGACCGGTCGTCCAACCGGTCGGCCACATCTCTGGACATCACTGGAAGGAGGACCAGTTGGTCCGACCGGTCTTGACCGGTCGGCCAACCGGTCGGTGCGCTCTGGAAGCTTGCTGGATCAACAACCAACCCAGTCCGACCGGTCGTGACCTGTCGGCCAATCAGTCGGCCCTCTCATTGAACTCCCTGGACTGTTGAACAGATAGGTCCGATCGGTCGTGACCAGTCGGTCAGCCCAGTCCGACCGGTCTAGACCGGTCGGCTCTGCGTAAACAGAGACCTTTCTAAAACGGGACTACGAAATTCGCTGCGCACTGCGTAACCTTACGCAGATTCTGGATGTTTTCGACGCAAGGGAGCTTTCCCACTATAAAAGGACACCTAGGGGCTCTTCCTAGGTTATCATAGAAGCTAAGGGACGTGGTTTTAGAGAGAGAAAGCTGTCGTGGAGCGTCTGTAACTCTCCAATTTTCGGTTTTTCTAGTTTTTATGCTTTATTATGAGTTCTAGTTGTAGTATGACAATGCTCGGCTAGAATCTCTCAGCTAAGGCTGAGAGGTGAAGCTTGTAGCTAATTTCATGTTTGATTCAAGTTCATTCAAGTAATTTTCAATTCAAATTTGGAATTTTCATATTCTAGTTCTTAAAGTGGTAGTTTGAGATTTTTATGAGAGTTCATGTGCTCCGGACATGAATTCCTTGCAATTCTCTGAGATTATCATATGATGCTTTTTTAGATTCGAATTATAGTAATCCTTGAGCAGGCCATAGTCCATAGGCATGGCTGTTACTCCGAAGGCTATGGTTTTGAATTCTACATTGATTGAATGGGACTAGAACTTGGAAGTTCAACTTGATTTGGATTGAATGTGTGTGAATGCTTATTTTCCAACTAGATGAGAGATAGGACTTCAAATCTAGTTGTGTTCTCTACTTGGATTGATTGAATTGACATGGGATTGTTACAAGTGGATCCTTGAATGCCTTAGTACTTTAAATCACTGAATTTCATTAAGTTACTGTTTTAGTTTAATTACCCAATTAAATCTGATTTTCTTGCAAAACTGAGTTGTTGGAATAGTTTGGAAGTTGTTTCTAATTCCCTGTGGATCGACCTCGGTCTTACCGAGATTTATTACTACATCACAGCCTTACACTTGAGGTGAGCGAACAATTGACTATGAGCTGAGAGTCATTATGAATGAGTAGATTTTGAATTAAGAGGACATTTGCTAGTTCGAGGCCAACAATTAGAGCTTCATATTCTGCTTCATTATTTGAGATGCGAGAATCAAACCGTAAAGCATATTGGAAACACGACCCGTCTGGAGCAACTAGAATTAGGCCCGCTCCGCTACCGGTGGCCCGTGAGGACCCATCCATGAAGAGTGACCAGGATGGCTGGTCGCTGGTCGCGGGATTATCGTCGGGAGAGGAGTATGTAAATTCGGCGATGAAGTCTGCCACGGCCTGGCCCTTTATTGCGGTCCTGGGGCAAAACGAAATATCGTGCTCGCCGATCTCGACTGCCCATTTAGTTAATCGCCCTGAAACCTCGGGTTTCTGAAGGACCTGCCGTAATGGGTGGTTTGTTGGCACTAATATAGCGTGGGCTTGGAAGTATGGTCGCAGTTTTCGAGCAGCCATGACTAAAGCGAGGGCCAACTTTTTCATATTAGAATATCAGGTTTCGGCATCCACCATTGCTCGGCTAATATAATAAACGGGCCTTTGTACCCCGGAATCTTCTCTTATTAGAGCGGCGCTGACGGCTGTAGAAGACACAGATAAATAAAGAAGAAGTTGTTCGTGCGCCACAGGTTTAGATAAAACGGGGGGTGCACTCATATATTGCTTCAGTTGTTGAAACGCTTCTTCGCATTGCGGTGTCCACTCCCAACCAGATTTGGCGGTGGCTCAGAGGAGTTTAAAGAAGGGTAAGCACTTGTCCGAGGCCCGCGAAATGAACCTGTTTAATGATGTGACGCGACTCGCCAAACGTTGGACATCTTTGAGAGTGGTCGGAGACTTCATTTCGATCAATGCTCTTATTTTTTCAGGATTTGCCTCGATCCCTCGCTGACCAACCATAAATCCGAGAAACTTTCCAGCGGACACACCGAATGCACATTTCTCTGGATTTAGTTTCATCCGATACCTCCTCATTAAGTCAAAGGCTTCACGAAGGTCTGCAAGGTGGTCATCACCTACGACGCTTTTCATGAGCATGTCGTCGACATAAACCTCCATATTCCTACCGATTTGTGTGGCGAATATTTTATTGACGAGGCGCTGGTAGGTGGCCCCAGCATTTTTAAGACCAAAAGGCATTACCTGGTAGCAATACAGACCTCGGTCGATGATGAAGGCGGTGTGCTGGCTATCCGGCGGATACATCATGATCTGATTGTAACCAGAATAGGCACCCATGAAACTTAGCAGGGTGTGCCCTGCGGTCGAATCAACCAGCTGATCGATTCGCGGTGTCGGGAAGCTATCTTTTGGACATGCTTTATTGAAATCGGAATAGTCAACGCACATCCTCCATTTGCCATTAGTTTTTCGAACGAGGATCACGTTCGCGACCCATTCTGGGTAGTCAACTTCTTTTATAAAATTGACTGTGAGCAATTTTTCAACTTCGGCCTTGATTACCATTTGCCTTTCTGCAGTGAAGGCGCGCCGGCGCTGATGGACAGGTTTATACTTCGGATCAATGTTCAAACGATGTGCGATGATGCTGGGGTCGATGCCCGGCATATCTTTGTGAGACCAAGCAAACACATCTTGGTATTCGGTGAGAAAACGGACCAGATCTTCTCGAAAGACGCTGGTTAAAGAGGACCTAATGTATACGACTTTGGTCAAAACGTCTTCGGTTAAGTGAATTTTCTCTGTCTCTTCTCCGGGAGTTCCTGATTGGAGAGGATTTTCTCTTGGATCTAATGAGGTAGCCATCGGAAGGCTTGGTGAATCTTGCGCCACCATCATAACTGGTGTCGTCTGAGCCTTTTTTCGGTCTTGTAAGGCTATCTCATAACACGACCGGGCTTCCTTTTGATTTCCTCGTACAACCCCAACACCATTCGGGGTAGGAAATTTGATGCATAAATACAAAGGATGTAAAGCTACTCCAACCTTGTTGAGCGATGGTCGCCCTAAAATGGCGTTGTATGCTGACCTTAGATCCACCACGAGGAAATTAACGAAGACAGTCGTTTTCGATGGACATTCTCCAAAGGTGACTGGGAGGTCGATGCTTCCTTCTGGTATTACCACCTCGCCCCCGAAGCCGACGAGGGGAGTTGAAACTGGTTTGAGTAGGCTTCTGGCGAGTGCCATTTTGTTGAAAGCCTCTTGGTAAAGAATATCCGCAGAGCTACCTGTATCCACCATAATGTGATGAGTCAGATAATTTGATACCTTTAGTGCGACCACGATGGAGTCTTCAGGAGGGAAGTGGATCCCCTCTGCATCCTCGAGGGAGAAAGAGATTGGAGGATAGCCGAATTCTGACTTGTTGGGCATCTGCTCTAACCAGTAGATATGCTGGGGTTTCTTAGACGCCTTACAAGTATAAGCTTTCCTCGAAGCTTGAGAATCTACCCCACAAGCTGGTCCTCCGGCAATGGTCCGAATTTCTTCGGCAGGTTCAACATCTTCTTGGGGAGTATGATGGTGAGGTGACTTCTTCTGGTGTGATGCGCCTTCCATGCTTTTAGGTTACCGACCTTGGCGAATAACATAATCTTGGAGATGACCTTTCCGAATGAGAGCTTCGATGTGATCTCGTAGAGATATGCAATCTTGGGTATTATGCCCATGATCTTTGTGGAAATAACAAAACTTACTCTTATCTCTCTTTTCGGGATCGAATTTTATCTTTGTAGGCCATTTCACATATGGTTTATGCTTGATCTCCATTAGCACCTTTTCAGGAGATCGGTCGAGAGGAGTGTAGTTATGATATTTACCAGAATAAATCTTCTTGGGAGAGCGGTCCCGTCGATAGCGCCGATATTTTTTATCTGGGGGCGAGATTTCCTCCGGCTTGCGCTTCTTGTCCTGTATACCATGACGTGCCAAAGCAACTTCTTCTGCATTGATATATTTTTGAGCTTTTGATTAGAATTCCGTCATAGTTTTTGGAGGGTTCTTATCTAGGGCGAATCTTAATCTCTCGCTTGCGATTTCGGCAATGAGGGCGGTGAGGCCTTTTTCTTCGGTGTAGCCTTCAGTTTGGACGGCTTCTGTAGTGAACTGTACTGTGAATTCTTTTATCGTCTCTCCATACTGCTGCTTCAAATCCATTAGGTGAGATGCCGGCTTTTTAATGCTGATGCTTCCCATGAATTGAGAGAGGAATAGATCCGATAGCTGCGCGAAGGACCCGATGGATCGGGGTTTTAGTCCCCGGAACCAGGTACGAGCTACCTCCTTTAAGGTTAGGGAAAAAGCCCTACACATGATTTCTGACCCATGCCCCTCCATCTCCATAAAAGACCTATATGTTTCTAGGTGTTCGAGAGAATTGACTATACCGGTGTATGGGGTGATAACAGGCGTGCGATACTTCCTGGGTAAAGGTGCTACCATGACCTCGCAGGTGAAAGGAGACTCGGATCGATGTATCGACGCCATAACAGCTGATGGTCGATTTGCCTGGTATCGTTGTTCCATGTCGTCGAAACGATCATGGATTCTCTTGAGATCTCCTTCCCATGGTAAGGTATAACCTGATGTTTCGACGGTGGACCCCTGAGATCGCTGTTGCCGGGAAGTACTGGAGTGTATGGAATGCGAGGGTAGTACAGGGGCTTGATTGTTGAGTGGTATTCGATTCGATGGAGGATGATTTGGTTGGACTTGTGGTTCATCCGCGGAATGTCTGAAAGCCACTGGTATAGGTTGCGCTGGTAACCCTTTAGAAGGTTGTCGCTGGGGCTCCAGGAAATGCTGATCAAGTCGATTAGACAAGGCTTGGAATCCGGCGTTGAGGGTTAGGAGTGTGTTTTCGAGGAGACACATGACATCTTCTTGATTCCCGGAAACATCAAATTACGGGTTTTGTAGCGGCACGTTAGGATCTCCCTGAGGGGAGCCCGTCGAAGTAGCCTGAGGGACAGGCACTGGTTCAGTGGCGTCAGGTGGAGGTAGCGTCTGCCTTGAAGTGGAAGGATGAACTGTCTTTTTGGGAGGCATGGTGGGAGGACTTCGATCAGTGATGAGAGCGGCTGATCTTGATGATCAAATGTTCCCACAGACGGCGCCAATCTGTTAACGTCGGATTTAGTAACAGGATTCTCTAGACGTTCACCTTCCTTCAAGCCAGCTCTCCCTCGAATCTGAAAGAATATAAGAGAAAACTAAGGGTGGCTGACGTCCAGCCGTTAGCCCTCCGAAGCTTAAGTCAGATAGCGTATGGTTGCAAAGGAAACTAATAATTTAGGAGTTTAGAGATTGTATATTCTGTACCTTTACCACCTGTAGGATTATCTATTTATGCAGATCCGGGTGGTCCAGTCCGTTACGCAAGCCAATAAGATTACTGCTGATTTTTTGGGATAAGGAGCTTATCCTATCAATCCTTAGATAAGGGGATAGCCTAATCCAATTAGACATCTGGTCAATTACGTTCCTTGATAGTGATCCCTTGAGATATGGAGCCGTAGGCAAAGATAAGTCCAAAATCGGCCTATACGGGCTGCTGGTACTCTAAGCTAAGGGACGTCATTACTAAAGACCAGTGACCAAGGCTGCTCGCATGACGGAAGCTACTCGCGAGCCAGGCTACTCGCATATTGAGGTTACTCGCGAGCTAGGCTGCTTGCATATTGAGGTGTGACACCTTTTAATGACCACTGAGACGGGCGACTCACAGGTCGGAAAAGATGTTCTGTGCTCTCCCACTATTCGATTTTCGACAGTAAAGGCTCGATGACTCGGTAACTGTGCGCCGTACTTGTTCAATGTGCGAGACTCGACCAGATGATCTCGCGAGTCGAATATTGTTGTAAAGGTGCTCGCAGATTATCAGGGACCTCGCAAGAACCTCTGATCAGTACAATTTGGCTACAACAGAGGGAATCATGTTGATGAAGAACACATATGACAAATTGATAATATAATCGCTCTATCATCCGGCTAGATAGGATTTGATTTCGATTCTAGTTGAGTAATTGAGAAACCATAGCGAATTATGCATTAAAGGAGAGCTATAAGTGGATCCTTGATGCTCTAGTTACCCTTTCATAATCAGATTTTCCTATTTCATGTTCAAAACCGATTTCATAAACCTCTTAGATTCTAGTTATTAGGATAGTTGGAATTGTTTACCTCCTTTCCTGTGGATCGACCTCGGTCTTACTGAGATTATTACTACATCGCAACCTTACACTTGTGGAAGCGAACACCATCGGCCCAAGTCAAGCCTCCAATCTGTATGCTCGCCTGCGACCAAACAATAGTTGGCGGTGTGGCCAATCGGATCACCTATCTAATGTATGTCCTCAGCGGCCCGGGGCTAATTTAACTACTAATGATTGGGTCGAAGAGGGTTTTGATGAGGGTGAGCCCGAGAACGAAGGCTATGAATAGGCCGAGGGAGAAGACGGTGATGGCATTGAATGGCTAGACTAGGACTGTTTACATAACAAAATTGCCTTTGTGTTTATAGGGGAAAACAAGAGTCACATTCCAATACTAACCAAGAGAGATAGAAAAGCATTCATCGCTTCATTTTATTCATTTACTGAGTTCTTCGTATATTCCATATTTATAACATCTCTTGATTCTAGAATAGATTGTACATTGTACAAAATGAAACATATTCGGAAAGTAATTTCGGCAATGCTTCGCCCTATTTTTCTTTCATCCTGTCTAGGTAACAGGGAAATGGCTGAATGATCATCCAAGTCAAGATAGTCTTTCTGTTCATGATTGAGGCGAGTCAACCAGACTAGGCTTCGTTCCTTCGTGATCCTCATAGAACTCCATGATAGTCCAAAATGATAGTATCACCCAACACATCTACCACTTCTAGGGATTGCATTAAGTGTGCTCAACATGAAGGGAGAGAGAAGGGCCTTCTGCTCCATATGGACATCATCTATCATGACATCCACTTACGGAGATTGTACAAAGTACACTTAACCTGAAGGGAGAAAGATAGGTCTTCAGAATAATCAATCATGACATCTACTTATGGGGATTGTACAAAGTACGCTTAACCCAAAGGGAGAAAGATAGGTCTTTGGTTCACAAAGAAATAAACTATCTGGTCTGGATTGCTCTCGCTCTCTCTCTCTCTCTCTCTCTCTCTCTCTCTCTCTCTTTATCTGGTTTATCTTTGCCATAATCTTAATCTTTAATGTCCTTCAGAATCGAAAGGAAAATGGGAACTAAAAGCACCCCGACATCCTTCACGAAGGGATAAAACATATGATTTTAGGGCAGCTTTACGCGGGTCGCGATAAGTTCATAAGCTTGTTGTGGGTCGCGTAAAGCACCTCCCAGACAATCTTCACTTCTTTGATCTTCCTTCTTCATTTTGGCAGCATCTCCCTCTCATTCTTCTTCAATCCTCAGGGTCCGCACATTGTGCATTCAATCTAAGGAGAAGGAAGAACTCGAGGTCCGCCCCATACCTCTGAAGTTTACTAGAGCTTTGAACTTCAGAAGCAAGTACCAAATGAGGAACCCTGGGGTATTTATAGGCAAAAGCGGCCTATTTCGTGGAAAGAACCATTCACCAGACAGGCACTCTACGTGACCCGCAGCATGTGCATGTCGTCTGCACTCTTCTTCAGTTTTATGCTTTATTTCTTCTCAAGAACTCTTAATTCTTCTTCCTTTCTTCATTTCTTCATTTTTCATGCCTCAACAGATGCCCCCTTTCAATCTTGGTTTGAGAAAGTTACCATTTCTCACAAATTTGGATTAAAACGCTAAAAATCTCACACTCCATAGAGCTTTCCATGACCCGCGGCAAGATCCCCGAATAATCTATATATAGTTCGACAATCCTCACTTCCTCATCTTCAATTTTTGCGGCAAAGCCCTATTGCTCTTCAGCACACTTTACGCGACCCGCGAAAAACCCTCTTGCTTTATGCGTACCGCGGTAAGCACCCATTTGGGTTGCAGTTTTTCTAAGTGTCGGAACTCTGCTGAATTTTCTTCAAGTCCGTAACCTCTTCTCTAAAACACATATAACTCCTTTTGTGTTTATCTTTGTAGATATTTGATCCTTTCCATTTTAGCAAATCTCCTATCTTTTCCTTTTGAAATCTTTGGAATTTTTATTTAACTCTTGTAGTTCTTCATGTATTATAGATTATGACTTCAAAAAGGAATTCTTCAGGAGCCGCGTCATCTTCTCAGCATTCTCAGAGTAAAACTCCTCCAACACCGCCCACCAAGCATACGAGAAGCCAGACTTCACCCACTCCAACTTCATCGAGCAAACAAGGAGTCGTGCTGCTGCTAGTCTCATCCCTTCATAACCAATCCACTCCAACGATCTGTGCATATCAGAAAGAAGTCAAAGGTCACCGTGAGTCGCCTTAAAATTTTCAAGCACCCGGCTTCCCCCAGAACTTGACTTCAAGGAACGAATAAGCCGTCTTTCTTCTCATGTGAAAGAATGCCATTGCCATATATAGAGTTGACTGACCTTCGCTCAAGGGAACTTAATCGGCTTGGGAATCTTGGCTCAAGACAACAGAAGGGATTTGTACTAATGAAACAGAGTCCCTAGCATGTGAAGCTACTCCTCCACCTTCTCGTCCTCAGAAGAAGAAGAGAAAGAGCAAGAACTAGCAATTATAAGAGAAAATTGCCAAGCATAAGCAGCCACGTTTACAAAATACTTGGACTTCTATCCGAGCTACAGATCAGCAGAACGTGCGCTTCTACAACCCATACAAGGATGAATTGACCATGATGGCTTTGTCTCTATATCGTAATCAGTCAATGTTGCACTTAGACTGACTGATGTATCTTCTCGCATTCTCATAATCTCTTATTTAGTATGTAAAGAGCCACAAATCCTGTCAGGTTGGCTTGTGAAGAATGGGTCACGTCAACAAGTAGGCAGTATAACTCCAATGAGATTTTTAAAGCCGAGTTACATTCCGCATGCTATATATTCGACGAGATATTATGAGATGCCTATAGCAAAGGTTTAATGTTATGCTTATTGATAAAGGAACAATCTACGGTGTAACACCCGTACCATAATTAGCCTCCGTACGCCCCGTTTCCGAGCACGGCATACTCGGAACAGTCCAAACCGGCGAGTTTCGATTGGACACCCTATTTTAGTACCGCAACGACCCGAGACTTGTACCCCGGCGACTGCGCGGACGCCACGACTCCAACGCCGCGCGGCACGCTCCGTTTCGATACCTAGTTTGAAAGATGTGTACATGTGCGTAAATCAAGGCGGGCCACGCTACACATGCATGGTGTGGGCCCCACTTGCACAAATCCCTAGGTTGTCCCATCAATCAATCAACATCCCATCAATCAATCAAGCATCAATCAATCAAGGGTCTCATCAAGTACATCCCTCTCTCTCCTCAAAAGTCAACTAAAGCCCATACCTCCTATACCTCCCATGCCATCCTACCCCCCCCTCCCATGCTAGCCATCATCATTACATCACCTAAGAAAAACCCCCCTAACACCCCATGCAATCTCATGTCCTTAATTTGCAAGAGAGGAGAGAGAAAGAGAAAGAGAGAGAGAGAGAAGAGGCTAAGAAAGGAGAGAGAAAGAGAAAGAGAGAGAGAGAGAAGAGACTAAGAAGAGAGAGAAAGAGAGAGATTAGAGGGAGGAACCAAGCTTGGAGGGCCCCAACCATCATCCGGGCCGTCCGATCGACTACACGACTCGATCCAACCATCCATTTTCATGTGAGTGCTAAGGGGGGATATAAACTCCCCTTTTTCCTTATTTTCCCTTCATATTTTGGGCCCACAAGTGGGCCATGCTATGAGACAGCGTGCCCCGCACGCTGCCACGGCATGGACCACCTTTGGTGGCCCACCATGATGCTTATTTTTCTATTCTACCACCATTCTTTAAATCACAAGAATCTGGATGAAGGAAAAATGCAAAGTTGGCTTGATCCGAATTTTTGAGCCCACCTAGTGACCGAGAACCAGATGGATGGATTGAATCGCCCACATATGGGCCCTACTTCATTGTAAAACAAATAAAAAAAAACAGTCCAAGACGCTGGACATTCTCAGCGTCAAGGACGCTGGAACTGTCCAGCGTCAGATACCTTAAAGGACGTGAGTGGGGTCCCCACTCGTGGGACCCACCTTGACGTTTATGTTAAATCCACACCGTCCATCTGATTCCCCGGATCATTTTAGGGCCAGGGCCCAAATTTGAACCAGATCCAAATCTCAAGTGGACCATACTACCTGAAACAGTGGAGATGGTGATGTCTATGGTAGAACTTTCTCTGGCCCATCTTGCAGTTTGTAGACCTCATAACCTGTACAATATTAGACTCGTTGGATCCCCCATGAGTTGGTGAACATGATAGACAGAGTGGATCGTCCTCATGTGGACCCCACTTGGTAATATCAAGAAGAAAAAGAAAAAAAAAAGGAAGAAGAAGAAAGGACCAGGGCTGAACGCTGGCCTCTCACCACGCCAGGGGCGCTGGGAGTAGCCAGCGTCCACAGACGCTGGGCTGCTCGGCCACCTAGTCAATGGCCCACCTCGTGGGACCCACCATGATGTATTAGTTTTATCCAAGCCGTCCATTTATTTTCCCAGATCATTTCAAGGCCCAAGCCCGAAGACCAAGAAGATCCAAATCTTGGGTGGGCCTCACCACAGAAAACAATGAGGATGAATGCCAATGGTTGAAACCTCTTCAGGGCCCACCATTATGATGGTCTTCCCATCTAAACCTGTCCATCAGGTCACGTAGGCTTGTTTGAATGGAAAACACAAGTATCAGCTGGATCTAATTCTACAGTGGACCACACTATGGAAACGGTGGGGATGATCGGCCACTGTTGAAACCATTGGAGCCCACGGTTGCAAGTGTGGGACCCACTATTAGGTCATCTAACCTGTTGCTAAGGTCACACAGACCCAGATGGATGGGAAACACATATATCAGCTCGATCCAAAATTTTTGGGGCCACGAGTGTGGTCCACGCTGAAGCAGTGTGCTGGACACGCTGCCCAGCAGTGGCCCACCTTGTGGGACCCACCATGCCCAGCCATCCATCCATTTTTTCTATATCATTTTAGGGCATGGGCCCACAAATAAACTAGACACAATCTCATGTGGGCCACACCATCTGGAACAGTGGGAATGGTGTCCACCGTTGAAACCTTCTTAAGGCAACGTGACCTTTAATTGCCCCCCAGACCTGTGGCACAGGTCCAGGTGAAGGGAATAACACAAATATCAGCCTCATCCAAAACTTTCATGACCCATGTGGGTCCACGCTGCAGGCAGCATGCGTGCGCACGCTGTTCAACAAGTGGCCCACCCTGTGGGTCCATCGTGATGTATCTATTTGATCCACGCTGTTCATCTGTCTTTCCATGTCATTTTAGCCTGTGGACCCCACCTAATGAGACAAATCCAAATTTCAGGTAGACCACGCCGTTGTAAATAGTAGTTATTGATGTCCACCATTGAAACCTCTTTTGGAGCCACTGTAATGTTTCTTTTATCTAACCAATTGTTGTGGGGCCATCATGCGGGGCCCACCTTGATGGGTGTATTGTATACCCTACCATCCCTCTTGGCAGGGCGTGGGACTCAGTTTTGGGATTAGCCACATTCAGAAATAGTGACAGTTCAGTGCCTACGGTTGAAAATTTCCCCAGGCATAAGGAAAGGTCATTTGATATTCAACCTGTACGAGGGACTAGCCTTAGATGCACGTATTTCATCCATGCTATAAAGTCTCAAGTGGGCTATGCCAAGTAGACTTTTATTGGGCTCTCCATCCAGGTTCCACCCCCTATATATATATTCGACCATTTGATGCCGATTGTCACATGATACATTTGAAACATACTAGCGTACTTAGCTCGATAGGTCACACTGATAATATGCTTAGTGTAATGAATATCATGCCCATTCATTTGTGCATACGCATCATATGTGTGCCTGACTGTGGATGATGTTGATCATAGCATATGCCTTACAGTTTGACATACTTAGGGGACCCGTATGAGATAGGGTCACCCCACATGATCGTGCGGTATGCATAGGTTTGGTGCATGGCTTTGATGGTATGACTCATGCATCTCACATTATGCATGTCACGATCAGATTCTCACCCCAGCGGCATCGGGGTTGTGACCACTACAGTCCCATCGTGGATGGTAGAAATGGACACCGAAAATATGTTCTAGCACTTGGGCGTTAAAGATGTCCTTGGGTGAAAGTTTCTAAACCCTGTGGTACCAGTAGGATGCTCCAATGTCTAGACCGAGTGGATTTATGAGCGCATGAGGGCCAAATACCAGTAGGCCGCGTCTCCCACTGTGTCGGGGTCGGTTGGAAGGGGGTGTGACCTTACCCGCCCGGGTGCAGAGGGCTATATACTAGGTTGAGTTTGACCAGCTCGTGAATGGGTTCGCTATCGACGAGCCGGGTGGATTTTCTTGTATGTCATTAACGAGGCGGATAGTGAGGTCTCTTCCACTCGCTTGGTTATGCGCGCGATGGGCTGCAACCAATGTCTAGAGTGTACTAGACCTGGTGATGTCCCAGTTGTAAACCGTATGATATATGGCAGTTGAGGATTGACATGCGCACATTGCATCACTAGCATATGACACTTGGCCATATAGGCCCATTGCATTGCATAGCCTCGAGATGGCTAATGACATTCATAGACTTGGTAGTGTAGCCTGCCATCATTTCCGCTTACTCTGATATCTATATACCTATCATATGCATTGCGCACACACCACGCACTCTCTAAGCTTCATAGTAAGCTTATGCACGTTGTTTACGTGCAGGTCATACTATAGCGCGACAGCAGTGAGACAGGGGCGCGCACTTGATCTTTTAGTTTTCAGTTATATATTGTATTTTCTTTTTCCGCAGCATTGTACTCAAAAGATTATCTTAGTGGATATGTGATGTGATGCTTTTGGTTTGGTATACTTGTGTTTATGCTCATCTACAAAAAAAAAAGTTTACCCTGAAAATCCTCCTTGTGGGATCCCAGGATCGGAACCTGGCATATGGGAGCTGGGGGCTGAGAATGGGTTACTACAGAGGCTGTCGGCACCGGATTCGGCGGCTGAGAATTTAGTGAGCCCGGTCTCCGAGTTTGGGGCGTGACAGAAGTTGGTATCAGAGCATAACTTGGGAATACCTGTCCACAACATTACATATCTACTAATAACCTTTGATTACCTACCTTGTACTGTGTTGAGCTCTTAACTGTGCATATTCTAACCCCAATTCATCACTCATTATGCAAGATTTTCATGATTTAAAGACTAATCAAATACATGTTTTGTGGTTGTAGGAATGAGAGTTGCTTTGCCCAATTGATGAACAAAAGGGCACATTTAGGAGCCTTTGATGAAGGCCCAAGGTGGACCAAAGAATGATGAAGAAAGAGAGGAGGATGAGGAAGAAAGAAGGAAAGAAAAGAAAGAAGAAATAAAGCAGAAAATGGGGTCCGACCGGTCAAGACCGGTCGGCCAACACTACGGCCCTCTACAGAAGCTGCTGGAACAGGCCCCGACCGGTCTTGACCGGTCGGCCAGCCCTGTCCGACCGGTCTTGACCGGTCGGCCATGAAAATTCTGAGTTGCAGATTGCAGACAGCAGGCCATTCCCGTTTCTGATTTTTTGGACCAGTTTTTTGGGCCCATCTTAATGATATTTGGAAATCCAACACATCCATGTCGAAGAGAAGCTCGACACCGAACTAACCCAAGTGGTTTCGTGTCGGTCGGAGCTACGGATTGATCGTGGTGGCCAAAACAATACGAACTATCCAGAAAGTTTCAGATTTTGCTGTTCCACTCTGGGCCAGTCCAAGTGGCCCATCATTGATGATATGAAGAATCTACTTTGATCATATTTTAGACCACATCCATATATGAATAACCACAAAGTTTCAGATCAAAACGATGTGTGGTTTGATCGTACCGGTAGAAGAAAGATGGACCATCCAGAAAGATCCAACTGCGTAGAGTTTATAAAAGCCCTAAGTGTTCTAATTTTCGGACCACATTCTGGGATTGTTTTGGACAATCTAATCCGTCTATCATGTAGAGGAGGAAGTTTCTACCAATGTTCAAAATTTGAGATCAATCCGACATCGGTACACTCCGGAACATTGAAAGCAAGATGACTGGTTCTGAAGGTACCCGAAGTGCGCGATTTTGAGAGGCGGTCGGTGATATGATTGGTGGGCCCATTCAGAGGTTAATCTTGGAAATCTAAATCATCTATGAGGAAGATCACATTACAAGGAAGCTATAAATCAATTTTGAAGGCAATCCAACCATTGGTTAAGCCGTACCAAGTGAAACAAATTCTGCTATGTTGTTGTACTATTGCTGCACTATAAAAGGAGGTGCTCTCTTCTATTCTAAGGCAACCAAGGACGTGGGGAGCAAGGAGTTCAAGTCATAGGAGGCTTCCTAGCCTCCTCCAGCTAGTTTTGCTTCCTTTTCTTAGTTCTAGTTTTATTTTTAATATACTTTTCATTAGCTAATCTCTTAGCTAGAGCTAAGAGGTGAACCTTATAGTTTTCTTAGATTGTTTAATTCGTTTTATTGGTTTTAAAGTTGGAATTCATGATTATGAACTATGGTTTGAAGTTTATACAAGCTTTAAGTAGTTTTTCTTAGTCTTATGATGACTCGTGGATGTTTGGGAGAATTACTTAAATTCTTAATTATTTTGCATCAGTCTAGACCTGTATGATCCGAGGAATTGGAGTGCGCTCTGGTACTATGATCTTCATGTGAGGACTTCCTACCAAAGTTCTACTTTTCTAAATTTCTGTAATATGTATGGATTGTGCATGTGATTTGAATCAAGTTCAAATCATGATCTAGCCTTGTCTTGTGACAGGACTTGAGGATGGTTATGATTGTGAACTGAACCTTTTGGAATGGGGAATGACCTATGCAATTGAGCATGCTCAGCTCAGCCTACATTGAGTGAATCCTATGCATTGAACTTACATATGACAGATTGTTTGGTTTAACAGCTCTATCATCCGGCTAGATAGATCTTAATATCAATTCTAGTTGAGAAAGTGAGAAACCATAGTGAATTATGCATCTAAGGAAAGCTATAAGTGGATCCTTGATGCTCTACTTATCTTTTCATTATCAGATTTTCTATTTTATGTTCAAAACCAATTTCACAAACCTCTTTAGATTCTAGTTATTAAGATAATTTGCATTGTTTACTTCCTTCCCTGTGGATCGACCTCGGTCTTACCGACATTATTACTACATCGCAACCCTACACTTGGGGAAGCGAACAAGTTTTTGGCGCCGTTGCCGGGGAAGAGGTTAAACGGTTCTAATTGTTCTAGTAGCTATAGAGTAGTTTTAGTTAGGTAGGATTTTTTTATTTTTATAGAAGTAGATTTTCTGATTTTTTTTTCTAGATTACTAACAATTTTTTGTTTGATTTTGTAGGACATTGTTGCTGACATAGCTCTCACCTTCACGGGTAACATCTCTCCATCTCCCTTTCTTCTTTTTGTTTTTCTTCCTAGATTAAGGATTATTTCAACTTCTTATAATTTCATTATGAATGATTGGACGGGTGGATTGTCTAAATACCTTTTGGAAGATGAGAGGATGAACCAAATAAAAAATCATTATGATTGGAACCATTACAAGCATGAATATTTTTCTAAGACTCAATCTTCTTCTAATACTCCCCCACGTAAGACAATGGGAGAGTATCGGAAAGAGATGAATAATGTTCCACCGATTAGGACAATGTATGATCACTTGTATGGTTACACATATCAACAACCATCTAAAAGCCCAACATATGACATGCATAATCCAAATTGGTGGCAGCATCAAAATTTCAACTTGAAAGATGAGGCAACCATGGATGCCAACAATTATCCTCAAGTGTTTCTTTCTCATGAGCCGCAACCAACACGAACTCTTGAGGATATGCTGTGAGAGTTTATGGAAATAACTGAGCAATGCATACAAAACCTCTCGCCATCTCAAAATTCTGAACCCGACATTGGGAACACCGAATCAATCCCCAACATAGAGGAGGATGTGGCTATCCAAGCCCAACCCTCTTCCGATTTGATGACTAAACTTTTAGAGGATGTAGATCTCAGTGATCCCACCATTACCATCGATTATGGTAAATCAACTATCTCTTTTAGCTATTCCGATTTGAATGATGAAGAGATTTCAAGGACGGTTGACGAACCTGAGGAATCCATAAAATCTGAAAGTGATAGTGAGATTGCCTACAATGAGGGTTCCGTGGATGATTGTGAGCCCATGATTTATTCTTCCAAAGGGCCGAATGTTTATGAGTCGCCAGAAGATATTCTTGCTAGAGAGATGACCGAAGTTGATATTTTTGAGTCCTTCTACCAACAACACATGTCGAATTCTATTGTGGAAGAACTCCCTTGGGTTGAAAATTCTGTTTCTTTGGATGATGTGGTGGCACAATCTGAAATTTTAGATCAACCAATGTTACATGATGTGCTTATCAATGAATCTGAAAAATTTTCTTTGGAAGACCTCCCCTCTATAGAAGAGGAATTCATTACCCTTAAAACAGAATTTCCTCAATCACATAGGGAGAACGAGGACCCTTCATCCGACTCTCTCGATTTCCTAGAGGAATGCATGACCCACCCCTATGATCTGGATGTTGAGATGATTAAGGAGTTGGATAGTTTGTTAGACACGGTGTCGGTGCCTGAAGAACACCATTCCACTAATTTACACTCTTTACCATTATTTGTGGAAACACCGTGCAATTCTGAATTTGTGGAGGAGACAACCCAAACTGAAAAATATTTAATGAATGTCTCTCCACCATCATGGGTTCTTCAACCCATTGAAAATTCTGATTAGGAGGACCCGTTTTTAATCAATTTCAACCCAATTCAGAACTTGAGGAGATATCTTTTTGCTGCTCTTATCTCCTCTTTACATGCGTGTGGTGCACACTATGATTGGACCTTCATGAAGAAACGCACCCATGTATACATTCGAGCAGGACTTTGGATGGTCCTCATGAGAAACCTATTGAAATTCATGAAGATCCTGCTCAAATTTGATCATGCAGTCGATCAGACTAATCAAAGGTAGGTAGGTAGGTTAGGATTTCTTTCTGCATTTAGGATTGAATAAGTCTCATTGAGACAATGGAAGATGCTAGAATTGATCAACTTGCTACCTCAGGTACTCTCGTTCTCACTCTCCTTTGTTTTATGTCATTGCTCTCATGTCATGCATATTGCATATCTTATTACATTGAGGACAATGTAAGATTTTGGTTGGGGGGTGAGATTCCTTAGATGAATCTACTAGCTTTTGTGACATTTCGAGTAATTATGTAGAAAATTTTCAATTTTTCTAAAATTCAAAACTCTTTTGGAAAACGTTGTTTCTATGCATTCAAGATGATATGAGTATAAGAGGAGGAGAAACGAAGTGAGTGATGTTGCAAGCTTTGAACTTCTCTTAATATAATGGTTTTATATGTGAATTCCCCTATTTATATGATTGATAGAAAATTTGAACACTTTTACACCTAGTTCACATTACACGATTTTCATGATTTGAAAGGATTATGTGATTTTTGGATTGGCTAGACTTAGATTTGAGGTGTTGAGGAACCAAGCCGGGGTACTTTGTCCATCCTTGTCCATGGAAAAATAACGAAAGATATGGATTTCTAAAAATCCTATCTAATGTAAAAGAAAAAGGAAAAGGAATGATGAAATTGGGAATGATGGAAAAATGGTGGAAAATTCCGATTAGGGCTACCTACTACCAACCGGGGGATGGTCTACCCGTAACCAAAGCCAGAAATGGGATGTAGTGTGAAAGTCGTCGGAAGGACGGTAAGACAAATTTCTGTCATAGGCTTGTTGTTGCTCTGTGCACCTTGAAATTCATAATTTAGTTGATCTATGAAGAAGACAATCCTGGAAAATCATGAGATGAACATTCACTATGCACACTAGGTTGAATTTGTTCAAGTTCTTCTATTTATCAATCAATTAGTGGGGATTTCATATGAACACTTATTATGTTTTCAGAGTTTAAGGTTTCAACCTCTATCACCTAATTTTTCTAACTTTTACACTTGTGTGTCTTGGGATGTGTAGAAGAATAGTTTCTGAATGAGAGTTGTTTTTTGGAGAATTGAACTTGTTTCACGCATGTTTTGCTCTGGACTAGCAAAATGCTGGTTGGGGGGTGTGTTGAGCTCTTAATTGTGCATATTCTAACCCCAATTCATCACTCATTATGCAAGATTTTCATGATTTAAAGACTAATCAAATACATGTTTTGTGGTTGTAGGAATGAGAGTTTCTTTGCCCAATTGATGAACAAAAGGGCACATTTAGGAGCCTTTGATGAAGGCCCAAGGTGGACCAAAGAATGATGAAGAAAGAGAGGAGGATGAGGAAGAAAGAAGGAAAGAAAAGAAAGAAGAAATAAAGCAAAAAATGGGGTCCGACCGGTCAAGACCGGTCGGCCAAACAGGCCCCGACCGGTCAAGACCGGTCGGCCAACACTACTGCCCTCTACAGAAGCTGCTGGAACAGGCCCCGACCGGTCTTGACCGGTCGGCCATGAAAATTCTGAGTTGCAGATTGCAGACAGCAGGCCATTCCCGTTTCTGATTTTTTGGACCAGTTTTTTGGGCCTATCTTAATGATATTTGGAAATCAAACACATCCATGTTGAAGAGGAGCTCGACGCCGAACTAACCCAAGTGGTTTCGTGTCGATCGGAGCTACGGATTGATCGTGGTGGCCAAAACAATACGAACTGTCCAGAAAGTTTCAGATTTTGCTGTTCCACTCTGGGCCGGTCCAGGTGGCCCATCATTGATGATATGAAGAATCTACTTTGACCATCTTTTAGACCACATCCATATATGAATAACCACAAAGTTTCAGATCAAAAGAATGTGTGGTTTGATCGTACCGGTAGAAGAAAGATGGACCATCCAGAAAGATCCAACTGCGTAGAGTTTATAAAAGCCCTAAGTGTTCTAATTTTCGGACCACATTCTGGGATTGTTTTGGACAATCTAATCCGTCTATCATGTAGAGGAGGAAGTTTTCTACCAATGTTCAAAATTTGAGATCAATCAGACATCTGTACACTCCGAAACGTTGAAAGCAAGATGACTGGTTCTGAAGGTACCCGAAGTGCGCGATTTTGAGAGGCGGTCGGTGATATGATTGGTGGGCCCATTCAGAGGATAATATTGGAAATCTAAATCATCTATGAGGAAGATCACATTACAAGGAAGCTATAAATCAATTTTGAAGGCAATCCAACCATTGGTTAAGACGTACCAAGCGAAACAAATTCTGCTATGTTGTTGTACTATTGCTGCACTATAAAAGGAGGTGCTCTCTTCTATTCCAAGGCAACCAAGGACATGGGGAGCAAGGAGTTCAAGTCATAGGAGGCTTCCTAGCCTCCTCCAGCTAGTTTTGCTTCATTTTCTTAGTTCTAGTTTTATTTTTAATATGCTTTTCATTAGCTAATCTCTTAGCTAGAGCTAAGAGGTAAACCTTATAGTTTTCTTAGATTGTTTAATTCATTTTATTGGTTTTAAAGTTGGAATTCATGATTATGAACTATGGTTTGAAGTTTATACAAGCTTTAAGTAGTTTTTCTTAGTCTTATGATGACTCATGGATGTTTGGGAGAATTACTTAAATTCTTAATTATTTTGCATCAGTCTAGACTTGTATGATCCGAGGAATTGGAGTGCGCTCTAGTACTATGATCTTCATTTGGGGACTTCTTACCAAAGTTCTACTTTTCTAAATTTCTGTAATATGTATGGATTGTGCATGTGATTTGAATCAAGTTCAAATCATGATCTAGCCTTGTCTTGTGACAGGACTTGAGGATGGTTATGATTGTGAACTGAACCTTTTGGAATGGGGAATGACCTATGCAATTGAGCATGCTCAGCTCAGCCTACATTGAGTGAATCCTATGCATTGAACTTACATATGACAGATTGTTTGGTTTAACAGCTCTATCATCCGGCTAGATAGATCTTAATAGCGAATTATGCATCTAAGGAAAGCTATAAGTGGATCCTTGATGCTCTAGTTATCTTTTCATTATCAGATTTTCTATTTTATGTTCAAAACCAATTTCACAAACCTCTTTAGATTCTAGTTATTAGGATAATTTGCATTGTTTACTTCCTTCCCTGTGGATCGACCTCGGTCTTACCGAGATTATTACTACATCGCAACCCTACACTTGGGGAAGCAAACATACTGTATAATTGCTAGGACCCCAGTCTTACTCACCTGCTTTGAACTTAGTTTAAACTAGGACTCCCCTATTGTATGCCTAGAAAATTTCGATTGACGTATGGGCACTCACGAGTAACCCGATGCTAAGAGGATTCTGCCTTTTCTGTAGGACATGGCACCTAAGAGAGCCGCCGATAGGTAATCATCTAGTGCGGGTACGTCCCAGACCGCCCCAGCTCCAGGCATGACTGTTGGTCAGTTCCAGCAGATGTTGCGTGCCATGATCTCCTTGGTAGAGCGCCAAGAGAGGAGGTCAGTCGATTCACCTGCCACATCAGAGCAGGATCGCGCCCGTTCCTTACTTAGGGATTTCAGGCAGATGGATCCCCCGCGTTTCTCGGGCGAGCCGAACCCGGAGGCGGCAGAGAGATGGAAGTCTGAAGTAGAAAAGATCTTTACCATTATGCGATGCACGACTGTGCAGCGAGTTCCTCTCACTGTCTTCCTTCTTCAGGGAGAGGCCGAGCATTGGTGGTCATCGATTACCCGCACAGTAGAGGCAGATTTCGAGTGGACTTGGGAGGATTTTGTGGACCGGTTTAACCGAAAGTTCTTCCCTGAGCATGTCCGTCAGCAGAGAGCATTAGAGTTCGAGACGCTAGTCCAGGGAGAGATGACCGTGTCACAGTACGAGGCCCGATTCGTTGAGCTGTCTCGATTCGCGACGTATCTTGTGGATGATGCAAGGCGAGAGGCCCGTCGGTTCGAGGGCGGTTTGCTCCTTGGCCTTAGGGGCCGTGTCGCAGGACACAAGCTCCCTAAATTTAAGGAGGTGGTGGAGCGGGCCCAGATTTATGAGGCAGAGTGGGCCGACGCGCAGCTGATCCGCAGCCAAGGCGGAGATCGAAAGGGGAAGAGAAAGGCATCCTCTGGCAACTTCCGATAGCAGCGATTTCGACCACCGCAGAGGAATTCAGCTCGTCCACCCTTCTGAGCACCAGCAGCACCAGTGGCGCCCGTAGCACCCCCAGCACCACCGCAGCAGCAGATTATAGGCCCTTGTTATGGGTGTAGAGAGATGGGACATCGTCATAGGGAGTGCCCCCATTCACACCGGCAGCAGCGTCAGTAGTATCAGCCGTCAAGACCCCATCAGCAGCATCAGCGACAGCAGTACCCACCGCCGAGAGCTCCTCCGCAGCAGAGGCAGCAGCAGAGGACGCATCAACAGCAGCAACGACCACAGAGGGGACAGGCACCTCCCCAGGAGGCTCAGGGCTGGTTCTACGCAGCCCAGCAGGACCCTCAGGCACCAGGAGGAGTCGTAGAGGGTGCACTCCTTGTCTCTGCATACATAGCACATGTTCTATTTGATTCTGGCGCATCACATTCATTCATATCCGAGGATTTCTGTCGATCGATTGGTTGGCCGTTAGAATCCGTGCGTGAGGGTTTGTTAGTGTCGACACCCTTAGGGAAGACTGCAGTATTAAGTTTGATTTGTTCGTCTTGCCCCGTCTTGGTAGGAGAGACCTTTTTGCCTGCCGACTTGTTTGTTTTGCCGATGTCCGAGTTTGATGTTATCTTGGGCATGGATTGGTTGTTCGAGTATCATGCCATCATAGACTGTTTCGCGAGAACGGTTACCTTCCTTATACCCGGCATGTCGCAATTTCAATTTGTTGCTGAACCTAGAGGAGAGCAATTATCAGCACTGATGGCTTGTGCAATTGAGGAGCCGGTTGCTTTGAGCATCGACCACTTGCCGGTCGTTTGTGACTTTTCAGATGTGTTTCAAGAGATTTCAGGGTTGCCGCCTCGTCGGCATACCGAGTTCCAGATTGACCTTGTACCCGATACCGCGCCTATCTCAAAGGCCCCGTACCGTATGGCACCATTGGAGCTGCGAGAACTGCAAAAGCATTTGGACGAGTTGCGCGAGCTAGGTTTCATCCGTCCGAGTAGTTCACCGTGGGGAGCATCGGTACTCTTTGTGAAGAAGAAGGATGGCTCATTGAGGCTTTGCGTAGATTACCGCGAGCTCAATAAGGTCACGATCAAGAACAAGTACCCGCTTCCGAGGATTGACGATTTGTTTGATCAGCTGCGGGAGGCGAAGTTATTTTCAAAGATAGATCTGCGGCCTGATTATCATCAAGTTCGTGTCCGGGAGGAGGATATCCCGAAGACAGCATTTAGGACGTGCTATGGTCATTTTGAGTTCCAGGTCATGTCCTTTGGACTGACCAATGCGCTCGCAGTGTTCATGCAGTTGATGAATGAGGTCTTCCGTCCGTATCTTGACCAGTTTAGTTGTAGTGTTCATTGACGACATTCTAATCTATTTAAGGACCCGAGAGGAGCATGAGCAGCATTTAGAAATCACCCTGTAGACTCTCCGTGCACACCAGCTCTATGCGAAGTTGGAGAAGTGCGAGTTTTGGCAGGAGGAGGTGAAGTTCCTCGGTCATGTCATGACGAGTCAAGGAGTAGCAGTGGATCCAACTAACGTTTATGCCAGTGCGTCAGTGGTGCCAGCCCACGAACGCGTCTGAGGTCCGAAGTTTTCTAGGGCTAGCGGGTTATTACTGTCGTTTCATTGAGGGCTTCTCTCGTATTGCTGCCCTGTTAACCAGATTGACTAGAAAGGGTGCTGAGTTTGTATGGAGTGACGCATGTGAGCGGGCATTCGCGGAGCTAAAGGATCGTCTTACGTCGGCACCAGTCCTCACTCTTCCCTCTGGGAGTGATGGATTCGTGATTTTTACGGATGCCTCGCGTATTGGCTTAGGTGCTGTCATGATGCAACATGGCAAAGTAGTAGCAGTATGCGTCTCGCTAGCTCAAGGTCCATGAGCAGAACTACCCCACGCATGATCTAGAGTTGGCAGCTATTGTCTTCATACTGAAGGTATGGAGGCACTATCTCTATGGGGTCAAGTTCGAGCTCCTCTCTGATCATAAGAGCCTGAAGTACCTCTTTTCACAGTCAGAATTGAATATGAGGCAGAGGCGTTGGATGGAACTCCTGAAGAACTATGATTTCGATCTTCAGTACCACCCCGACAAGGCTAACGTGGTGGCGGATGCCCTTAGCCGCCAGCCACGGGGCTTGGTGGCGCATATGATGGTGCAGGAGTGGAGGATGCTCAAGGATATTGCTGAGTATGACTTCGAGCTAAGCCTACAGTCTTCCATTGCTCGGTTATCGGGCCTGTCGATTCAACCTTCCCTTGTTTCTAGGGTAATCGAGGCTCAGCAGGCAGATCAGACGTTGAAGGATTATTGGGAAGAGGCCACGTCAGAAGATCGGACAGACTGGCAGATTGGGTCAGATGGTGGACTCCATTTTCGAGGGCAGGTTGTGTGTCCCAAACATTTCAGAATTGCGCAGAGATCTTATGAATGAGGCACACCGATCGAGGTTCACTATACACCCTGGTTCTACTAAGATGTATCGTGATATGAGGAGACAGTATTATTGGGCCGGAATGAAGCGTCAGATTGCCAGCTTTGTGTCCAGTGCAACACCTGTCATCGTGTTAAGGCCGATCATCGAAAACCTCCAAGACCCTTGCAGCCGTTGAGTATTCCATTGTGGAAATGGGAGCACGTGACCACAGATTTTATTATGGGATTGTCGAGGACTGATCGCGGTCCTAGGTTGTCGTTGATCGTCTGACAAAGTCAGCACATTTCCTTGCAATACATGCATCATGGCCATTGCACCGACTTGCAAAGTTGTTCATCGATGAGATTGTGAGATTGCATGGTGTCCCGGTTTCGATCGTTTCCGACCGAGACCCAAGATTTACGTCGCGGTTCTGGAGGAGTTTTCAAAAGGCGATGGGGCCTGCCTTAAAGTTCAGCACTGCATACCACCCACAGACCGATGGACAGACCGAGAGGGTCAACCAGATCCTTGAGGACATGCTCCGAGCTTGTGTGCTGGATTTCTCAGGAAGCTGGGATGAGCATTTGCGTTTGGCTGAGTTTGCATACAATAACAGCTACCAAGCGACTATTGGTATGGCACCTTTCGAAGCATTGTATGGTAGACCTTGTAGGTCTCCCAGTTGTTGGACCGAGGTTGGAGATGAAATTGCGGTTTTACCGCTAGTGAGATAAGCTTGAAGGTATGCTTATGTCTTAGAGGGGGGGGGGGGGGGGGGGGGGGTGAATAGGACTTTTAACAAATTCTTTTAAATTCAAAAAACTCAATTGCATTTATACTATAATATGCCAATTAAGCACATGTAAATGATAGCAATTGATCACCCAAGATCCAACTCAATTTGACAACTCTTCTAAGAGAAGCATTTAGTCAAACAGTTCAAATGCATGCTTGTATCAATCATTTAAAGATGGCATATGAGCATTTTGTCGAACACAAGATGGGCACACAGTTAAGCACTTATAAGATTGATCAATAAAGAACAATAATGGACAAAATGCATTCATCACATTGCACACGATGTATAGTGGTTCGACGATAAGTCTACTCCACTCCCGGTTCAAGTACCCAACTCCTTTGAGTACACCGGCATTCACTATCGGAGGTTTTAAATGAGGTTCACCTCTCAACCTTTACAACCTACACAAGGTAAATGCCTACACAAGGACTTCTCAACTCCTACACACGTATTCTTCCGTGTCGGAGGCCTACGCAAGGACTTACACGTCCTACTCAAGGACAACTCCGAGATTGGGTCACAATCTCTAGACCCCAATCTCAACAAGAAGGGGGAATCAAACAATGGACTCTATAAGCTTAAACACTTACAAGACATGAGCCCCAATTCAGCGTCGTTGATGAGTAGCTTCAGCTTCCACGAATGCTTTAGCTCCTTTCCAAGTTCCCACGATCAGCAACCTTGCTTTGAATGAGATTTGTAGTGCCAAGGTGAGGGATAATAGGTTGGGAGAACCTTCTATAGGATGAGGCAATTGATGGTGACAAAAGGTTTCCCAAAAGGTTGCATTGAATGGCTTAAATGACTAATGGATATGCCTATTTCGGATTAGGTCAAGGGCCATCAATGAAGACTTGAGTTCATGTTTCAATCCGAGCTTTGAATGCTCATCAATGTTCTCTAACAACTAGGATTGAACAATGAACTCAAGACATAGCTTTGAGAAGAAAAGAAAATAGCTTAGGAAGACACTCTCTCAAAGCTCTCTTAGTTTTCTTGGTTGATCCCTCATAAATGAATATCATTACTTAAATAGAGGGCTGAAAAACGGTTTAAAACGGTCAGAAAACAGTCATTGTTGGGCCCCCTATAAAAGGTTCGGAGCCCCTAGAAAAATCAAGTTTTATAAGAAAATGTTGCTGGACAAAAATTACTTAGTTCGGGCGCCTGACAAAGCGCCCGACCACTGGTTCGGGTGCCCGATAATAGAGCCCGAACTCCCTTGAATTTGTCCAGAGAGTTCACTGGACGATTTAGACCACGTTAGGGCGCCCGACCATAGAGCCCGACGGCCAGTTCGGGCGCCCGACATGGGGCCCGAAGGTGCACAAAAGTTTTGCTTCTTTGTGATTAGTTTCTTTGTGCAACTCATGGTCAAAGTCCAAGGCTGATCACCTGGACACAACTTTAGAAATCTGGGCTAAAAGATCTTCCTATTTGGTTGGGCCAAACTAGAGCAAGAAGGACGGGGTTATAGGTTGCAAGTATTACCTTGGCACGGCTAACGTACTTGATTTCTCCAATGTTGGTGACGGCGTCAATCTTCAGTTCTTCAAGAAGAGACTTCAGCTGATCTTACAGACTTGACAAAACATAGTTCACGCAATTTAACAAATATTTGTACTAACAATCTCCCCCTTTGTCAATTGCGTGACAAAACCTATACTAGCCAATGACAACCTATAACTCTATCAAAGTTTACATGTCACATATACATATTAAATTTACAATGAATATACACCATTGACATGAACACACTAGACGGGCTTGTCTTCAAATTCTCCCCCTAAATCCTTGCACACCAACGTCCTGTAAATAAGTATAAATGGGTCCGTTGGTGGGATAGTCTCTCCCCCTTTTTGTCAGAAATTGACAAAGGTTAGCTCTAAAAAAAACTGATAGGCTTAAAACAAGCTAACACAGGAAACGTTGGCAATAATCATAAGAAATAAGTCAATCAATTGAAACTTGGAGAATTAAGGTATTGATCATAAAGGATATACAAGATAAAACATTATGCTCACAAGGCATAAAGCCCAAACAACCATCCTCCCCTAATGGCATGTATATCCAAATCAACCAAATCAGAAGATATATCAACAATAACCATGAACTAGATCATAGCCGATATACATTATATCAATAATATCAAAGGGCATACAGCCCAAGCAACCAACCTCCCCTATTGAATGTATATCAGACCAAAGATAAAGAACTAACGATTAATTCCATAAAACCAGCAACAAGAAACGATTAGATATGTTAATAGAAGCACAATTAAGAATAGTCAAGGGTAATATAAGGTCCAAAATGGGGCTTCAAGCCCAAGCTATCCGACTATTCATAACACAATGTTGCTGAAGAAGAAATGTGTCTAAAAGACAACCTGAAATATCCAAAATGAAAAACATAGCAACATATAGACATAGATATATCAAACAACTCAAATGATCATCTCTAGGTCGACAAAAAGTTTCTTTGGCCGAGATGATCAAGTCACCAATCCTTCTAGCCGGAACGGCTCGGCCTATCATTGCCCCTCCTAGCTCGGGGTGCAATATCATCACGGCGGCATGAGAAAATATCAACCAGACCCTGAATAGTGCGTTGTGCTGATTGAACCATCTGTTCGAGCCGTGTCATCCGTCCTCCTAGTTGAGCAATTTCCGTTCTCATTATCGTCTGACCCGAAAGAATTTCCTGTAGAGCATCTTGAGCTTGTACAGGATGTGAAGTGCTTGTACTTGCTGCAGCAGGTGGATTGGGATGCTCTTCTTGGGGACACCCTTGGACACCCTCTTTGAATATATCCATTTGTTTCAGGGTAGTGAAATTAAAGGGCAACATTTTCTTTGGTTTTTCAGACGGGGTATCAAACCCACATTCCAAGGCTAGCTTACAAATGAGATGACCAAACGGAATAGGAGACTCTTTTCTAGAGACTGAAAACAAGGACAAGGTTTGGTCCATAATAAAAGTGGGAAGACAAAGAGGGTAGCCTTGAGATACATGATATAAGGTTTCAACAATGCGAGCCGTGAGATCGGAACGGTTTCCCTTCCGGGGGTACACATTGTAGGTGAAGATGAGATGTAAGATGCGGTAGGAATCAGTCATCTTGATGGCTTTGAGCGCATTCCCACTATGCCATTTTTCATTTCGACCATCACACAGGGCCGTATCCACTTAACCCGTTCCACGGTTTTTGGCTCATCATATGCTGGAAGACGCTTCCAAGTCGGGGAAATGCCAAGAATATGAGCTATTCTTCGAGCATCAACAATGAATGACCTATTTCCATTTTTTATGGTGAGGGAAGGAGGACGAAATTCATGTTCAACAACACTGTTTAAGAATTGCCTCACCAAAGAAAAGTAGACTGGACCTCCAAACTCTAAAATTGGATGCCATTTTATCTTGGAAAGAGTTTCAAAAATGTCATAATCGCCAAGACAATCAATGTTGATAGTTCGTTCACATACAATGTCCCGATTGGAGAAATCAAAGTGTTCCTCTTCCTCAGATGATTCATTATCACTAGGTAAAGGAGGAGGAAGAGGCTCTTGAGAGCGTTTTTTTCTCTTTTCCCTATGAGAGGAGGTTCTAGGCATAATGGCAAGAGAAAAACTACACTAGGAACCTCAAATGAGAAGGAAATGGATGCAAGATAGAAGAACCCCAAAATGTAGAAGGGATAGAGCAAGAGCTTAGATTGGATGGACAATGTACTTCAAAAGTGCTTCATAAAGGAGAACAAAATGATGAAGCTTACCCAAATCAAGGAGTGGTCAAAGTCCAAGGCTGATCACCTGGACACAACTCTAGAAATCTGGGCTAAAAGATCTTCCTATTTGGTTGGGCCAAACTAGAGCAAGAAGGACGGGGTTATAGGTTGTAAGTATCACCCTGGCACGGCTAACGTACTTGATTTCTCCAATGTTGGTGACGGTGTCAATCTTCAGTTCTTCAAGAAGAGACTTCAGCTGATCTTACAGACTTGACAAAACATAGTTCACGCAATTTGACAAATATTTGTACTAACAGGAGAGAGTCATCTCCTAGGTCCCGAGCTTGTGCAGAGGACATCAGAAGCTATCGATACCATCAGGCAACGGATGCGCACAGCTCAGAGCCGACAGAAGAGTTTTGAAGATCGTCGGCGTCGTCCCCTGGAGTTTGACGTCGGGGATCGTGTGTATCTCAAGGTCTCGCCTATGAAGGGCGCAGTTCGTTTTGGAGCCAAGGGGAAGCTTGCCCCGAGGTTCATTGGACCCTTCGAGATCACTGGGCGCATTGGCGCCGTGGCTTATCAGCTTGCCTTGCCACTTCAGTTGTCTGGCATCCACACTATTTTTCATGTTTCTATTTTGCGGAAGTGTGAGTCAGATGTGGTTCCCGTGATAGATTGGCAACCGTTGGAGGTTCGTGAGGATGCTTCTTACATCGAGCAACCTGTCCGTATCCTTGACCGGAAGGAGCAGGTTCTCCGAACCAAGGTCATTCCTTTAGTAAAGGTTCAATGGAGTCACCATAGCGTAGATGAGGCATCGTGGGAGCGAGAGGCAGAGATTCGCGAACATTATCCCCATCTTTTCGATGACTGATTGTATACGTATGTTTATTTTCAGTTTGGTATATATGTAGTGACAAGATTCCTTTTTACTTGTCAGCTTCAGTTAGTTTGACTTCATAGTATAAATTTTGAGGATGAAATTTTCTATTAGGAGGGGAGAGCTGTAACACCCGTACCATAATTAGCCTCCGTACGCCCCGTTTCCGAGCACGGCATACTCGGAACAGTCCAAACCAGCGAGTTTTCGATCGGACACCCTATTTTAGTACCGCAACTACCCGAGACTTGTACCCCGGCGACCGCGCGGATGCCACGACTCCAACACCGCGCGGCACGCTCCGTTTCGATACCTAGTTTGAAAGATGTGTACATGTGCGCAAACCAAGGCGGGCCACGCTACACATGCATGGTGTGGGCCCCACTTGCATAAATCCCTAGGTTGTCCCATCACTCAATCAACATCCCATCAATCAATCAAGCATCAATCAATCAAGGGTCTCATCAAGTACATCCCTCTCTCTCCTCACAAGTCAACTAAAGCCCATACCTCCCATACCTCCCATGCCATCCTACCCCCCCTCCCATGCTAGCCATCATCATTACATCACCTAAGAAACCTCCCCCCCAACACCCCATGCAATCTCACGTCCATAATTTGCAAGAGAGGAGAGAGAAAGAGAGAGAGAGAGAGAGAAGAGGCTAAGAAAGGAGAGAGAAAGAGAAAGAGAGAGAGAGAGAGAAGAGACTAAGAAGAGAGAGGAAGAGAGAGATTAGAGGGAGGAACCAAGCTTGGAGGGCCCCAACCATCATCCGGGCCGTCCGATCGACTACACGACTCGATACAACCGTCCATTTTCATGTGAGTGCTAAGGGGGGACATAAACTCCCCTTTTTCCTTATTTTCCCTTCATATTTGGGGCCCACAAGTGGGCCATGCTATGAGACAGCGTGCCCCGCACGCTGTCACGACATGGACCACCTTGGGTGGCCCACCATGATGCTTATTTTTCTATTCTACCACCATTCTTTAAATCACAAAAATCTTGATGAAGGAAAAATGCAAAGTTGGCTTGATCCGGATTTTTGAGCCCACCTAGTGACCGAGAACCAGATGGATGGATTGGATCGCCCACATATGGGCCCTACTTCATTGTAAAATAAAAAAAATAAAAATAGAAAAAAAAAACAGTCCAAGACGCTGGACGTTCTCAGCGTCAAGGACGCTGGAACTGTCCAGCGTCAGATACCTTAAAGGACGTGAGTGGGGTCCCCACTCGTGGGACCCACCTTGACGTTTGTGTTAAATCCACACCGTCCATCTGATTCCCCGGATCATTTTAGGGCCAGGGCCCAAATTTGAACCAGATTAAAATCTCAAGTGGACCATACTACCTGAAACAGTGGAGATGATGATGTCTATGGTAGAACTTTTCTCTGGCCCATCATTGCAGTTTGTAGACCTCATAACCTGTCCAGTATTGGACTCGTTGGGTCCCCCATGAGCTGGTGAACATGATAGACAGAGTGGATCGTCCTCATGTGGACCCCACTTGGTAATATCAAGAAGAAAAAGAAAAAAAAGGAAGAAGAAGAAAGGACCAGCGCTGAACGCTGGCCTCTCACCACGCCAGGGGCGCTGGGAGTAGCCAGCGTCCACAGACGCTGGGCTGCTCGGCCACCTAGTCAATGGCCCACCTCGTGGGACCCACCATGATGTATTGGTTTTATCCAAGCCGTCCATCTGTTTTCCCAGATCATTTCAAGGCCCAAGCCCGAAGACCAAGAAGATCCAGATCTTGGGTGGGCCTCACCACAGAAAACAATGAGGATGAATGCCAACGGTTGAAACCTCTTCAGGGCCCACCATTATGATGGTCTTCCATCTAAACCTGTCCATCAGGTCACGCAGGCTTGTTTGAATGGAAAACACAAGTATCAGCTGGATCCAATTCTACAGTGGACCACACTAAGGAAACGGTGGGGATGATCGGCCACGGTTGAAACCATTGGAGCCCACGGTTGCACGTGTGAGACCCACTATGAGGTTTATTTACCATCTAACCTGTTGCTAAGGTCACACAGACCTGGATGGATGGGAAACACATATATCAGCTCGATCCAAAATTTTTGGGGCCACGAGTGTGGTCCACTGCTGAAGTAGTGTGCTGGACACGCTGCCCAGCAGTGGCCCACCTCGTGGGACCCACCATGCCCAGCCGTCCATCCATTTTTGCTATATCATTTCAGGGCATGGGCCCACAAATGAACCAGATACAATCTCATGTGGGCCACACCATCTGGAACAGTGGGAATGGTGTCCACCGTTGAAACCTTCCTAAGGCAACCTGACCTTTAATTGCCCCCCAGACTTGTGGCACAGGTCCAGGTGAAGGGAATAACACAAATATCAGCCTCATCCAAAACTTTCATGACCCATGTGGGTCCACGCTGCAGGCAGCATGCGTGAGCACGCTGTTCAACAGGTGGCCCACCCTGTGGGTCCATCGTGATGTATCTGTTTGATCCACACTGTTCATCTGTCTTTCCATGTCATTTTAGCCTGTGGACCCCACCTAATGAGACAAATCCAAATTTCAGGTAGACCACGCCGTTGTAAATAGTAGTTATTGATGTCCACCATTGAAACCTCTTTTGGAGCCACTGTAATGTTTTTTTTTATCTAACCAATTGTTGTGGGGCCATCATGCGGGGCCCACCTTGATGGGTGTATTGTATACCCTACCATCCCTCTTGGCAGGGCGTGGGACTCAGTTTTAGGGATCAGCCACATTCAGAAATAGTGACAGTTCAGTGCCTACGGTTGAAAATTTCCCCAGGCATAAGGAAATGTCATTTGATATTCAACCTGTACGAGGGAATAACCTTAGATACACGTATTTCATCCATGCTATAAAGTCTCAAGTGGGCTATGCCAAGTAGACTTTTATTGGGCTCTCCATCCAGGTTCCACCCCCTATATATATATTCGACCATTTGAGGCCGATTGTCACATGATACATTTGAAACATGCTAGCGTACTTAGCTCGATAGGTCACACTAATAATATGCTTAGTGTAATGAATATCATGCCCATTCATTTGTGCATACGCATCATATGTGTGCCTGACTGTGGATGATGTTGATCATAGCATATGCCTTACAGTTTGACATACTTAGGGGACCCGTATGAGATAGGGTCACCCCACATGATCGCGCGGTATGCGCAGGTTTGGTGCATGGCTTTGATGGTATGACTCATGCATCTCACATTATGCATGTCACGATCAGATTCTCACCCCAGCGGCATTGGGGTTGTGACCACTACAGTCCCATCGTGGATGGTAGAAATGGACACCGGAAATATGTTCTAGCACTTGGGCGCCAAAGATGTCCTTGGGTGAAAGTCTCTAAACCCTTGTGGTACCAGTAGGATGCTCCAACGTCTAGACCGAGTGGATTTATGAGCGCATGAGGGCCAAATACCAGTAGGATGCGTTTCCCACTGTGTCAGGGTCGGTTGGAAGGGGGTGTGACCTTACCCGCTCAGGGTGCAAAGGGCTATATACTAGGTTGAGTTTGACCAGCTCATGAATGGGTTCGCTATCGACGAGCCGGGTGGATTTTCTTGTATGTCATTGACGAGGCAGATAGTGAGGTCTCTTCCACTCGCTTGGTTATGCGCGCGATGGGCGGCAACCAATGTCTTGAGTGTACTAGACCCCGATGATGTCCCAGTTGTAAACCGTATGATATATGGCAGTTGAGGATTGACATGCGCACATTGCATCACTAGCATATGACACTCGGCCATATAGGCCCATTGCATTGCATAGCCTCGAGATGGCTAATGACATTCATAGACTTGGTAGTGTAGCCTGCCATCATTTCCGCTTACTCTGATATCTATATACCTGTCATATGCATTGCGCACACACCACGCACTCTCTAAGCTTCATAGTAAGCTTATGCATGTTGTTTACGTGCAGGTCATACTATAGCGCGACAGCAGTGAGACAGGGGCGTGCACTTGATCTTTTAGTTTTCAGTTATACATTGTATTTCCTTTTTCCGCAGCATTGTACTCAAAAGATTATCTTAGTGGATATGTGATGTGATGCTTTTGGTTTGGTATACTTGTGTTTATGCTCATCTATAAAATAAAAAAAAAGTTTACCCTGAAAATCCTCCTTGTGGGATCCCAGGATCGGAACCTGGCGTATGGGAGCTGGGGGCCGAGAATGGGGTACTACTGGAGGCTGTCGGCACCGGATTCGGCTGTTGGGAATTTAGTGAGCCCGGTCCCCGAGTTTGGAGTGTGACATAGGGCAAGCAAGAATTCCGTCCCTGCGGCTTTTAAAGTAAAAGGGATCATTATGAAAATTGAGCTCTAGCTATCTTGAAGAAACACTGCAAATCTCTCATCGATTTAGGCCTTTATTCTATAATTGAGGCCACCTCCAGCTATTTCAATAGAGATAACACCATCTTCAAGGGCTTCTTGAATTTCTGGTGTCCCACCATCAATTCCTTCCATTTCCCTATGAGAGAAGTGAGTATAACGTTATGGGATTTATATAAGATGAGTGGGCTTCCCATCACAAGAGCTTATTACGACGAGTTTGTGCCCACTAACGAGGAGCTTGCATATTATCGTCCGGTCCTCGAGAGCCTTCCATCTCGCCATCGAATTATTCGAAGAATTTTCCAGATTTAAGAACCTAGGCAGAGTACTCTTCAATTGATGGATGGGCCACTTCACCCAAGAGCTGAAGTATATCTCTTACTCTACTAGCCCTTTTCCCATCTTTTCTCTTTCTTGCATATATTTACTTATATGTTATTTTTCAGGTTTCCTAAAAATGATGATGCCGACCTGCTTACAGCCAGAAGCAAAGTCAAGAATCCTAAGAAATTTTCAGATACTTGCGAACTAGGTGGATTTCTTACTTTTTGGCTAAATACCGTACTCCTTCCAAGTTCCAAATGCGCCGACAGGATTCGAGCCTCAAGTCTAGTCATTGCAGGAGCCATGACTGAAGGCAAGAAATATTCACTAGATCCACCAGTACTCTGCTCCCTATATCGTGCCTTGGGTGATGCAGCTACTCACTGCAAATCCCCAATAATGGGAGTATCTTCTGTCTATGCCCCTTGACATTTTCTATTAGGATGGTTGGGAGTATATTTCCCTTGGGTATATAATGTTAGTGATAAAGCATATGTACATCCGGAGCACCTTCCTCTGTGGTTTTTCCAACAATGTAAGATGATCAAGCCGTCTTATCTGTGGGTGATGGATAAAATTAAATCCACACAAGCCTTTCTATCCAATCATTTTCCAATCTCATCCGGGCCTAATGACAAAGATGTGGATAATGGTTCTCTATCTCTTACAGAAGAAAATTTTCTTATCTCCATACGGTTGAGCACACTGCCTTTACAGGAAAGTAATGAATTTTGGAGAGAGCCATACTATCCAAGCAGATTTGCTCGCCAATTCGGCTTTGATCAAACAATGCTCGTATCCTTTGATCCAGTGATGAGACCCATGAGAAGTTATGGTGTTGGACCGTACAATTGGGTGTTCATTTGGAAGCAGCTCTTAACCGTCAATACCCAAGCTCATTTTGTCATCACTGGCTTCAAATGCAGCGTTTACAGTTCATATACATGGATGAGATGGTGGGCTCATCAGTATCACCCGGTTCGTAACAACCATCCTGTCGACCATCCTATTTGGGTCCCTCCACCACAAGTCCCAAATAATTTAAAGGTCGATCGTATCGGATATTTCAGGGAAGTGGATAAAGCTCCTTCAGTGGGAATATATTGTTTCCATATTTCTTGTGACGAGCCAATAAAAGAAATCAAGTCATTTGGCACATTAGAAGGATGGGTCACTAGTAGTACAATTGTTGATGCCCCATCGGCTCAAAAGAAGAAGCAAAAGGAAAAGTCTTCCTCTACCGGTAGCTCTACCTCTGTACCAAGGAATCTCCCCTTAGTGGATCTTCCTTCACTCATTCCTACTTCAGAAATGCATATTCGATCAGAATCTCCTGCTACCCCTTCGGATCAGCAAGGCATTCAGAGGTGCCAGATACTTCGGGTGGTAATTTTTCATTAGAAGATCTTGACCAACATGTTGAAAATCCACCCATGATCCGGCAAACCTCAATTCACATATCTTCATCTCCTCCTCAGAGAAAGACTTCTACTAATGAAGATAATCCTCGAGGAAGCAAAACCAAGTGGCTTATGCATAATCTTCATCAACCAGCAGTAGTTTTGCTGGCAGATATAATCGTTGGACCAGCAATTCAAGCAGTTCCTGGACCACAGGTGGAGGAGGCAATAATGAAGACATTTCTTCTTTTAGTGGTCATGAGGATCCTCCAGTTAAGGATTTTGATGAAGTGAATATAGGAGCTGATGAAGATGTACAAATTATTGATGATAGCCCTTATCGATCTAATCAAGCCTCATCCACTCCTCAAGATTTGGCGGCTAAAGGTTCCGGTCCCATATATGAATCATTCCAATATTCTCCCAAACCCACTCATCAGCAACATCATCATTCGTCTCCTCTTTTCATAATCAGTGAACTTCTCCAGACACCTCGTGCATCAGATCATCTCTCTACAATTGCAGAGGTATTGTCTTCTAAAGAAGCTGGAGTTCCTTTTGTATAGGCTGAAGAGACAACTCCTTCTCACTCAGGTATGAAGATTGGTTTGGGATTAGTGATATTTCTTTATCTCACCAAAGGAAACCTTTAACTTTGTTATTTCTTTAAACAATAAATCCTTCTCCTGCCCCCGCAGCGGATGTTCCTGTTGCAGAGACGTCTATACTGCCTCCTACCATAGATTTCAATTCTGTAGGTGAAGAACTCACCTTGAATGTTAATCCTCAGGGAGATGTCACTGTAGCATCTTTCTCTGCATCAATTCAAAACCCTAGACTCGCTCCTACTCTTGGTATATTTCTTTGCATTTTGATCATTTTTTCTGCTTATATCGCATGTATATATTTATTATATTACTTATTCCTTCATCTTTTTAACAGATCCTAAACCTAGTGGTTCAACCTAGAGACCACCGCTCAATCTTCTTTTGGACTTTCAAGTCATTAAGAATCTTCCTTCCTTCAAGATTGATGCGATAAGAGTGGGTTTAAATGGGATTGCTTCTACTATAGAAAATCGCAACTCTCGGGGATAATTGCCAGAATCTTGGTCTCTTCTGAAGTTCTTAGCCGGTTTAGCAAAGATTGATATGTCTTTCTTGGAGCAATCTACTAATCAGTTTGTGAATGCTGTTTTTGGATGACATTCAGAATATAGAGATGGCTCCTGACTTGGAACATAAACAAGCGGAACTGGCACATCTTGCTAATGAGGTTACACAGCGTTCCTCTTTGGTTTCTTGTTACCAATCAGAACATGATTCCTTAACGTTAAAAGTACAGAAGCATATTGAGCAAATTAATTTTATTGATGCTCAAATGACATCTCTTGTGGCTTAGAAACATAAGGAAGAGGATGCTCTGAAAGCCATACAAACTCATATTCGATCTAACAAAGGTTGTTAGATTCTCAAGGAAATGAGTTGTCCTAGAAGCAGACTATTATGACTTCTTTACAACAAGAACTTTCTAATGTTCCTGATCATCAGAAAATGATAGTAGATGCTGAATTAGCTCTATCACAGAGTCATGCTTAATTTAGCTAGGAAATTCAGGAATGTATTGCAGCATTTGATTTTTTATACTATTTTGTATGAAACTTTTTAGAATATGAATGAATGAGCAATCACAGATATTACCTTTTCCATATAATGAATATCCAATCATTCAATTAATGCATACATATAATCATATCCTGAAAGATAGTATTATTAAAATGGATGGTCTTAATTTATTATGACTTCTATGCTTTATGCAATTTGGCATTTACCTCGTGGCTATATATATATATATATATATATATATATATATATATATATATATATATATATATATATATATATATATATTATTTTGGAAATTTATTCATCATTGGCGGTACTATCCTAGGGTGCTGTTAGTAGGCACCTCTACTAGGAGCACCGTTTAAACTCATGAGTAATTGGAGCGTCGGTCTTATGCGTGTTTGACTCTCATGGAGTACTCATCACAGCCATGGAAGTGGCCCTCAGGGAGCACACTCCTCTACTAGTGGAAATGATCCTTATAGAATGCATTCGTCCGCCGAAAGTGACCCTAATGGAGTACACTCCTCTAAGGGAAGTTTTCATACCACTGATCCATCAAAGGGGCCCAATGATGCTACTGGGGTGGTGAACTTAGCTTTTATGCTTTTGGTTGGCCACTTCGACTCCTATGGCTATCTTAAGTATCAAATTCATGGCCGCCGGTCTGACATAGGGGGAGAATCTCAACCTTCATATGCGTTACTATCGAAAATGGTCCCATAAATCTGGGGAAATTATGCACAGTTGGCCGTGATCAGCAGCGCGCAATGCAACTTGCTTTCTCTTCACTTCTATACCACTAAGTCCATACACAAGGAACCAAATTATAGACCTTTTTCCTGTTCCTTGTGGCACTATCGTAATAATAGGAGCAACAGGTCTCACGCATGAGGTTGGCCCGTAGAACTTTTAATTTTCCTGTCCTTAGGGTTATTCTCTTAACTGCCTTGATTTGTAGGGCTTTCAATTGGCCTGTAAAGTCTTTACCCATAGAGTTTTGAGGAGTACATTGATGTCTGCATCATTAATGCTTGTATCTTAACTATTCCTACCCCCTTTTGATCGGGAGAATGCTCGTCCATGTAAGGATTCTGGTGATCGAAATGTTCTGCATTCCCCTTTATGGGTAGTATTTCTTGATGTATCAGCCATTAACTAAAATGTCGATTCCTTTTTCTTCCTGATCTTTAATTCTATATGCCTCATTGGAGAAGACCTCAGTAACAATGTATGGATCATCACATTTGGGTTTGAATTTACCCCTTATTTTTCGCGTCATCACAATAGGTCTTTTAAGCATTGCTATTAGGTCTCCTTTCTTGAAAGATCGGTATTTCACTGTCTTATTGAATAAAGTAGATATCCATGCCTGATACGATTGTAAGCGTTGTTGTGCAGCAAGTCTTCTTTCATCTAGTATATCTAGTTCTCGTAGTCGGAGTTTCACATTTTCATCCTCTGTAATTCCTTGATGCACTGCCACCCTCAAAGAGGCAACTTGTATTTCGATTGGGAGTACAACTTCTACCTCATGTACTAATGAGAATGGTGTGACTTTTATAGTTGTGCGATACGTTATTTGGTAAACCCATAGAGCTTCTTGCAATCTGTCGTCCTATCCTTTTTATTCCCGCTCATTATCTTCCTTAATATTTTGACGATTGTCTTATTGAATGCCTCTGCCAGCCCATTTGCTGCTGGATAGTATGGTGTAGAGTATGAATTCTTAATGCTGAACTTCTGGCATAACTTGTCAATGTTCTTATTTCTGAATGAAGTGCCATTATCTGTAATAATTTTCTAAGGTACCCCATGCCTGTAGATGATGACCTGCCTGATGAAGTCCTGTCACATCTTTCTCTTTAACATTTCGCAATGCAATTGCCTCTGTCCATTTGGAGAAATAATCTGTGGTTGCCAGAATATACTGTCGCCCTCGTGAAGATGGATGATTAATCGGACCGATCACATCCATTCCCCAAGTGGCGAATGGCCAGGAAGATACAGTCTGATGTAGCTCTTCGAGTGCCATGTGAATAACATCACCGTGAATTTGGCATTCGTGACATCTTTTTGAGAAATTAATAGCATCTTGGAACATTGTTGGCCAATAGTATCCCATACGATGCACATGGTTAAATAAATTTTTGCCTACTTGGTGAGCTCCACATTCCCTTGAATGAGCTTCTCGTAACATTTTTTCGCCTTCGTCTCTATTTAGGCATTTCGATAGCAACTCATTATATGATTTTTTATATAACGTATCATGGAGTAATATGAATTTTGTCGCTCTTTGCCTTATTTGTGCTTTCATGGATGAGTCTTTAGGTAGGAATTGTATTTCAAGTAGTCAAGTATCGGTTATCGCCAGTCTTCCATTAATTGTTATTCATAACAAGAGATAGGCTTTGTAAGACCCGTACCCTTATTTGCTCTCCGTACACTTAATTTTCGGTGTCGGTACGTCCCGGATGGACCAGATTAGCGAGCCTTAATCGCGACCCTATTTTAGTACCGCCTTAACCCAAGACTTATACCCCGGCGACCGCGTAGGCACTGCAATTCCAACGCCGCGCGGCATGCCCCATTGCGATACTCGGTGTGTAAGTTGTGTCATTTGCGTAATCCGAGGTGAACCGCGCAACGCGTGTGTGGCGTGTGCCCCACTTGTACAAATCCCTAGTACATGTCAAATCAATCAAATCACTCTCACCCATACCCCTACTCTACTCACCCCATACCCCCCATGCCTCTCTCACCTCCAAAGTCAACCAAGGCCCATACCTCCCATACCCCCCTCCCATGCTAGCCACCACCACCATCATCACCCCATGCTCCCTCCTCTCTACCCATACATTACCATACGTAGAGGGGGGGGGTGTGGCCTTCTCACTTTTCAAATTTTGTAAGAGAGAGGAAGGAGAGAGAGAGAGAGAGAAAGATTTGAGAGAGAGAGAGAGAGTGATCAAGAGAGAGATAGAGAGAGATTAGAGAGATTGAGGGTGGAGATCAAGCTCCGTCCGATCGACAACCCGACCTAATCTAACCATCCAACCATCCTTCGAGGTGAGTGCAAGGGGGACATAAACCCCCCTCCCATGCTAGCCACCACCACCATCATCACCCCATGCTCCCTCCTCTCTACCCATACATTACCATACGTAGAGGGGGGGGGGGGGGGGTGTGGCCTTCTCACTTTTCCAATTTTGCAAGAGAGAGGAAGGAGAGGGAAGAGAGAGAGAGAGAGAGAGAGAGAGAGAGAAGAAAGAGATTTGAGTGATCAAGAGAGAGATAGAGAGAGATTAGAGAGATTGAGGGTGGAGATCAAGCTCCGTCCGATCGACAACCCGACCTAATCCAACCATCCAACCATCCTTCGAGGTGAGTGTAAGGGGGACATAAACCCCCCATTTCCTTAATTTCCTTTCATTTTCTTTGTTTTCTTTTGGGCCCACCTTGTGATGGACAGTTAGATGGATGGATTGGATCATCCATGAATGGGCCCCACCTACTTATAATAATAATAATAATAATAATAATAAAATAAGAGAAAAAAAAGAGAAAAAGAAAGGAAGGAGAGTAGGCCGCTGGACAGACAGCGTCCAGAGGACGCTGCTGCCCAGCAGCGCTGGGCTAAAGCTCTTTGGACGTTGACCGTGGGTCCTCACTCGTGGGACCCACCTTGATGTATGAATTTAATCCGCACCATCCGTCTATTTCTCCAGCCCATTTTATGACTGGACACCAAAAATGAAGCAGATCCAGATCTCAGGTGGACCACACCATATAGAACAGTGGAGGCAAGGATGTCCACTATTGAAACCTCCGTGGCTCACTGTGAAGCTTGTAGGTCGAATCACCAGTCCAATATTGGGCTCTATGGGCTACCCACGAGTTGGGGGACCTGATGGACGGATTGGATCAGACTCATGTGGGCCCCACTTGATATAAGCAAGAAAAAAGGGGGGGGGGGGGGGGGGGGGAAGAAAAACAAATATATATATATATATGAACATCAGACGCTGGACGTTCACAGCGTCAGAGACGCTGGAACAGTCCAGCGTCACTTAGACGCCGTTAATGGGGTCCCCACTCGTGGGACCCACCTTGATGTTTGTGTTCCATCCACGCCGTCCATTTGTTTTCCCAGATCATTTTAGGGCCAGGCCCCAAATTTGAAGCCGATCCAAATCGTAAATAGACCGCACCACATGAAACAGTGGAAATAATGATGTCTATTGTCAGAAATTCTTCGGCCCACCTTGATGTTTGTAGCCCACGTAACGTACCTAATATTGAGCTCATTGGGTCCCCCATGAGCCGAGGAACCTAATGAACGGAGTAGAATCACCCTTATGTGGGCCCCACTCGATCAAAACCACACAAAAAAAAAAGAAAGAAACGAAAGAAGAAGCAGAGGAGTCTCTGACGCTGGGCATACCAGCGTCCACGGACACTGGCTCGTGAGGCCAGCTGGTGGCCCACTCGTGGGTCCCACCATGATGCATGTGCTATATCCTCACCGTCCATCCATTTGGGGAGATCATTGTAGGGCATGATCCTAAGAATGAGTCAGATCCAAGTCTCAAGGGGGCCCCACCACAGAAAACAGTAGGGACAGTGACCCAACCATTGAAACCCTCCTATGGCCCACCATGATGTTTATTTGAGATCCAACCTGTTCATAATTTCACACGCATGTGAATGATGGGAAAACACTTCTGTCACGCCCCAAACCTGGGGACCTGGGCTCACTAAATTCCCGATCGCCGATCTTGGTGCCAACAGCCTCCGTGGTACCCTATTCTCGGCTCCTAGCTCTCATGTGCCATACCGAGAGGGTCAACCAGATCCTTAGGACATGCTTCGAGCTTGCGTGTTGGATTTCTCAGGTAGTTGGGATAAACACCTGCGTTTGGCTGAGTTTGCATATAATAACAGCTACCAGGCGACTATCGGTATGGCTCCCTTTGAGGCGTTGTATGGTAGACCTTGTCGGTCTCCTAGTTGTTGGGCCAAGGTTGGAGAGCATCGTCTCCTAGGTCCCGAGTTTGTGCAAAGGACATCAAAGGCTATTGATATCATCAGGCAGAGGATGGGCAAAGCTCAGAGTCGACAGAAGAGTTTTGCAGATCGTCGACGTTGTCCCCTAGAGTTTTCCATTGGGGATCGTGTGTATCTCAAGGTCTCGCCCATGAAGGGCGTCGTTCGTTTTGGAGCCAAGGGGAAGCTTGCCCCGAGATTCATTGGACCCTTCGAGATCACTGGGCGCGTTGGCGCCGTGGCCTATCAGCTTGCCTTGCCACTTCAGTTGTCTGGCGTCCACAATGTTTTTCATGTTTCTATGTTGCGGAAGTGTGAGTCAGACGTGGTTCCTTTGATAGATTGGCAGCCGTTGGAGGTTCGTGAGGATGCTTCTTACATTGAGCAGTCGGTTCGTATCCTTGACCCGAAGGAGCAGGTCCTCCGGACCAAGGTCATTCCCTTGGTGAAGGTCCAGTGGAGTCATCATAGCGCAGATGAGGCGTCGTGGGAGTGAGAGGCAGAGATTCACGAGTCTTATCTTCATCTTTTTTTATGATTGATTGTATCTGTATGATTGCTTTTCGATTCGATATGCATATATAGTGATGCGATTCCCTTTTTTTTATGATCTTTGGCTAGTTTGGGTTTGTATTGCAAATTTCGAGGACGAAATTTTTTTGTTAGGAGGGGAGAGTTGTAAGACCCGTACCCTATTTGCCCTCCGTACGCTTAATTTCTGGTGCCGGTACGTCCCCGATGGACCAGATTAGCGAGTCTTGATCGCGACCTTATTTTAGTATCGCATTGACCCAAGACCTATACCCCAGCGACCGCGTAGGCGTTGCGATTCTAATGCCTCGCGGCACGCCCCATTGCGATACCCGGTGTGTAAGTTGTGTCATTTGCGTAATCCGAGGTGGGCCGCGCAACGCACGTGTGGCGTGGGCCCCACTTGTACAAATCCCTAGTACATGTCAAATCAATCAAATCAATCAAATCACTCTCACCCATACCCCTACTCTACTCACCCCATACCCCCCATCCCTCTCTCACCTCCAAAGTCAACCAAGGCCCATACCTCCCGTACACCCCTCCCACCACCACCATCATCACCCCATGCTCCCTCCTCTCTACCCATACATTACCATACGTAGAGAGAGGGGGGGGGTGGCCTTCTCACTTTTCAAATTTTGCAAGAGAGAGGAAGGAGAGAGAGAGAGAGAGAGAGAGAGAGAGAGAGAGAGAGAGAGAGAAAGATTTAAGAGAGAGAGAGAGAAGAAAGAGATTTGAGTGATCAAGAGAGAGATAGAGAGAGATTAGAGAGATTGAGGGTGTAGATCAAGCTCCGTCCGATCGACAACCCGACCCAATCCAACCATCCAACCATCCTTCGAGGTGAGTGTAAGGGGGACATAAACCCCCCATTTTCTTAATTTCCTTTCATTTTCTTTATTTTCTTTTGGGCCCACCTTGTGATGGACAGTTAGATGGATGGATTGGATCATCCATGAATGGGCCCCACCTACTTATAATAATAATAATAATAATAATAATAATAAAATAAGAGAAAAAAAAAAGAGAAAAAGAAAGGAAGGAGAGTAGGCCGCTGGACAGACAGCGTCCAGAGGACGCTGCTGCTCAGCAACGCTAGGTTAAAGCCCTTTGGGCGTTGATCGTGGATCCTCACTCGTGGGACCCACCTTGATGTATGAATTTGATCCGCACCGTCCGTCTATTTCTCCAGCCCATTTTATGAATGGACACCAAAAATGAAGCAGATCCAGATCTCAGGTGGACCACACCATATAGAACAGTGGAGGCAAGGATGTCCACTATTGAAACCTCCGCGGCTCACTGTGATGTTTGTAGGTCGAATCACCAGTCCAATATTGGGCTTTATGGGCTACCCACGAGTTGGGGGACCTGATGGACGGATTGGATTGGATTAGACTCATGTGGGCCCCACTTGATATAAGCAAGAAAAAAGAGGGGGGGGGGGGGGGGGGGGGGGGGGGAAGAAAAACAAATATATATATATATATATATATGAACATCAGACGCCTGGACGTTCACAGCGTCAGAGACGCTGGAACAGTCCAACGTCACTTCCTTGATGTTTGTGTTCCATCCATGCCGTCCATTTGTTTTCCCAGATCATTTTAGGGCTAGGCCCCAAATTTGAAGCCGATCCAAATCGTAAACAGACCGCACCACATGAAACAGTGGAAATAATGATGTCTATTGTCAGAAATTCTTCGGCCCACCTTGATGTTTGTAGCCCACGTAACGTACCCAATATTGAGCTCATTGGGTCCCCCATGAGCCGAGGAACCTGATGAACGGAGTAGATCACCCTTATGTGGGCCCCACTCGATCAAAACCACACAACAAAAAAAAGCAAGAAAGGAAAGAAGAAGTAGAGGCGTCTCTGACGCTGGGCATACCAGCGTCCACGGACGCTGGCTCGTGAGGCCAGCTGGTGGCCCACTCGTGGGTCCCACCATGATGCATGTGCTATATTCCTCACCGTCCATCCATTTGGGGAGATCATTTTAGGGCATGATCCTAAGAATGAGTCAAATCAAAGTCTCAAGGGGGCCCCACCACAGAAAACAGTAGGGACAGTGACCCTACCGTTGAAACCCTCCTATGGCCCACCATGATGTTTATTTGAGATCCAACCTGTTCATAATTTCACACACATGTGAATGATGGGAAAATAAAAATATCAGCTTGATCGAAAACTTCTGTGGGCTCCCACTTCATGAGAGCAAAAAAATAATAATAATAAATAAATAAAAAAAAAGAGAAAGAGGAAAGAGAAGGGGGCTGGCCGTGGGCTGGTTAGGCTGCCCAGCGGGTGGCCCACTTGTGGGACCCACCTAGAATGTATGTGCCTTATCTATTCAGTCCTTATGTTTTTCCAGCTCATTTTAGTGGCTGAGCCCAAAAATTAAGCATATCCAAATGTCAAGTGGACCATGCCACGAGACAACAGTGGGAATAATGAACTCTACCGTTAAAACCTTTCCAGGCTCTACAGTAATGTTCATTTGTCATCCAACCTGTTCATAAGATCACATGGATATGGATGATGGAGAAAACACAAATATCTGCTTGATTCAAACTTCTTGGAACCAGCTGGGTACCACGCTGCCCAGCAGGTGGCCCACCCTATGGGTCCCAACGTGATGTATCTATTAGCTCCACCATGATGTATCTGTTCTATTCACGCTGCCCATCTGTTTTCCTCATATTATTTTAGGACATGGCCCCAAATATGAGGTAGATCCAAACGTAAGATGGACCACACCCGCAGGGAATAGTGGTCATTGATGCCCACCATTGAAAGCTTTCTTGGGGCCATTGTGATGACTATTTTCATCCAACTAAAGGTTTTGGGCCCATATTTGGGTTCCACCTTAATGGAGGTATTGTGTACCATGTCACCCGTCTTGATCGACGCGTGGGGCTCAATTTTAGTGGGCTTCACTTAGAAATGGTGGTGATTGACTACCTACCACTGAAACTTCCTAAGACTGCTGAAGTACATTTGCTATCCGACCAGTGGGCGGGGCTCACCATGGTCCTTCCTTTGATACATATGTTTTTATCCATGCCGTACACCTATTTTGTCGGCCTACTTTGTATGTGCAGGCCCAAGTATGGGGCTGATGTGGTCTCAAGTGGGCTATGCCACGAAGACCTTTACATTTCCAATGGGACCCACAGTCCGGGTCCCACTCTCCGTACATATTGGGCCTTTTAAGGCCAATGTTACATGATACGTTTGGTAACATGTTAGTATGATTAGCTTGATATGTCACACTGATAACATGCTTAGTATAATGAATACCATGCTCATTCATATGCCCATACGCATCATTTGTATGCCTGTTATGGATCATGATTAACCAAAGCATATGCTAGTTGGCTTGTTATACTTAGGGGACCCGTGTGAGACAGGGTCGCCCCACATGATTGCGCAGTATGCGTAAGTTTGGTGCATGACTTGGATTGTATGACTCATGCATTTCGCATTATGTATGTCACGATCGCTTTCGCACCCTAGTAGCACCAAGGTGGTGGCCACCATAGTCACATCGTGGTTGGCAGTATTAGACACCGGAAACTTGTTTTAGTACGTGGGCTCTATGGATGTCCTTGGGTGAAAGTCCCTAAACCCTGTGGTACCAGTAGGATGCTCCAGCGTCAAGACCGAGTGGATAACATGAGCGCCCGTGTGCCAAATACCAGTAGACCGCGTCTCGCACTGTGTCGAGGTCGGTTGGAAAGGGGTGTGACCTTATCCGCCCGGGTGCAGTGGGCTGTAAGCTAGGTCGAGTCTAACCAGCTCATGGAATGGGTCCGCTATCGTGGAGCCGGGTGGGCATTGGCATACCACTGACGAGGCAGGATAGTGAGGTCTTTTCTACTCGCTTGGTTATGCGCGCGATGTGCGGCGGCCAATATTAGAGTATACTAGACCCCGGTGATGTCCCAGATGAGAACTATTTCGATATGTGGATCAGTTGAGGATTGATGTGTTTACATTGCATCTCTAGCATGTAACACTCGGCCATGTAGGCCCCTGCATCGCATAGCCTTGGGATGGCTAATAGCATTCATGAACTTGGTAACTTAGCCCTCTATTACTTTCGCTTACTCTGATATCTGTATACTTGTCATATGCATCACACGCGCACACACGCACTCTACTGAGCTTCGTATGAAACTCATGTGCGTTTGTTTACACTGCAGGTACTAGGGCACATCAGCAACGTTGAGCGCGGTGCATGTACCTAATATTTTGGACTTTTGCTACATGTTGTATTTCCCTTTCCAACACTGTACTCAACAAACTTTTTAGTGGATATTTGATGATGTTTTATGGTTTTGATTATTGTTCGCTTCCCCAAGTGTAGGGTTGCGATGTAGTAATAATCTCGGTAAGACCGAGGTCGATCCACAAGGAAGGAAGTAAAACAATTCAAACTATCCTAATAGCTAGAATTAAAGAGGTTTGAGAAATTGATTTTTAACATAAAATAGAAAATCTAATAATGGAAAGATAACTAGAGCATCAAGGATCCACTTATAGCTCTCCTTAGATGCATAATTCGCTATGGTTTCTCACTTTCTCAATTAGAATCGATATTAAGATCTATCTAGTCGGATGATAGAGCTGTTTAACCAAACAATCTGTCATATGTAAGTTCAATGCATAAGATTCACTCAATGTAGGCTGAGCTGAGCATGCTCAATTGCATAGGTCATTCCCCATTCCAAAAGGTTCAGTTCACAATCATAACCATCCTCAAGTCCTGTCACAAGATAAGGCTAGATCATGATTTGAACTTGATTCAAATCACATGCACAATCCATACATATTACAGAAATTCAGAAAAGTAGAACTTTGGTAGGAAGTCCCCACATGAAGATCATAGTACTAGAGCGCACTCCAATTCCTCGGATCATACAGGTCTAGACTGATGCAAACTAATTAAGAATTTAAGTAATTCTCCCAAACATCCATGAGTCATCATAAGACTAAGAAAAACTACTTAAAGCTTGTATAAACTTCAAACCATAGTTCATAATCATGAATTCCAACTTTAAAACCAATAAAACGAATTAAACAATCTAAGAAAACTATAAGGTTCACCTCTTAGCTCTAGCTAAGAGATTAGCTAATGAAAAGCATATTAAAAATAAAACTAGAACTAAGAAAAGGAAGAAAAACTAGCTGGTGGAGGCTAGGAAGCCTCCTATGACTTGAACTCCTTGCTCCCCACGTCCTTGGTTGCCCTGGAATAGAAGAGAGCACCTCCTTTTATAGTGCAGCAAGAGTACCGCAACGTAACAGATCTTGTTTCGCTTCGTACGGCTTAACCAATGGTTGGATTGCCTTCAAAATTGATTTGTAGCTTCCTTGTAATGTGATCTTCCTCATAGATGATTTAGATTTTCAAGATTATCCTCAGAATGGGCCCACCAATCATATCACCGACCACCTCTCAAAATCGCGCACTTCGGGTACCTTCAGAACCAGTCATCTTGCTTTCAACGCTCCGGAGTGTACAGATGTCGGATTGATCCCAAATTTTGAACATTGGTAGAAAACTTCCTCCTCTACATGATAGAAGGATTAGATTGTTCAAAACAATCTCAGAATGTGGTCCGAAAATTAGAACACTTAGGGCTTTTATAAACTCTGCGCAGTTGGATCTTTCTGGATGGTCCATCTTTCTTCAACCGGTACGATCAAACCACACATCCTTTTGATCTGAAACTTTGTGGTTATTCATATATGGATGTGGTCTGTCAAAGTAGATTCTTCATATCATCAATGATGGGCCACCTGGACCGGCCCAGAGTGGAGTAGGCAGAATCTGGAACTTTCTAGGACAGTTCGTATTGTTTTGGCCACCACGATCAATCCATAGCTCCGATTGACACGAAACCACTTGGGTTAGTTCGGCGTCGAGCTCCTCTTCAACATGGATGTGTTGGATTTCCAAATATCATCAAGATGAGCCCAAAAAACTGGTCTAAAAAACCAGAAACGGGAATGGCCTGCTGTCTGCAATCTGAAATCTGGAATTTGCATGCCGACCGGTCAAGACCGGTCGAACAGGGCTGGCCGACCGGTCAAGACCGGTCGGACAAGGCTGGCCTTGCTCTAGCAGCTTCTATAGAAAGCAGTAGTGTTGGCCGACCGGTCTTGACCGGTCGGACCCCATTTTCTGCATTATTTCTTCTTTCTTTTCTTTCCTTCTTTCTTCCTCATCCTCCTCTCTTTCTTCATCATTCTTTGGTCCACCTTGGGCCTTCATCAAAGGCTCCTAAATGTGCCCTTTTGGTCACCAATTGAACCAAGTCACTCTCATTCCTACAATCGCAAAACATGTATTTGATTAGTCTTTAAATCATGAAAATCTTGCATAATGGGTGATGAATTGGGGTTAGAATATGCACAATTAAGAGCTCAACAATTATGCTCCTGTACAAAAAATTTACCCTGAAAATCCTCCTGGTAGGATCCCAGGATCGGAACCTGGCACATGAGAGCTAGGAGCCGAGAATGGGGTACTACGGAGGCTGTTGGCACCAAGGACGGCGATCGGGAATTTAGTGAGCCCGGTCCCCGGGTTTGGGGCGTGACAGGCTTCGCCCCACCGACATCTTCCTTGACTTCGGTAGGAGTTAAGAATCTTCTTTCTTCAATCGTTACTTGAAGAAGGCTCCTGATAATACATGTTAGAGCCGCTGCTAAGCTTGCAAGATGTCTGCCTTTTCATTCTCTCTACGAGGCACATGCTGTATAGAGATGTCTCGAAAGCTTTCAAATAATTTCCTTACCTTTTGACAATATGGCAGCATTCTGGCTTTCTGATTTCATATTCCATCGTTAATTGATTTATAATTAACTGAGAATCGCCAAATATTCTCATTGCTTACATCTGCATTTCTTGAGCTATTTCGAGTCCAAGGATGAGAGCGTTATTTTCTGCCTCATTATTCGTATAGGTCGTTCCCAATGTAAATGAATACAGGTAAGAGATCGCCTTGCAGGCTGATAAAAATCACTCCCGCACCTGCTTCTATAGTCCTTATAACGCCATCAAAATAAATTTGCCATGGCTCCGTGATTTTGACGTGGAATACATATTCATCTGGCAAATCATCTGACAACTCCTTTTCTTTGGAAGTTGGATGTGCGGCCAGGAAGTTGTCTACTGTTCGTCGCCTCAAGTGCAAGGCTACGATGTAGTAATAATTCTCGGTAAGACCAGGGTTGATCCACAGGGAATTAGGGTAAACAGGCTCAAACCATTATAATAGCTTCAATCTCTACAACTTTAGAATTTAGTTTTAAGAATTAAGTAAAATAGTAACTTTAAGAAACATCTGATAATTAATAGAACTAAGGCCTTAAGGATTCACTTGTAGTAGTCCAATGAAAATTCATTTATCCAAGCATAAACACAACTAGATTCAAAGTTTTATCTCTCATCTAGTTGAAAGATTAGGCATTCAAACACAAACAATCCCACTTAAGTCAAAAAATAAGATTCTAGTTCTAATGAAGCACATAGAATTCAAACTTGTAGCCTTCGAAGTAACAGCCATGCCAAGAGACTATGTGTTCGCTTCCCCAAGTGTAGGGTTGCGATGTAGTAATAATCTCGGTAAGACCGAGGTCGATCCACAAGGACTTGTGTAGGAATTCACAAACACATCCAATAGTGTCTATCGAGAGCTAACAACCAGATTTTATATGAGATTGATGTAAGTAACAACTTTGAACTAAATTGAAGGTAAACAATTATAAAAAGGCACTAGGGGTTCAAGGATCCACTTGTAGCAATCCTTGATGTTCAATCCACTGTGGTTTCTCACTTTCTCAACTAGAATCGATATTAAAATCTATCTAGCCGGGTGATAGAGCTGTTAAACTAAACAATCTGCCATATTGAAGACCAATGCATATAAGTCACTCAATGCAAGCTAGGATGAGCTTGCTCAATTGCATAAGTCAGTCCCAATTCCAATAGGCTCAGATCACAATCATAACCATCCTCAAGTCCTGTCACAAGACAAGGCTAGATTATGATTTGAACTTGATTCAAATCACATGCACAGTCCCACATAGCACAGAATTTCAGAAAAGTAGAACTTTGATAGGAAGTTCCCACATGAAGATCATAGTACTAGAGCGTACTCCAATTCCTCGGATCATACAGGTCTAGACTAACACAAAGCAATTAAGAACTTAAGTAATTCTCCCAAACATCCATGCATCATCATAAGACTAAGAAAAACTACTTAGAACTTGTATAAACTTCAAACCATTGTTTATAAACATGAAATTCAATCTTAAAACCAACTTAAAACGAATTGAAACATCTTATATTCACTACAAGCTTCACCTCTTAGCCCTAGCTAAGAGGTTTAGCCGTTCATGATCCAAAGGAAACATGAAACAACTAGAAAAATCATAAAAACAGCAAAACAAACTAGGAGGAGTTGTGGAACTCCAAAATCCACTTCCGCCGCCTCCAACCTTGCTTAAACTCTTCTAAGATACCCTAGGAACGATCCCTAGGTGTCCTTTTATAGTGGGGAGGCTCCACAACTTCAGAATATTCTAGAATTTGCGTAAAACTTGTGCAATGCGTAGAGAAATTCGGACCGAAAATAGAAACTATGCAACATTATACATGGCCGACCGGTCGCACGACCGGTCTAGGTGACTGGCCGACCGGTCGCGATCGGTCTGGCTGGTCTTCTCATCAGTCCAGCAAACTCTGGAGGTAGAAAAAATACTCTGGTCGACCGGTCTGGACCGGTCGGACTGGGCTGGTCAACCGGTCACGACCAGTCGGACTCACTTGGTCTTGCGTCCAGCATATGTAAGAGATTGGCCGACCGGTCTTGACCGGTCTGGTTCCCTTGGCCGACCAGGTCGGACGACCGGTCGTGGCCCTATCTTCTTCAGTTTCTTCTTTCTTTCCTCTCTTCTTCTCTCCTTGCTTCCTTCTTTCTTTGGTCCTCCTTCGATCTTCATCCAAATGGTTCTAAATAGGCCCTTTTCATCTTCAATTAGGCAGAGTCCACTCTCATTCCTGCAATCACAAAACATGCATTTAATTAGTCTTTAAGTCATGAAAATCTTGCACAATGAGTGATGAATTGGGGTTAGAATATGCACAATTAAGAGCTCAACACACCCCCAGCCAGCATTTTGCTAGTCCCGAGCAAAACATGCGTGAAACCAATTCTATTCTCCAAAACTCAACTCTCCCTTAGAAACCATTCTTCTATACATTCCAAGATACATAAGTGTAAGAGTTAGAGAAATTAAGGTGATAGAGGTTGAAACCGTAAACTCTCAAAACATAATAAGCATCTATATGAAATTCCCGCTGATTGGTTGACAAATAGAAGAACTTGAACAAATTCAATCTAGTGTGCATAGTGAAAATTCTTTTCATGAGTTTCTAGGGTTATCTTCTTCATAAATCAACTAGACTATGGATCTCAAGGTATATAGAGCAACAACAAGCCAATGACGGGAATTTGCCTTACCGTCCTTCGGACGACTTTCACACTAAGTCCCATTTTCGGCTTTGGTTACGGGTAGACCATCCCCCTGTTGGTAGTAGGTAGCCCTAATCGGAATTTTCCACCATTTTTCCATCTTTCCCAATTTCAGTCCTTCCTTTTCCTTTCTCTTTTAAATTAGATAGGATTTTTAGAAATTCATATCTTTCATTATTTTTCCATGGACAAGGATGGACAAAGTACCCCGGCTTGGTTTCTCAACACCTTAAATCAAAGTCTAGCTAATCCACAAATCATATAATCCTTTCAACTTATGAAAATCGTGTAATGTGAACTAGGTGTAAAAGTGTTCAGATTTTCTATTAATCACATAACTAGGAGAATTCACATATTAAACCATTATGGTATGAGAAGTTCAAGACTTACAACCTCATACACTTCATATCTCCTCCTCTTATGCTCATATCATCTTGAAAGCATAGAACCAAAGTTTTCTAAAAGAGTTATGAAATTTTGAAAAATCGAAAAATTTCTACATAATTGCTCGAAATGTTACAAAATGGTGGATTCATCCAAGTGATCCTACACCCCCCAACCAAATCTTGCATTGTCCTCAATGTAAAAGATGTGCAATAAGCAAAACATGAGAGCAATTTGAGAATAAAAGGGAGTGAGGAATGAGAGTACCTGAAAAAGTGAAAAGTGGAATTCTTCCTCCTTCTAACAAACATATGCAAAAGCAAACAAAAGCAACAAAATCCTAATCCTAACTACTCTATACCTCCATCAGACTAGGAGATCAATCATCCTGGTAGACAGGATCAGTCAGAGGTATGGACATACCTTCTGAAGGAAATTTTTCAAAGAATGGCTTTAATCGCTGCCCATTTGCCTTAAAAATGTTGCCGTTCCTTAGATTTAGCAACTCGACAGTCCCATATGGATAGACAGTTTGAACAATGTAGGGACCGGTCCATCGAGATCTCAATTTTCCCGAAAATAAATGTAGACGAGAATTATACAGGAGGACTTTTTTATTGATCGTGAATGTCTTACGAAGAATGTTTTTATCATGGAATATTTTTGTTTTGTCCTTTTAAATTCTCGCATTCTCATATGCTTCATTCCGAATTTCTGCAAGTTCATTCAATTGTAATTTGCGCAACGAGCTTGCCTTGTCAGAATCAAAATTCATCTTCTTAATTGCCCAATATACCCTATGTTCCAATTCCACAGGCAAGTGACAAGCCTTCCCATAGACAAGTATATAGGGAGACATTCCAATAGAGGCATTGAAAGCAGTACGGTAGGCCCAAAGCGCATCGGTAGCTGAAGCGACCAATCCTTGCGATCGGGGTTCACAGTTTTCTCCAAAATGTGTTTAATCTCCCTATTGGATATCTCAGCTTGCCCACTCGTTTGTGGGTGATAGGGAGTGCTCACTTTGTGTGTTACGCCATATTTCTTCATTAAGGTTTCAAATGGGCGATTACAAAAGTGAGACCCTCCGTCACTGATGATGACTCGAGGTGTACCAAACCGGAAAGAATATTCTCTTTTAAGAAGCGAATGACCGTTTTATGGTCATTATTCCGGCAAGGGATGGCCTCGACCCATTTGGAAACATAGTCAACGGCAAGCAAGATGTATGTGTTTCCAAAAGAAGATGTGAATGGACCCATGAAATCGATGCCCCAACAAAAAAAATTTCGATTATTAAGATGGGATTGAGTGGCATCATGTTTCTACGGGAGATTCCTCCCAATTTCTGACAAGGTTCACATGTTCTGCAAAACTCATGTGTGTCTTTGAACATAGCGGGCCAATAAAACCCACATTGCAGAATTTTTGTTGTGTTCTTTTTAGCCGAAAAGTGGCCACCACATGCCTGAGAATGGCAGAAGGAGATGATACTTTATTGTTCATCATTTGGGACACATCTCCTTATGATTTGATCGGGACAATACTTGAACAAGTATGGGTCATCCCATAGGAATTTTCGCACCTCAGTGAAGAATTTATCCTTATCTTGCTTTTTCCAATGTGTAGGAATTGTACCTGTAGCAAGATAGTTAGCAATGTCCGCATACCATGGCAATTGGGAAACAGCAAAAAGTTGTTCATCAGGGAACATGTCATTGATAGTGGTCGTTTCAGGGGAATTAGTGAGGACAAGTCGAGAGAGATGGTTAGCCACGACATTTTCTACTCCTTATCACGTATTTTTATGTCAAATTCCTGGAGTAGACGGATCCATCTTAACAACCGTGGTTTAGCATCCTTCTTAGAGAGAAGGTACTTAAGTGCGACATGGTCAGCGAATATGATGATCTTGGATCCAATCAAGTAGGACCTAAACTTGTCCAAGGTAAAAACTACGGCTAAAAGTTCTTTTTCAGTAGTCGTGTAGTTTGCTTGGGCTGAGTTTAGAGTTCTACTTGCATAGTAGATGACACATGGCTTTTTCTCTTTTCTTTGGCCCAGCACGGCCCCAATAGCATAGTCGCTAGCATCGCACATAATTTCAAAAGGAAGGCTCCAATCAGGTGGCTGCATTATGGGAGCACATGTCAACATACCTTTAAGGGTGGTAAAGGCCTTTTGACATTCTTCATTCCACTCGAATGAATTTTTCTTTTGAAGTAGGTTACATAAAGGACGAGATAGTGAACTGAAGTCCTTTATGAACCTTCTATAAAATCCTGCGTGTCCCAAAAAGGACCGTACATCTCGTATGCTCTTGGGTGGTGGAAGGTTAGAGATAAGATCAATTTTTGCTTTGTCCACCTCGATTCCATTTTGTGAAATGATGTGACCAAGTACAATTCCCTTTTGAACCATAAAGTGACACTTCTCCCAATTCAGCACAAGGTTCTTCTCTTCACATCTTTTCAGCACAGATTTCAAGTGCTCAAGGCACTCATCAAAGCTACAACCAAATACTGAAAAATCATCCATGAAGACTTCGAGAATTGTCCCCACCATGTCAGAAAAGATACTCATCATACAACGCTGAAAGGTGGCAGGGGCATTACATAGTCCAAACGGCATCCGTCGATAGGCGAAAGTGCTGAATGGACACGTGAATGTAGTCTTTTCTTGGTCTTCAGGGCAATCTTTATTTGGTTGTACCCTGAATAGCCATCAAGGAAGTAAACGTGGGAATGACCCGCCAGCCGTTCTAAAATTTGATCAACAAACGGTAGGGGGAAGTGGTCTTTCCTCGTGACAGTGTTTAGCTTCCTGTAGTCAATGCACATTCTCCAACAGGTAGTGACTCTAGTTGGCACGAGTTCATTATTAGCATTGGTTACAATGGTTATTCCGGATTTCTTAGGCACCACTTGAGTTGGGCTCACCCATTGACTATCGGATATTGGGTAAATAATACCCACATCCAATAGTTTCACCACTTCGGCCTTAACCACATCCTTCATGTTTGGATTGAGTCATCTTTGTGGTTGCCTGGATGTCTTCGCATTCTCCTCAAGGTGTATGCGATGAGTACAAATCAGTGGGTCTATGCCTTTGAGATCCGTAATTGACCATCCAATGGCACTCTTGTGCTCTAATAGAGTGGCCATTAGCCTACTCTCTTGTTCCTCATCCAAGTGGGAAGAAATCACCACCAGATATGTCTCATCATGACCTAAATAGACATATTTCAGCTCACTTGGTAATGGTTTTAGGTCGAGTGTTGGTGCCTTGATATTGGATGGGAGGTTTTGTTCTCGTTTACAGGCAAAGGCTCAAATAAGGCCCTCCATCTTTTATTATCAAGCACCGGCATCGCATCTAGAATGGCATCTATCTCTTGTATTTTGTCATCATTTATCTCATGAGAATGGGCCATACATGCCTCCAAAGGGTCGGAAGATAGTGACAAGCGGAATGTATCTTCCACAAATGATTCAATCATGTTTAGTTCGTGGATATCATCATCAACCTCCCGTGGTTGTTTGCATAAATCAAATATGTTAAGCTCAAGGGTCATATTTCCAAAGGACATTTGTACAAGTCCGTTTCTACAATTGATAATTGCATTTAAAGTAGCTAGAAACGGTCGGCCAAGTATGACGGGAATTTGAGCACCGGTGCCTATCACGGGATGTGTATCCTAGACAATAAAGTCTACTGGGTAGTAAAATTTATCAACTTGGACTAGAACATCCTCAATCATTCCTCTCGGTATACGAATGGATCTATCAGCAAGTTGGAGTGTGGTTTTGGTGGGTTTCAATTCACCTAACCCAAGTTGTTCGTAAACGGAGTAAGGAATGAGGTTCACACTTGCCCCAAATCGAGTAAGGCTTGTTTAATCTGGTAGTCTCCTATGATGCATGAGATGGTTGGACTACCCAGATCCTTGTATTTTTGGGGCACCTCTTGTTTGATGATAGCACTCAAATTCTCAGTCAAAAGTACTTTGTTGTGAACATTGTGTTTTCTTTTGACCGTACACAATTCCTTTAGAAATTTGGCATAAGATGGTATTTATTTTATGGCATCCAACAACGGGATGTTGATCTTCACCTGCTTGAAAACTTCTAATATTTCCAGATTTTTGTCTAAAGGTTTAGGTGAAATCAACCTTTGTGGAAACGGGGCAACCGGCTTGTATTGCCTTTCCGGTTCTTTCTCTTGTGGAGTTTTGTTCGAGCTATCATCCTCTTTGGAATTTTCCGGATCCTTAGGCTTTGGGGCCTTCATCAGATTAGATTTGTCAATTTCTTTCCCACTTCTCAAAGTGGTGATAGCTTGAATATGCTCCGTATGATGGGAGGATGAGCTTGCATCTTGTATCTCAAATTGGGTTCTTGGGTTAGGAAGAGGTTGGGCAGGAAGTGTGCCCTTCTCTCTAACACTGAGATGAGATTCAACTCTAGCCATTGATGTTTTCAATTCATTGATGACTTGAGTTGAATTTTGATTGAATTTCAATTGCTCTTGCATGAACCCATCTATTTTCAGAGAATTTGTCTTGTTATACTCAGCTTGAACCGATACAAATGCACCCAACATCTCCTCTAGCGTCACTTTTGGAGTAATGACTAGAGATGGACCTAGTATAGGTTGAGCTTGAGGGATATTGGTTGTATTCACAGTGGGTCCATTCCTCTAACTGAAGCTGGGATGGTTCTTCCAACTAGCATTAAACGTGTTTGAGTTTGGAGCACCAAATTGCCGTTGATAACTATTTATGGCATTTGATTGTTCTTGTAAAATGTCCTGAACTGCTGAAATTGTGGGGACAATCTTGTGTTGCATGTTGATTTCCGGCACAAATTCCACAAACAGTTTCAACGTCATTGGAGTTAATCGTCTCTCCTTTCCTTAATTCCATGGCTTCGACCTTTCTTATGAGGTTAGCCACCCGTGGACTTATGCTATCCTCTTCCGATAAGACATACATTCCCCCTCTTTCCTTTTGTTGGCCAATCTTGGAATTTGTGGGTTTTGATGTATCCCAAGACTGTGCATTCTTAGCCAATTCTTCCAAATAATCCCATGCTTCATCAGCTTCCTTATTCATAAACTCCCCATTACACATCATTTCTACAAATTGGAGCATGGGTGAAGTCAGTCCTTCATAGAAAAAGCTTATAATTCGCCAAATTTCATAGCCATGATGTGGGCATGCGTTAATAAGTCCTTAAACCTCTCCCAACGTTGGAAGAAGGTTTCATCTTCCTTTTGGGCAAAGTTCATGATAAGGCGCTTCAACATGTTTGTTTTGTGAGTAGGGAAGAATTTTTTTATGAATTCCCTATGCATATCAGTCCATGCACCAATTGATCTTGGCCTTAATGCATGAAGCCAACCTTTAGCTTTATCTTTAAGAGTAAAAGGGAAGAATTTGAGTCTCACCACATCATCAGTAACATTAGCAAAGTGCATGGTGGTTATTACCTCATCAAACTCCTTAAGGTGTTGATAGGCACTTTCACTGTTTAATCCATGGAATTTAGGGAGAAATTGGATCACTCCCGGTTTCAAATCCACATTCCTTGCATTTTGTGGAAAAACTATGCATGAGGGAGTGCATGCTCTTGCTGGTTGCAAGAAATCATGTAAAGTTCTTGGTCGAGGAACATTCTCAACCACATTCTCCCCCGTTTCAGTTTGGTTTTGGCCCAGATTAGGATTGGCCATTAGATTAGGTTGATTTGCAGCCATGTTTTCAGACAAAATTGGAGAGTTTAGATGTCTCCTAGCACGTGGCTTTCTGTCAATTCCTTCAACTATTCCCCCTTCACTAATGAGTCGGTTATTGGAATCCCGAGCCCAATGTGGCATGCAAATCCAAAAAAATATGAAACGAAAAGGGACACGAATTCTTCCTTCCCTTCTTTACTCTTCTCTAGGACCGAAGCATAAGGTGTCCTGCAATGGCTAGGCCAGAAGTAAGGATAGAGACCGATTTCTCCTGGTCAATAGGGGTTCAAAGAACTCCCCACCCACTCTTTGAATCTTTTGAAAAAAAAGTGCAGAAAAAGAAGAAAGAGGAGTAGAGGTGAGAAAAGAAATCTCTGAGCACAAGGTGATCCAAGACGGCAGAGCCGACCAATAGGAATCCAGGTGGCACAAGGCCTACCTTTCAGAGATCCAAAAGGAGTCTCCACCCTACTCTACAAGAGATGAATATGATAGGAATGAATAGGAGAAGGAGAAGAGTAAGGTTTAGAAAGATAGAACCTGATTCGGCACTTGAGATCCTTATATCTTCTTCAGCTTCCTAGAAATCCCTGAAAAAGGAAAATCAAATAAAACAAACTAAGTTAGTCCTAGAATCCTAAAAATCCTAAATAGATACTAATTTCAAAATTTTGTGAAAAACCGTCAAAATCCACGGCAATGGCGCCAAAAACTTGTTCGCTTCCCCAAGTGTAGGGTTGCGATGTAGTAATAATCTCGGCAAGACCGAGGTCGATCCACAGGGACTTGTGTAGGAATTCACAAACACATCTAATAGTGTCTATTGAGAGCTAACAACCAGATTTTATATGAGATTGATGTAACAACTTTGAACTAAATTGAAGGTAAACACTTATAATAAGGCACTAGGGGTTCAAGGATCCACTTGTAGCAATCCTTGATGTTCAATCCGCTGTGGTTTCTCACTTTCTCAACTAGAATCGATATTAAGATCTATTTAGCCGGGTGATAGAGCTGTTAAACTAAACAATCTGCCATATATAAGACCAATGCATATAACTCACTCAATGCAAGCTAGGATGAGCATGCTCAATTGCATACGTCAGTCCCATTTCTAATAGGGTCAGATTCCAATCATAACCATCCTCAAGTCCTGTCACAAGACAAGGCTAGATTATGATTTGAACTTGATTCAAATCACATGCATAGTCCCACATAGCACAGAATTTCAGAAAAGTAGAACTTTGATAGGAAGTTCCCACATGAAGATCATAGTACTAGAGCGTACTCCAATTCCTCGGATCATACAGGTCTAGACTAACACAAAGCAATTAAGAACTTAAGTAATTCTCCCAAACATCCATGAGTCATCATAAGACTAAGAAAAACTACTTAGAATTTGTATAAACTTCAAACCATTGTTGATAAACATGAAATTCAATCTTAAAACCAACTTAAAACGAATTGAAACATCTTATATTCACTACAAGCTTCACCTCTTAGTCCTAGCTAAGAGGTTTAGCTGTTCATGATCCAAATGAAACATAAAACAACTAGAAAAATCATAAAAACAGCAAAACAAACTAGAAGGAGTTGTGGAACTCCAAAATCCACTTCCGCCGCCTCCAACCTTGCTTAAACTCTTCTAAGATACCCTAGGAACGATCCGTAGGTGTCCTTTTATAGTGGGGAGGCTCCACAACTTCAGAATATTCTTGAATTTACGTAAAACTTACGCAGTGCGCAGAGAAATTCGGACCGAAAATAGAAACTATGCAACATTATACATGGCCGATCGGTTGCACGACCGGTCTGGGTGACTGGCCGACCGGTCGCGACCGGTCTGGCTGGTCTTCTCATCAGTCCAGCAAGCTCTGAAGGTAGAAAAAAATACTCTGGCCGACCGATCTAAACAGGTCAGACTCACTTGGTCCTGCATCCAGCATATGTAAGAGATTGGCCGACCGGTCTAGACTGGTCTAGCTCCCTTGGCCGACCGGTCGGACGACTGGTCGTGGCCCTATCTTCTTTAGTTTCTTCTTTTCTTCTCTCCTTGCTTTCTTCTTTCTTTGTTCCTCCTTCGATCTTCATCCAAATGGTTCTAAATAGGCCCTTTTCATCTTCAATTAGGCAGAGTCCACTCTCATTCCTACAATCACAAAACATGCATTCAATTAGTCTTTAAGTCATGAAAATCTTGCACAATGAGTGATTAATTGGGGTTAGAATATTCACAATTAAGAGCTCAACACTATGGCATGCTCTAGGGTTATTACAATTTAAATCTAACCAATCCACACATGGCAATCTCAGACAATTGCAAGGAACTCATGTCCGAAGTACATAAACTCTCATAAAACATCCAAAAATACCAACTTTATTCAAACTAGAACTTAAAAATCAAAACTTTATTCAAACTAGAACTTAAAAATCTAAACTTTAGTAAATGTACTTGAATTAAACAACTCGTACATTAAAACTAACTACAAGCTTCAAATCTTAGCCCTAGCTAAGAGGTTCTAGCCGAGCATCATCATACTTCAACTAGAAGCAATGAAAAACTACTAAAAAGCATAAAAAAATTAAAATTGGAGGAGTCGCAGACACTCCATGATGATCATCTTCACCTCTCACGGGTTTTCAAGTATTCTATGATGCTTTTAGATTGAAACCTAGGTGTCCTTTTATAGCATTGAAGCTCCACCGCCTCATAATCTTCCAGAAGTGCGTAACTACTTACACAGCGCATGAAAAATCGGAGCTTGTAGAATAAGCTGCTGGAAAATAAATTTTTTTGGAGATTGCACATGGTCGATTGGTCATGAGCGGTTGGATTGATTTTGGGCTGGTCCGGTGACCTCCAGCACACACTAGAGTGGTGCATGATGGGGTGGTCGACCGGTCTTGACCGGTCTAGCCCATTGAATTTTGCTGATTTTTACTTCTTTTCTCTATCTTCTTTCCTTGCTTCTTCTTCCTCCTTTGGCCCACCTTCAATCATCATCAAAAGCTTCTAAAGTGTTCTTTTAGCCATCAATTAAGTGAAGTCTCTCTCTCATTCCTACAATCACAAAACATGCATTAGATAGTCTGTTAAACATAAGAATCATGCATAAAATTGTGATGAAATGGAGTTAGAATATGTATAAATTAAGAGCTCAACAGCTATCGCTTGGCCTTTAATTGCTTTGAGGGTACATACGTGATCATATATTTTGACAATAATAGCATCCATTTGGCCAATCTTCCTGATAACATCGGCCGTGTCATCAAATATTTGATAGGGTTGGCTCATGAAATCGGCGTTATATCATAGGAGAGGCAGTAATGTCGCAACTTCAACACAGTGAATATCAAGGCTAGACAGGTTTTTTCAGTTGGCGAATAATGATGTTCGGCTCCTACTAGCATTCTTCTTAAATAATATAAGGCTGTTTCCTTTCCTTGATCGTTTTTCTGTGTCAGGAGTGCACCGAGTGAACTATCAAAGGCGACAATGTATAAGATGAGCGATTCCCCTGGTATTGGTGCTGTCAGCACAGGCGGCTGTCTCAATAGCTGCTTGATAGATTCGAATGCGTTCTGACATGCTGTATCCCATTTGAACAATATCCCTTTCTTCAGGAGACGAGAAAAAGTATGACATCTTCCTAATAAATTTGATATGAAATATATGCAAGCTTTCCCTGCAAGCTTTTTAATTCTTTCAACGTTTTCAGAGGCTGCATTTCTTGGCTTGCTTTTATTTTCTCAGGATCGATTTCGATCCCTTTATGTTATACGACAAATCCCAGGAACTTCCTAGAAGAAACTCCAAGGGCACATTTTAAAGGGTTCATCTTTAGTTGCTTCTTTCAGAGTCTTTGGAAGACAGACCGCAAGCGTCCCAAGTGTTCTTTGTGATGATCAAAACTCATAACCAGGTCATTGACATAGCATTCCACATGCTTATGCATCATATCAGTGTAAATATATAGCATAGCCCGCTGATACATTACCCCTACATTCTTTAATCCGAATGGCATGACTTTATAATAGTAGATTCTTAAGGAGGTTTGAAAAGCGGTTGATTTCTTATCCTCCAGTGCCATTCGTATTTGATTATAACTCGAATAACCATCTGTAAAAGACATGATGGCATATTTCTTGGTTCTATCAATTAGCAATTTTTTGATGGCTAAAGGGAAATCATCCTTCGGACAGGCCTCATTCAAGTCTCTAACGTCGACGCATACCCATATCTGTCCATTCTTCTTTTTAACTGGGACGATATTTGATATCCATTTGGGATATTATACCTCTTTGACAAATCCCACTTTAATGAGTTCGTTCACTTCTTCTTCAATTCATGACACAAGGTCTGGATGAAACCTTCATTGAGCTTGTTTGACCGGCTTTTTTTCTTTAGCGATGTTAAGTTTATGCATTGCCACCGTTGGTTCCAAACCTAGCATTTTGACATATGTCCATGCAAATACATCCTTATTGTCCTTCAATACTTGACAATATTGTTCATCCTCTTCCTCTGTTAGACCTGCACTAATATAAGTAACTTGCTTTTCCTCCTCTCCCTAGATTTATTTCACGTAATTAATCGATTGTCAGTTGAACTCCATCTTCCATCTATACAGGGGCCTTTTTTGGATGTGATATTTCTTTCTCAGATAGTAAACCCGCTTGCTATTTCGAAGGACTGATTTGAGGAATCTCGCTGACCACGTTTACTTTTGTAGTCTCTGCGAATGCCCCCGGCCCTAAAAGCTTTTCTCATTTTTGAATAATTACGGGCACTGATATCCCTTTGCCATTGTTCAGGCTAGTTGGGTCTTCACAATAAAAACCCATTGATTGCATTATCTTTCTACTTACTGGACTATACCGCCCAAGTTCTCTTGGGTCTAGTTTTAGAGGTTTACTTGCCTGTATTGGTGCCTCATTCTGTTCTTCATGTATTTTTACTCCTGCAGAGTAAAACAATATTGGAGCATCTTCCTCATCTCCTGACACTTAGAATTCTCGAGGTCCTTTTGAGAAAGGTTTGACTCTTTCTATTCTTAGTGCTGGCATAGTAAAATTAGCCTGTAGAGTTTCTGCTTGTTTTGCTGAAAATAACACCAATTGGGGTTGTCCTTGTTGCCGCATGCTTTTTGGCACGAAATAAAGCTTTTTGTCCTTAGGCTCTTTCATCTTTTCTTGTTGGATTTTTGCTATTTTCAGATTCCTGCCACATACCCTTTCATTTCTCTATTCTTCACTAGCAAATGTGTTATAATATCATGCATTTGTAAAAAATGATTTTGTGATTGTGTACGATTTTTCATCAGCTATAATTCTATACTATACACCTTTCTGATAATATTTGAAACACTGGTATAGAGTGGAAGGAACAATTTCATATCTGTGTATTCACGGCCTTCCCAGTAATAAATTGTACGTTGTTAGTGCGTTGATCACATGACAAGTTACCTTGGTGACCAAATTTTCTATTTCCAACATCATGGTAATTGTGCCCAACGCTTTTGACCCATCCTGATTGAATCCTTGTATCATCATGTTGCTGGCCTGGAGATGTTGTCATTTATATCCCAGCTTCGGAAGCATATTTAGAGGCATTGGGTTCATAGCGGACCCATTGTCGATCATCATACTCTTTATCTGTCTGTCGTTGATGTAGCCTGTAACCATAAGAGGCCGATTGTGTTCCTTTTCGCCTAACATTAGGTCATCATCGGTGAAGGTTATTGTCGACATGCAGTAAGTTGCTTCAGCCCTTTTTGACATCGCATTCCAGCTTTTGTCTTCATCTTTTTCGACGTCTGTTGTTTCCATTTCTGTTATCAGGGCTTCTTGTATATTATCATCTAATAAGGCTTGTATTAGAATCTTTCGAAAATTCTTGGATAATTTCAAGGCATCATAAACACTCAATCTTGCTGAAATTCCTTTCAGATGGCTGATTACATCATACATAACACCTGATGTTGACGGATTTTCTGGCCTGTAATGATCTATCAATTCTTTCATCGACCATTTCTTGATTAGATGTTTATAATATCTTTTTGTGATTCCATCTATGTTTCTTGGCGTAGCTATTTTCCTAATCTTAGTGTTATTATATTACTTTGCATTCCTTTGTCATTGAATGAGCTATTCGAATTTTCTGATCTTTTTGTGGCTTAGACTGTTGCAACATCACACAATTCATGAAATTGAAGCACTAACACTTTCAATAGTTGTTGGAAGCTTCGCAGGATTCCTTAATTCTTTGGCATTAGCTGTTCTTTGATTATGGTCACTCGAATACATTCTCTTACCATAATGTCTTCAGTTAGGGGTAATGCGTAACTGGAAGCTCGAATATTCCACAATCGTTGTACAAAATCTAGTACGTCTTCTCCCAGGTTCTGAACTGTTCGTTGAAGTAGTTCCCCTGATATTCTTACATCCTATTTGTAAAATCGCAGCATGAACATTTCTTTCATATCTTGCTAACTTGCGACAGTTCTTTCTGGCAAGGTGAAATACCAAGTCATGGCGCTGCCTAAGGTGGATGGCGAATACATGAAGTTTTGTAATAAATATTCTTGGGAAATGTTTTCCCTGAATTAAGCAACCTTTTCGTACGTCACCAAATGCTCTATGGGTGACTAGGCTCTTCCTTTGAAAAGTAAGAACTTGGGGAATTATAAGATCCGTTCTTCCTTTCGAGAATTTATTTGTTTCAGCGGGTTGGTCAAGGCAGAATTTAACATCTGCTTGACTCTATCAGTGTGTGTATTGCTGAAGAAATGTATAACTTCCCACTCTCGATTCATTTTGGGTCCCGTCATTGCGGCTTCCTTCATTAAATTGAACATGGTGTATGGTTTATATCTGTTTATGGACTTCATTCCCATACTCTCAGCACATGATTCAGCTATCTCTATTTTTGTATGTTCAAGCGATTTATACGAACTTGTTATTGCATTCCTCCATTTCATGGTGTACTGATATGGGCATTCTCTTGGAGTGATTTCCCATCTTATCAATTCCGTTAAAGGGATTGCTCTTCTAGGTACCCAGAACCTCAGCATGAATAATTCGCGAAGCTGTTCCAAGGTTGTCATCTCATACGGGGCTCCTGATTCATATCATTCTTTGGCTGGTCCTATCAATGTTTCCTGAAACTATCTTACCATCTATTCCTTACTAACCTTCTGGTGATCGCAATATTTTTCATATAGGAGTATATGATCAACAGGAGACTCGTGTACCGAGAATGACATCATTTCACTATTTGAGGTCTTACGTGCCCTGTGACATCTAGACGGACTGCGGGCTTTGGCTTTTAACATAGCATCAATTCTTTTTTGTCCTTGGCTTTTCCTTAGAATGGCAGACACTATCATACTTTGCACAATCTGTATTTCTTGTTCCTCAACTCTTGGACTGGATCGTCCTGAAAGGAGTACTGAAGATAACTTCTGCTGATGTTCGGTGCTTTTCATGAGCACAACATTTGTGATTACTTTCTTTCCTTTGTCTTTTTCTTTTCCAATGATTATTTCTCCTCCATCAATCATTCTTTGGAGAATAGCTTTGATGGTATAACATCTACGAGTAGGATGCCCTATCATGTGGTGATAGTGGCAATAATCTATATCCTCTATCTTGTCTGCTTCTTCAGGTTGTTTTAATTGTGGTAATTCGATCATTCCTGCCACAACTAATTGATTCATCATGGGGACAATATCTTCATTCGCGAAAGAATACTCTTCTTGGCGATTAAATCGTCGATATCTTATATCAGTGGGTCTATTGATAGAATAATTTTATCTCTCTTCTGTTGTCCCTTATTTTATTTTGAAATTCTTCTTTGCCCTTTCCTTTATCTATAGCATTGGCTGAGGACCTGTTAAAAGCTCATCGCGTAGACTCTGTGAGAAATTCAGGCACCTTTTTAATCATGCTCTCTGAAGCATGTGCCCAGAACGTTTGTATCTTTGCTCCCATGAGTACGAAAGCAATCTCTGGTTCCATACACCAAATACACATTTCTACCTGTTCAGCTTCCCCTACGAGATATTTGCATAATGCACCTAGAGTTCTCCAACTTGTGATAAATTTATCGATAGATTCAAGCTCTCTTTGTCGTATGGCCGCTAGTTCTGTCAAGCTTACTTCTCTTTCATTAGAAAAGAAATTGGTCAGGAACGCTTCTTGCATTTGTTCCCAAGTACATATCGATCGCGGGGCAAGTGTTGCATACAACTTGAAGGCCTTGCCGGTCAGGGTAACACTAAACAATCGTAGGCAATATTGTGATACAGCTGCATAACTCCTCATTGCAGTTATGAAATGCATCATATGTTCTTCTGGTGATCCTTCCCCATTAAAATTTTGAAATTCATGACACTTGAAGCCAACTGGAAAAGGGATATCGTCGACTTCTACTTAGATACGGTGTCCTGATACCAGAACCTTTCTTTATGCATTCTTTCTCCTTCTAATCGGATACTCTCAGCGATGATCTGTCGTATTTAATCTGTTGTCATCCCTGAATTTAATATCGGGACTGATCCGTGGAACATAGTTTGGGGCGGCTGCGATCCTGCAGCAGGATGTTCTATGTTATCTACGGGAGCCATATTTTATGGGGTGGTATTTTAAGAAACTGAGAGAGCTATCATAGATATGGCCTCGCGCGCATGTTCCGAAATTTTTCCATCAAAAGTGCCTGAGTTCGTGCCATTTCTTCCATGCTCTCTTTTGTTGTTTGTCCAACTTGACTTGTCCCAGCAACAAAAACAGAAGCGCTTTTTTTTTTGTGTTTCAAAATTAGATGACATAAGTGAGATGATAATCGAAGGAGTTGATGGGCTTGAGCTTCCCCTCGACTCGCGATTGCTAGACAGTGAGGATTGGATAGACTCGGGGCTTATTTCTTTTAATGATGAAGCTTCGCTGGTTATTACGTATGTTGAAGCTTGGTATGGTATCAAGGCTTGATTCTTTTGTCTTTGTTTATTTGACAAGGCGGGCAATGTGGGGAAATCTTTTATGGTAAAAGATATACCTATTTTTTCTGGATACAGGGATGGAGGGGCTAAAGATGGCAAGTGTCAAGCGACACTTCGGGTCACTAGTCTTTGATAAGTGTAATGAGGACTTTTTGTCATCGCCCTGTTCATAGTATTGAATGGAGTCCATTTCATCTTTGGCTGCACAACAGTCCATTTTGTCTCATTTTCTTCTGCTACATGTGCAGCAGATATCACCCTAGTCGTTACGATAGTCACTACATATGGTTTTCTTATAGCCCGTTTCTGATGGTTGTAGGAGACTGTGAATCCTCCCCCTAGTATGAAGCTGAAAATAATCTTATAAGTTGAAGAACCCATCGCAAATATTTGTTCGAAGAGTGTAGTGTACCTAAGGTTTTAAGAATAAAGTAATTAGTCCTTAGAATTGTTTGTATATACAATTTATTCTAGAGATGAAAGGTGGAATGTTCCCATTGAGATTCGCCATTTTTGTGCTATAAAGCGCCAAAAGATGATGAATGTTTTTTTTTTTTATAGTCTCTTATCAATATTAGAACATAACTCTTGTTAGAAGAAGAAGAATTTTTCCAGCAAAGTCGCCATTTTGTTTACACAACAAAATCGCCTTTTTGTTTATAAGGGAAAACAAGAGTCACATTCTAATATTAGACAAGAGAGACAGAAAAGCATTGATCACTTCATTTTATTCATTTACTGAGTTCTTCGTACATTCCATATTTACAACATCTCTTTCAAAAAGTAATTTCGACAAAGCTTCACCCTATTCTTCTTTCATCTTGTCTAGATGACAGGAAAATGGCTGAATGATCATCCAAGTCAAGATAGTCCTTCTGTTCATGACTGAGGCGAGTCAACTAGACTAGGCTTCGTTCCTTTATGATCTTCATAGAACTCCATGATATTCCAAAGTGATAGTATCACCCAGCACATTTACCACTTCTAAGGATTGCACCAAGTGTGCTCAACCTAAAGGGAGAGAGAAGGGCCTTCTGCTCCATATGAACATCATTTATCATGACATCCACTTACGGGAATTATACAAAGTATGCTCAACCCGAAGGAAGAAAGATAGGTCTTCGGTTCACAAAGAAACAAACTATTTGGTCTGAATTGCTCTCTCTCTCTCTCTCTCTCTCTCTCTCTCTTATTTGGTTTATCTTTGCCACAAACTTAATCTTCAATGTCCTTTACAATCGAAAGGGAAACAGGAGCTAAAAGCACCCCGACATCCTTCACGAAGGGAGAAAACATGTGCTTTCAAGGCAGCTTTACGCGGGTCGCGCAAGTTCATAAGATTGCCGCGGGTGGCATAAAGAACCTCCCAGAAAATCTTCACTTCTTTGATCTTCCTTCTTCATTCTGGCAGCATCTCCCTCTCATTCTTCTTCGATCATCGGGGTTCGCACATTGTGCATTCAACCCAAGGAGAAGGATGAATTCAAGGTTTGTCCCGTACCTCTGAAGTCTCCTGGAGCTCTGAACTTCGGATGCAAGTACCAAATGAGGACCCCTGGGGGTATTTATAGGCAAAAGCAGCCTATGTCACGAAAAAGAACCATTCACCTAACATGCACTTTACGCGACCCGCGGCAAGTGTATGTCTTCTGCACTCTTCTTCAATTTCATGTCTTATTTCTTCTTGAGAACTCTTGATTCTTCTTCCTTTCTTCATTTCTTCATTTTTCATGCCTCAACAAGGACCATTGGGAGTCCTAGTTATGAGGCATTTGTGCTATGCCTCGAGGCTCGAGGTCCACCCTCTGTGCCATAACATTTTCCATACATGTTGCATAGTGAACAAGAAGGAATGTCAAGTCATCATCGATAGTGGAAGCAGTGAGAACATCGTGTCCAAGGTGATAGTGGACACACTCCATTTTCCTACAACAAAGCATCCAGCCCCGTACGCCATTGACTGGATTAAGAAGGTCAGCGATACTAAGGTAACAAAACAATGTTTAATTTCGTTCTCAATTAGTAGAAGTTATAAAGACGAAGTGCTATGCAATGTGGTCGACATGGAGGCATGTCTTTACTCCTTGGACAACCATGGCAATCAAATCGTGATGTACCCATCGTGGAAGGGACAACGTGTATGTATTTGTCAAGGATGGGAGGAAGAGAATTTTGGCTCCTATGGCACTATGGATTATCTTCTCCTTCAGTATATACAGCTTCCTCATGATCAAAGTGGTGGCTTGTGATTCACCATTATTGGGCTGGTTGACTACAAACATGATGACCATGAGCTCCATCATGATTACATGTTGCTCATCATTATGAACACGGTCTATCCTAAGGTGTTTGTCACACGGTCGATTGTCACTTGCAATCCTTACATTGCTCATAGATTCTCCCGCTGAAAAGCTACTAACGCCACCACCGTCATTGGATTATTCCATTGAGCATCGTCCATGGGGTTTGTTTACACAACAAAATGTTGTTTTGATAAACTGGGGATACTCATATTCTTATAACTAACAAAACAGATAAAAAAGAAGAAATATCTATCATCACTTTATTAATCATGGAAATGATTCTTTTACATTCTATTGGTATAATATACAACAAACTGTTGAAAGTAAATTTCGACAGCATTTCAGCTCTGTGCATATTTCGTCGATATGACAGAAAGGTTGTGCAAATTCTGTTCATTACAGAACCGCCTTCCTTCTTCTAGAACTTATCGCTTGAAGTGCTCCAAACTCCTTGTGAGGCTCATTTGGAGCTTCTTTGAAGCTACTCGAGATTTCTCTCAAAACTGTTCTTTGAATATGCCCTAGGAAGAGCATCAGCAAAGCCTTAGCTCCATAAGAATACTCTCGGAAAGCCCTTTAGGAGAACTTCTTCATTCAGCTAATTTGTGTCTTACGCGGCTGGTCTTACGCAATTTCATAAGAACAAACAGACAACATCTCCTTACTCCTTGGCTCCTTCGATCTTCATTCTTGTCATTTTGTCACTTCTTGATGGATGCAAAGAATGTATCAACTCAGAATGGAGCAAATACACAAGCCTTCTCTCGTACCTCTCATACCTTTGTAGCAGTCTTAGAGCTCTGGAGACTTTGACAGAAGCAAGCTCTGAGCTCTGGAGAAGTAAATGAATGCAAATGAGGGACCCAAGGGGGGGTATTTATAGACTCCGAGGTCCAAAAAAGCATAAAGTGGCCTTTCAAACTGACCTATTATGCATCCTCTGTAAGGCAAACAACCTTTACGCGGCTGCGTAAGGCAAGTCTATCTTACGCGTTCACGTAAGACAAGTTTTCACTTCTTTATTTATTCATTTATTTTTCATTCTCTTTTCTTTCTTTCTTCTTTCTTTTTCTTTTATGTTTCAACAGGGTTATTGCTCGAACCATTGTTAGATATCATCAAATCGAGGAAAAACCTCACTCTGATACCATTTTACACAGTAATGAGTAAATAATAATAAAGAAGATCACCGCCTTCCTCAATGATTAAAACCTTGAATCCACAAGGAGAGTTCTTGAGTTCATAAGAAAATAAGAGAGAAATTTCGGATATTTTATTAATAATGTGTATATAATTTCTCAATTACAACACTAATAAAGAAAACCCAAACCTTAATTCAAAATTATCCAAAACAGCAAAATTCTAATCCTAATTCAAAAGTTACCAAAAACAATATAACCCTTTTAAAGCTTAGTTTGCCAAAAATAGAAAGTCTAGATAAACTTTACCAAAGAGTCCTATCATTATTACAAGCAATTTTTAAAAGATGGATATATTAAAACTCTAAAAATAAGGAGAAAGGACAAAAATCGAAATTACTAAATATAATAAATTTTCCTAAAATCGCAATTTTGAACTAGTAGGGTGCGCTTTCTCATGAATCGGATAGACACGGCCTGCTAGGCAAGTCTATTAATCCCGAAACCATTGTTACATAAAGATCAATATGTTGTGCGTTTTATGGTAATGACCGGATCTAGAGTTACAGCCGATTTACAGTCCAAACTTCAAATGACAATTTCTCAATATCCGGAATGAATTTCTTTGATCCGACATGCCTAGGGCTCAGTTACGTCATGCCCTACGTAGGACTGGACCCGGATTTGATGGACCACTTCTGCGTTCATTTGGCTTCTTTTGGTTCAGTTATGCTAAGAATACATCCATGCCATGTCCTACATCAATGTATTGGTAGGTTAGAAAATTACACTAGATGAATGATTGTGAAATCCCCATCTATGCTTGTCTTTAGATCAATGAATGAAATTGTTTTAGCTGGCACTCAACTTTGGATATCAAAGGTTTGGATCATAACTTAAAGAAGATCATGCGATAATAGATAGTTATCAAAGGTTTGGATCATATCAAAGGTTTGCAACTTCTGTGCAGAGAGTCACTTGTGTTGGCCATCCATCTCGTTGAAATAGTAAGCCCATAATGAAATCACTGGTCCTGAAAGTCAAGCCAACCCACTCCTTGGGGGCTTGATTTCGGTATGAATGGTTTTTGTCAACCCCTGCAGTACCCAGGTCGGTACTGTGCTGTGGGCCCACCATGATGTATGAATTTTGCTACACCCACAGCTTGCGTACGCTGCATACGCACCAATCCAAGCCGTGGGTCACGTCCGTATCTCCTGGTGTGTGTAATGTGGAGTGGGCGAGTCTCTCTACTTTCTTCGTTCTTCCGAGAATCTCTCCGGATGGCGTGAAATCGGAAGCCGATTTCGTACGAGAGCCTTTGAACACTGTGAATATAAGTGGGCCCACGGTTGATGTTTGTGAGAAATCCATCCCGTCCATCCATTTTGTGAGCTCATTTTAGGACGTAGGACAAAAAAATGAGCTGCATCCAAAAATCTAGTGGGCCGCACTCCTATAAGAATCTCCTCTGATGGATTTCAGTTTACTTTTCCCATGTTCTTCCAGGGGAATTATGATCCTGCATGTGGAGCCTATGGTTCAGTTGCTTGAAGAGTCTGGACCATGTTTGTGGGAAGCTAGGAAATACTCCAGATTGGAAGATCCCAAGCATTTCCATGTAGCAGCACATGTATTTGACATGTATTTGACAGGGAAGAGAAGAATATGTGCATTAATGGCTCACAATTGATGGGAAAGAAGCTGACTATTGAAGGGTTGGGATTTTCCTATGTGGATATTTCAATAGTTTGGTCCATCAAACATGCCCATACTTTGGATCATAGGGATGGATGGGTGGCGGCCTCTGGCCTTGTGTCCTGTGCAAGTGGGCCCATGATTTGATAATCTAGACCATCTGATGGGTGAATATGGGGTAATGATGCCTCCAAAATCACCTCGACAGAGACAATCCTAGCCCTTCAATTGGTGGTCTGCAAATCCAGGAAGAAAAAAATGCAGCAACAGTACACCTCCCACGACTGGGCCAGAAATTGGACCACTATATTGGATGGTGGTCGATTGAAGGGACGGTGGTGATTACCTAACAGCGGGCCCACTTGGACAGACTCGACTCGAAAATCCACCCAACAAGAGCTTCGCCCATCCACACAGAATCTAGTGTGGCTATGCCGATATGGAATGCGGGAGTAAGATCTGCACGTTCCATCAGGTGGGCCTCACCATTAAATTTTTGAGCTGTTTTCATTCCTTAAAGGGGTCCACAATTTGCAAAATGAAAGGATGGCTAGAAAAATTGGTTTCATCCGTACCTTTGTTTTGTGGTGTGGTCCGCATGAGGAGCAAAACAGGCCTACTTTTTAGATAGAAGATCTAAAAGACAGTGTCCCACTCGATTAAAATATTCTACATCACACAAATTTGCCATGTTGGCACATGTGTTTACATGTGGACGGGTAGGATTCGATGTTTCTACATGCATTTGTTCCCACTGAGAGGTACTCCAAAGGCAAGAGGAGAGGGATTTCCCAAGGATGTTTCCTTACCCACATTTACCTTTAGTGCGGCCCATTAGATTCTTGGATTCAGCTCATTTTTTGTCTCCCGTCTTAAAATGAGCCCACTAAACGGATGGACGAGGTGGATTTCTCACAAACATCAGCTGTGGCACCACCTAAGCTCCCGTCGCACAAAATCGGCTTGGGATTTCTCGCCAGCGTGGAGAGATTCTGGGAAGAGAGAGGGGAGAGGAGAGAGGAGAGACACTTGCCTTCTCTCGCATTACACACGCCTGGATATTCGGATGTCACCACGGCTAGGATTCGCGCATATGCAGAAACCCTGGTGATTGAACACCCACCATTAAAAACTTCTTGGGGGTCACAAAAGTTTTGGATCAATCTGGTCTTTGTGTGTTCCCTTCATCCAGGTTTGTGTGACCTGATCAACAGGTTAGATGGCAGATGAACATTATGGTGGGCTATAAGAAGTTTTTAGCGGGCGTTCAATCACTGTTGTTTCCTGTGGTGTGGTCCACCTGAGATTTGGATCTACATCATTTGGTCTGGTGTCCTAAACTGAGCTGGAAAATGGATTGATGGCATGAAAGAAGCACATTCATCATGGCGGGCCCACAGCACCGACCAGTACTGAAATTTGGGTACTGGAGTGGTCACCACCGAATCCGAGTTCGTCAGATTAAAACACATACACCATGTGTTGGCCATCCTTCTGATTGAAACAGTAAGCCCATGATGAAGATCAGTACTGGTCCTGAAAGTCAAGCCGACCGACTCCTTGGGTGGGCTACAGTTATAAGTTCGGTCAGATTATTATGTTGTCCATTTATTCCTACCCTGCCAATGAGTCCACTGGCCTGACTTTTATACGAGGTGATTTTCATCCAAGGTCCTACCAAACACCATTTCTACGGTTTGGGTTCTGTGCATGGTAATGACTGGCATTTGGCCGAAGGATAAGACATCTTATTATGCAGGTACGGCAGAATTGATAGTATTTGTAGCATGGCAATGAAATGCACCATGATAGGCTTCGGATGGCTTGAATTTACGGTTCAAAGCCCACCCACTATAGCATGGTTAAAAGGCTTAGGCTGCACAAAATGGGCAATGAGGTGGCCAATGTTCAAAGTTAACATCATCTAATCAGTGTCATTTTCAGTATTTGCTTCGTCCACTTGGGCGAAGATCTTAATGTCAAGATTGTCATGCATGTCTGCCACATATGCTTTAGATAGTTTGCCGCCAACTAATACAATTTTGGCAGATCTTGCCCACGTTTCCCTAGCGATGCAGAAGGTTCGCTCGTTGGGACTTCTTGTTAAAGTCCCTTGATATATATTGATACACCATCTTCTAACAACTCAGCTTTTAGATCAAGTGGTGATTAGACATGGTATGCATCCTATGCATCCTCCTCCTATATGATGGCTAGAGGTGGGTAACGATTCGGGCCGAGCCAAGCTAGCCCTAGTTTGGTTTGGCTTGTTTTCATACCACTGCAGTTTGTGGATTGGTTTGGTTTGGGTTTCGGGCCGACCCATGCAGCCCGAGTTTGGTTTGCCTGGCTTGAGCTGAGATTAGTTTGGTCAAAAATTTTGAATCGAGCCAGGCCGAGTTCAAACAGGCAGTGGCTCTTTTTTCGTTATTTATTTAATTAGAAAAGAATTTAAAAAGTTAGGAAAAAAAGTACAAACATATCTTACTATATAATGTTTAACATCCTCCAAAGTTGCACTTCAAAATATAATGTTTAACATCCTCCAAAGGAGTGCAACTTCAAAATAGACATGTAAGAGTATTTCCCTAACAAAAGTACACAAGCATAATTTTATGAGTGCAAGGAAACAGTGTGTATTCATGTATATGAATTATGTATTATCCATGTCATCACGTATATGTATTATCCATGCAGTCCATCTGTTTTACATATCATTTTAGGACATGGTCCTAAAATGGAATCATATCCAAAGCTCAAGTGGATCACACGACAGGAAAAGTGTGCTTATAATCTACGAGCTGAATCAAATCGAGCTTCAAGCCGAGCCGAGCCGGTACTACTCTAGTTTGAGTTTGGTTTGTTTTTCAATGGAGCTTGACTCAGACGCCATGGTTTGGTTTGAACTTCCATTCAAACCAATCCAGAGCTTTTTCGAACCAATCCGAGCCGAGCTTTCAAGCTGGCTTGGTTTGTGCCCACCTCTAATGATGGCCTAGGATAGATTGATGAAAAGGAAAAGGAGTTTTCTTTCTTTAGATCTGCTTTCCATTGAGTAAAGCTCGGGTAATCTCTGGCACCATTAATGTTTCACATGCAATTCAAAATTGAAGTGGTGGAATTGATGTAGCTCAAATTCAACCCATGATTCTTCGCCCAGAACCAGGTTGTCTACACATCAGCTGTTTTACACGGTGGCCAATAACACCCAAGCTCTTCAAGTCCGCCAATGGTATATGTGACATCCATTCCATCCATCATGTTGTAAGCTCCAGTTGTATGTGATATTCATTCCGTCTGTCATATGGTAACCCTTATGTTCACCGTTCATACAGCAGATAATTTTGATGGAAAACTCAAATGTGCCACACCAATGAGTGTGGCACTCCTAAGTCTTGGATCAGGCTGATTTTTGGACATTACTTTCATCCCGGTGAGTCACAGCAAATGTACCACTGTGATGAAAGATCCAGACCATGGTGACCCCGTATACACAAACCTTAGATTGGTATCCCCTCCCTGGTGTTCCTTGTGGTGTGGTTCACTTAAGTTGTGGTTATCATCGTTGATTTTTTTCCTCAAGGCCTAGGATTGAGGAATGGACCTGATGGACAGAGTAGATTCACATATACAACATGTTGGGTGCCAAAGAGCGTAGGGGTTTTCCGAACAGGTGTTGTAAAGGATTCCCGTCCTCAGCATGAAACAATGAATCAATGCGGATTATTGCACATTTAAAAGTCAACCGTCCAACAAACACCTACCTGTCTGTTAGAGATTATGATCGTCCATTTGGAAATTTCTAAAAGATATGGCATCTAAACTGCGCCCCACGTTTTGGACAATATAATTTGAGTCACAGGTATTTCCCTCGCACATTTTCTATGAAGAACTGATCACCTGCCGGTTAGGTACCATGACTTTTGGCATTGAACCGTCTTTTCCATCAACATACCACTCGTGTAGGAAATCAGTGCCGTGAAAACTCTAGGACCCAATATGAAGATCACCTAGCACAGAAGTCTGGCCGAGCCGCTGATCAAATGGGCAACACCGTTGGAATCAATTGACAAGCGGCAGTCTGACCAACTTACAGATGTGGCCCACCTAGTGAGCTGATCATCCTCATTTCCGAGGACCATGATGTTGACGGTGGGGCCTATGTTTTCTTCGTCCTTACTTCCAAAGCCATTGACATGGTGGTGGGGAAAGACGGTAGGATGGCAGAAGTGTGTATCCTTGCCTTTATGTGATGAGTTATCATTTATCGGAAGCGGATTGCGGCCTGCCCTCTGGACGATGATCCATCCAGGCATGGATATGTTAGGCCCACCGTGATTTCATCCACGCCGATTCATCTATCTTTTCCGATCATTTTAAGATATGATACAAAAAATGAGGCAGATTCTTGAAGCCGTAAAAGTTTTGGATCAAGCTGAAATTTGTGTTTTGCCTTCAACCAGGCCTATATGACCTTATGAATAGGTTGGATGGAAAATAAACATCATGGTGGCCCCTAGGAAGGGTGTCATTATCATAACTGTTTCATGTGGTCTGGTTCACTTGAGATTTGGATCTGCCTCATTTTTGGGCTCATACCCTAAAATGATATGTAAAAATGGATGGACGGATTTGATTAAACTAATACATCACGTTGGGCCCCAAAGGGCCCCTGCTTGGACGGATTATGGTCAAGAGGGCAGGAGCAATCTGCTTCCTTATTTATTAGTGCATGACGCTCTGGCAGCCTATCAAAAAACCGGGCTTTATCTTTTTGCTCTTGGGCATCAGCAGTACAGTCGTCCAAGTTGCGTATTGAATGAAACTTGGACCAATGGAGGAGATTTTCTTCTGTCTTTGCTCTAGAAGGCCCCACCTGATCTGTCTTCTCTAGATAGGTCCCATGTGGTTTGACTTGGACATGACACCTAATAAAACCCACCCGTAGCATCTACTACTTGAGATTTGCTCCAATACAGAGGTGAAATATTCAATTCATGATGAGTTTTCTTGGGACATCCCCCATTCAAAAGGAGTTCTATTAAATAAATGATTTGGGTCATTGAAGAAAACCAAATCTATTGGCTAAATCCAATCGTATCTTGTTCCACTAGGCCCGAGCAAATGTCTTGCTACTATCTCGTTCTCTCTCCCATCCAACTGGTTGGATGCCAAGTCACCATCCACCCAGTGGATAAGTTCCAACATCCATGTGTTTGCAACATCCAACCCATCCATTAAGTTGTCCCTCACCTATGTAAAAATTATCCGAATCCACTAATCAACCATATCACACTTTTTATTTACAATTGCCTGCACATTATTCTATAGTATGGCCCAAATGAAGAGTAGATGGGGCTGATTTTTCTGAGAAAATGATTTTCATGGAAGGACCAACCTATTGGATGGGTTGGATGTTGCACGCTCATGAAAGATTGGAAATTATCTGCTCGGCAGAGCATGGATTAATCATCCAGAGAACATTTCTCATACTTACATGTATACACACATGTGCAACAGATATGTCGGCCGAACCCAATTGTTTGGGTTTGACTAGCTACATTTATTATGTGCACTCATGTGGTCTCTTCTCTCCTGCATTTGACCGCTGCTTAATAAATACAAGATTGCAAATTTTGTTCCTTCGAGTACACTTTGTAGGTGTACCAATCTAAGACGCGGTCATCAGGGACACGTATAGGAGAGTAGAACCGTTCATGCAGTGACCAATATTCGGTACCATTTCGATCCCTAATTTAAAATAAGCATGCTGATATGATCATTAGGTGGGGGATAGATGCGTATAATTTGGGTCTTCAGTTGTTCAGCTATTTCGTACACGTGTGGCCCATCTGATGATCATATTGATCTATTTTTAACATGGAATCTATACTTAGGGAGTGGGGATTGCCTGATGAGCGGCTGTGATATCCCTCACGTGTGCTCGTTTTCACATGCAATGCAGTACATCTACAATGTTTATATGAACAAGTAGGGACTCCTCTCTCTCTCTTTCAATCTCTCTCGCGTGCTAAGGTGATTAAAGTCAATATAATGCAGATCTTGCTGTTCTCTCCGAGAATTCAAAAAATGATCACACGTACAAGCACACCATGTTAACTTTTATATATCAGTGATGATACGCCGGCACTTAGAAATTATTTGGAAATTGAATAAGTGGCATCCAAATAGTCAAATTAAACCATCAAAATTATGGTATCTATATGCAAACCTTATCTTATCCCTTACCTTTCTTTTGTTATTATTACTGCATTTTGGTAAGCAACCAACAATGTTTGACAACTATTAGAGACTCATTTTCCTCCTCTTGGGATATGCGCCTATTTACTAAAAGGCTCCATATCTTTGCTACATCTTCCTCCAACCACGTCGGGATTCTCTCCGACAACTTACAGGCCATTATATCTAGGCTTGCCGCCTTTCATCTGCATTTCGCTTCCAGATTTGTAACTGAGGCTGGGCTTGCTATTCTTATTTGATGCCTAGCCCAGGTTGTGGGTTTTTCAGGTTTAGCCCTAGGTAAGTAATAAGAGAGTTTGCTCGCATGCTTTCCAAAAAAAAATTATGGTATCTATGTAGATGTATCATGAGACAAAAATTACACTTGTTTTTATCTTACTATTAGATTGGTGGACATTTATTGGGCAGTTGAAAATAGAAAATAGAAAATATCCAATGATCCTATCTACGCAAACAAGTGTTAAAGAGTCAGAGATTAGGATTGTTCAACCACTCCGATCTAAAAATTTTGACTTGGCAATAGTAGGTTGTACAATCAAACTGCATGATCCATGACTCTATTCTCAGCCTCTGCACTTGACACTACAGCAACCATTTATTTCTTTCTTTTCCATGTTACTAAGTTTCCTCTAACAAAGGTGCAATATCTTGAGTTAGATTTCTTATCAACCATTGATCCGGCCCAGTCTGCAGCATCTATATAAGATTCAATACGAAGGTGTTCGTGAGATTTATAGGCAAGTGTTGAACCTCCAATTTATACATTGTATAGTCCATTACATCACATTATATGCATGGTTTGCATATTTAAAAGGCCCATCTAATGCATGTTTTGTGATTGTAGGAATGAGAGCGAACTTCATCCAATTGGAGACCAAAAGAACGTGTTTAGATGCAGTGGATGAAGATTGAAGGATGACCAAAGAAAGAAGGAATCAAATAGAAGAGAGAGAAGAAGAAAGAAAAGAAGAAAAAATGGAGAAAAGAAGGTTCGACTGGTCAAGAGAGAGAAGAAGAAAGAAAAGAAGAAAAAATGGAGAAAAGAAGGTCCGACCGATCGTGACCGGTCGCCCATGGGAGCCAGACCGGTCAAGACCAGTCGGCCACACATTCTGGAACCCACTGGATAAAGGACCAGTCTGGTCTGACCTGGTCAAGACCGGTAGGCCAACAAGTCTGGCAACTTCCTATGCTTGCTGGACTAACTACAAAGCAGTCCGACCGGTCAAGACCGGTCGGCTATGTGTTAAAACAGAAAGTTTCCGATTCTGGCTCCGATTTTCTCTGCGCATTGCGTAACCGTATGCAACTTCTGGATGTTTCCGACGCAACAGAGCTTCCCCCCAATAAAAGGACACCTAGGGTCTCTTCCTAGGGGATCATAGAAGCTAAGGAACTTCGTGGGAGAGGGAGGAAGCTGTCTTGGAGCGTTTGCAACCCTCCAAATTTCGGATTTTTATGTTTTCTAGTTTTCTTTTATGAGTTCTAGTTGTAGTATGACAATGCTCGTCTAGAATCTCTCAACTAAGGCTGAGAGGTGAAGCTTGTAGCCAATTTCATGTTTGATTCAGTTTAATTCATGTAGTCTCACTTCAAGTTCAAAATTTGAATATTCTAGTTCTTAAAATTGATATTTTTAGAAGTTTTATGAGAGTTCATGTGCTCCGGACATGGATTCCTTGCAATTCTCTGGGATTATCATGTTTTGCTTGTTTAGATTCGAATTATAGTAATCCTTGAGCAGGCCATAGTCCATAGGCATGGCGGTTACTCCGAAGGCTATGATTTTGAATTCTTTGTGGTTAAATGGGACTAGAACTTGGAAGTTCAGCTTAAGTGAGATTGAATGTGATTTCATGCTTTATTTTCCAACTAGATGAAAGATAGGACTTCAATTCTAGTTGTGTTCTATGCTTGGATTGATTGGATTGACATGGTATTATTACAAGTGGATCCTTGAAAGCCTTAGTACCTTAGATTACTATTTTTCATTAAGTTACTATTTTAGCATAATTATCTCCATTGAATCTCTTGTTTGTTACAAACTGAGTTGCTGGAATAGTTTGGAATTCGTTCTCTAATTCCCTGTGGATCGACCTCGGTCTTACCGAAAATTATTACTACATCGCAACCTTGCACTTGAGGTGAGCGAACAAGTTTTTGGCGCCGTTGCTGGGGAGTTTAGATAACGGTTCGAATTTGTTTTAGTGGCTATAGAGTAGAAGTAGTTAGGATTTATTATTTTCTTAGGATTAGTCTTTCTGAAATCTAAAACTAACAAAGTTTGTTTTGTTTTGTAGTAAGTTCTTCTAATTTAAGCAAATCAGTACTATCCTTCCAACTTGAACTCTTTTAGTTTTCAGTTTTTAGTTTTCAGATTTTAGGATTTAGGTTTAGTTTAGATTTTGAATTTTGTAATTTATCTCCCGTTGGGAACGAGACCACAACAATCGTCTCCAATCCGAAGGTGGTTTAGTTGGACCACTATCCGTTCATAGACGAATCCGAAAATCTGTAGAACATTGTGATAATTTGGGGAGTATGGATCAAACACCTTTAAGGAATCCTTCCCCCCCTACTCTAACAACAAATGCAAATCAAGAGGGAGTAGGAGAGAATGAGGTACATAACGTTCCTCCAATGAGATCATTACGGGACTACCTACAACCGGCCCGTGCAACTACACCCTCTTGCGTGGTTTTACCACCAACCGGGGGAAATATTGATATAAAGCCGGGTGTGATTCAACTAATACCAAAGTTCCATGGGCTAGACTCTGACAGGCCATATTTGCAGTTAAAGGAATTTGAAGAAGTGGTGGCTACCTTGCAATACATTAATGTTTCGGAAGATACCATTAAACTTAAACTCTTTCCCTTTTCATTGAAAGAAAGGGCCAAGAATTGGCTTCACTCTCTTAGACCACACTCGATAGGGTCATGGAACGAGATGACCCGGGAATTTTTGAAAAAGTTCTTCTCAGGTCATAAAACGGACACCCTTCGACGAGCCATAATGAATTTTTCGGCCAAAGAGGGTGAATCTTTCTTCCAATGTTGGGAAAGGTTTAAGGACCTCCTACTTGCTTGCCCAGATCATGGTTAGAGAGTTGTCGAATTATAAACTTCTTCAACAATGGATTAAGTTCTAATATGCGCTAATTCATAAAGATAATGTGCAACGGCGAGTTCATGAGCAAAAATCCATATGAAGCTTGGAGTTATTTGGATATGTTGGCCGAGAATGCCCAATCTTGAGATACCTCAGATAAATCCAATAACCCCAAGCCTACTCAAGAGAAAGAGAAATGAGGGATCTATATCCTCATGGGGGAAGACGACGTGAATGCAAGGTTAGCCAACCTCACAAGGAAGATCGAGGCCATGGAACTTAGTAAGAGTGGAGTGCCAAAGCCCAATGAAGCTATTGAGACCATATGTGGGATTTGCCTCACCAATTTACACGCTACGCAAGATTGTCCTACAATTCCTGTATTTTAAGAAGTGTTACATGAACATGCGAATGCCACATATGGTTATTAACGGCCTTTCAATGGACCGGTGGGTAATACGTACAATTTTATTTGGAAGAACCACCCAAACTTCAGTTGGAAGAATGCTCCCACGGGCAATCCTACCAACTCTCAAGGAGGGCCACCCATGCAAAATATGGCCCCACCTCAATTCTCAATGGAGGATACTTTAAAAGCGTTTATACAAGGGCAAACACAAATTAACCAAACGAATCAAAAAATGTTCCAAGAGCTTAAAGTCTCAGTTGATGAGATTAAGGGACGCTTGAATGCTAGGGAAGGGACCTTTCCGGCCCAACCTCAGCCCAATCTAAAGCAAGTACATGAAGTAAGCATTCCCGATCATTTCAACCAACATATGGAGCAAGCCAAATCCGTCACCACTCTTAGAAGTGGTAAACAAATTGACAAATCCATTCCGGTGAAGGCCGACAAGCCTAATGATCCCGTAAATTCTGAGGATGAGGACAGATCCAAGCCCGACAAGAAAAGGAACGCATCTATAAGCCCGTAGCACCATTCCCTTCGAGATTGGTTGCTCCAAAATCTCTTCCAAACTCTCATGATATTTTAGAGATTTTCAAACAAGTCAAGATAAACATTCCCTTGCTTGATGCCATCAAATAAATCCCCTCTTATGCCAAGTTTCTAAAGGACCTATGCACAACTAAACACAAATATAATGTGCAGCAAAAGGCCTTCTTAAATGAACAAGTGAGTGTCATTCTCGCTCAAAAGACCCCCCAAAAATTCAAAGATCCCAGTAGTCCCACAATCTCATGTATCATTGGAGACTACTGGATTGAGCGTCCATTGCTAGATTTGGGGGCAAGCGTAAACTTGATCTTGTACTCGGTATATGAGTAATTGGGTCTTGGTGAATTAAAACCCAACAAAACCACATTGTAACTCGCTGATAGATCCATCCGTGTACCGAGAGGGATAGTTGATGATGTTCTAGTTCAAGTTGACAAATACTCAAATACCGATGATTTTATCGTCTTGGACACACAACCGGTTCTACATCAAACGCAATCATCAATTGCCAGAACGGGGTGATGCAATTATCCTTTGGGGACACGGCATTAGAGGTGAATGTGTTCCACTTGGGCAAAAGGCACAAGGATGTTAATGATGACGAGCTCTTCGAGGTAAACATGCTCGAATCTTTTGAGGAAGAAGAGCTCCTCCAACTTGAACCGCTAGAAAGCTTGGAGACATGCTTGGCACATTTTGAGGATTCCAAAGACCCCATCATTAGTGAAATTGTGCAAGCATTGAATATTGAGAGATCGGTAGTTGGTACTAGCCGGTGGAAGCCCCATTTTGAAAGATTGCCATCAACCACATCAAGGCCTCTACCGTTTAACATCAAACCACCAAAGCTTGACCTTAAACCATTGCCATCCGAGCTTAAATATGTATCCTTGGGTCAAGAGGAAACATTCCCAGTTGTCATTGCCTCTCACCTAGGGAAAGACCAAGAGCTCAAGTTGATTGAGCTACTCAGAGAACATATGGGAGCCATAAGATGGACAATAACGGATCTCAAGGGGATAGATTCTTCAGTTTGTACTCACCTTATACACCTCGAAGAAAATGCAAAAACGACTAGATAACCTCAAAGAAGGCTAAATCCAAACATGATGGAGGTTGTCAAAGCCGAGGTGTTAAAGCTACTAGATGTGGGTATCATTTACCCCATCTCGGATAGCCAATGGGTGAGTCCTACCCAAGTTGTCCCCAAGAAATTCGGTATTACCATTGTAGAAAACGCCAATAACGAGCTTATACCGAATAGAGTAACCACCGGTTGGCGTATGTGCATTGATTATCGAAAGCTAAACGCGGTCACTAGGAAGGACCACTTCCATCTCCCATTTATGGATCAAATTTTGGAGAGGTTAGCAGGTCATTCCTATTATTGCTTCTTAGATGGCTATTCCGGCTACAACCAAATTTACATGCCCATTTGGTACCTTCGCATACCAAAGAATGCCATTCGGGCTATGTAATTCACCGGCCACATTCCAACGATGCATGTTGAGTATTTTCTCGGACATGGTGGGTGAATTTCTTAAGGTGTTCATGGATGATTTTTCTGTCTTTGGTTGTACTTTTGATGAGTGCCTTAATCACTTGAAGTTGGTCTTGATGAGGTGTGAGGAGAATAACCTCATTTTAAACTAAGAAAAGTGTCATTTCATGGTACAAAGAGGAATAGTCCTTGGACATATCATCTCGTCCAATAGAATAGAGGTAGACCGGGCAAAAATTGACATAATTTCCAATCTACCACCACCCAAAAGCATAAGCGATGTGCGGTCCTTCCTTGGATACGCCGAATTTTATAAAAGGTTCATAAACGACTTTAGTCATATCTCTAGGCCCTTATGCAACCTTCTCCAAAAGGAGAACCAATTTGAGTTGAGTGCCGAATATCAATTAGCTTTTTCAAAGCTAAAAGACATGTTGATAACCGCTCCTATCATGCAACCACCGGATTGGTCCATACCTTTTGAGTTGATGTGCGTCGCGAGCGATTATGCTATTGGGGCGGTGTTAGGCCAAAAGAAGGATAAGAAGCCCCATGTTATTTACTACGTAAGTAGGACCTTGATTCCCGTCCAAGTTAATTACTCGACTACGGAGAAAGAGCTCCTAGCCGTCATCTTTGTCTTGGACAAATTCAGGCCTTACTTAATAGGATCCAAGTTCATCATTTACACAGATCATGTGGCGCTGAAACACCTTCTTTCTAAGAAGGATGCCAAGCCCCGTTTGCTTAAATGGATCCTACTCCTTCAAGAATTTGATTTAGAGATCAAGGATAAGAAGGGAGTAGAAAATGTGGTGGCGGATCATCTATCCCGCCCAGTCCTACCTAATTACATTGACGAGTCACCTATTGAGGACTCATTCCCTGATGAGCAACTCTTTGTTGCTATGCATCCACCATGGTACGCTGACATAGCCAATTATCTTTCCACAGGTCCGATGCCGATTCATTGGACTGCGCAGGACAAACGTAAATTTCTAAGGGAAGTGCGCAAATTTTTTTGAGATGAACCTTTACTATTTAAATATTGCCCAGACTAAATTATAAGGAGATGTGTCCCTGATGATGAACATAATTCCGTCATCTCCTTTTGCCATGATCAAGCATGTGGGGATCATTTTTCCGCCAAGAAAACCACTGCAAAAATTCTGCAGTGTGGTTTTTATTGGCCCACGCTATTTAAGGACACCCACGAGTTTTGCAAAGCTTGTGAGCGTTGCCAAAAGTTAGGAGGATTATCCCATCGAAATATGATGCCTCTTACCCCAATTCAACATCTTGAAGTCTTTGATTGTTGGGGCATCGATTTCATGGGACCGTTCCCCTCATCTTTTGGACATGTCTATATAGTGCTTGCCGTAGACTACATGTCTAAATGGATAAAGGCTATTCCATATAGAACCAACGATCATCGTACGGTCTAAAGTTCCTCAAAGAAAACATACTTTCTAGATTTGGAACGCCTCGAGACATTATTAGTGATGGTGGTTCTCACTTTTGCAATAGGCCTTTTGAAGCCTTAATGAAGAAATATGGCATTAGGCATAAAGTGAGTACCCCATACCACCCACAGACAAGTGGGCAAGCTGAAATTTCTAATCGGGAAATCAAACAGATTTTGGAAAAGACGGTGAGGCCCAATCGCAATGATTGATCATTGAGATTAGATGATGCGCTTTGGGCTCACCGTACCGCCTACAAGACCCCCATTGGAATGTCCCCCTATAGACTTGTCTATGGGAAAGCTTGCCACTTGCCTGTGGAGATTGAACATAAAGCCTATTGGGCAATTCGGGCATTAAATTTTGACATTGATAAGGCTAGCTCGCTTCGCAAACTCCAACTTAATGAGCTTGATGAGATCCGGAATGATGCTTATGAGAAATCGAGAATTTACAAGAGTAGGATGAAGGCCTTTCATGACAAACATATTTTCAAGAAATCCTTCCATGAAGGTCAGAAAGTGCTCTTGTACAATTCCCGACTTCATCTTTTTCCAGGAAAATTGCGATCTCGATGGACCAGCCCATATATTGTTAAAGCAGTTTTTCCTCATGGGGCTGTCGAGATTGAGAATGTAGCGAATGGTAACTGTTTTAAAGTTAATGGACAACGCCCTAAACCATTTGTTGAGAAATTTGATTCAGAGGACATGTCCATCACTCTGAATGATCCTGTGTATCAGGATGATTGATCTCCTAGTCTGACGGAGGTATAACGTAGGTAAGTTTAGTCATTTTAGTTTTGCTGTTTTAGTAGAATTTAGTTGTTGGAGTTGCAGACTTCCATGATCGTTTCTCTCAAGTATTATTGTTCTCACTCTCTTATATTTCACCATTGCTCATATTCATGCTTATTGTATATCTTTTTACATTGAGGACAATGCAATATTTGGTTGGGGGGTGAGATGAGATTCCTCATCTAGCAGTTTGCAACATTTCGAGCCTCATAATGCGCAAATTTTTTCGAATTTTCTACAAATTCAAAAATCTTTTTGAAAACCTCATTTCTATGCATTCGGGATGATACGAGTATAAGAAGAAGAGATACGAAGTGTGTGATGTTGTAAGTCTTGAACTACTCTTACTATAATAGTTTTATATGTGAATTCCCCTATTTCTTTGATTGATAAAAAATTTGAACTCTTTTACATCTAGTTCACATTACACGAGTTTCATGGTTTGAAAGGATTATGTGATTTGGGGGTCAGCTGGATTTAAGTTTTTGAGGTGTTGAGAAACCAAACTGGGGTACTTTGTCCATCCTTGTCCATGGGAAAATAACAAAAGATATGGATTTCTAAAAATCCTATCTAATTTAAAAGAAAACGGAAAAGGAAGGTTGAAAATTGGGAATGATGGAAAAATGGTGGAAAATTTCGAAAATGGCTACCTATTACCAACCGGGGGATGGTCTACCCGTAACCAAAACAAAAAATGGGATGTAATGTGAAAGCCGTCGGAAGGACGGTAAGGCAAATTCCTATAATTGGCTTGTTGTTGCCTTATACACCTTGAGATCCATAGTTCGGTTGATCTATAAAGAAGATAATCCCAGAAATTCATGAGATGAGCTTTCACTATGCACACTAGGTTGAATTTTGTTCGAGTTCTTCTATTCATCAATCAATCAGTGGGAATTTCATATAGACACTTATTATACTTTGAGAGTTTAAGATTTCAACTTCTATCGCCTAGTTTTCCGAATTTTATAGTTGTACGTCTTGGAATAAATAAAAACATATTTTCTGAAGCAAAGTTGGTTTTGGAGGTTTGAGATTGTTTCACGCATGTTTTGCTCGGGACTAGCAAAAAGCTGGTTGGGGGGTGTGTTGAACCTCCAATTTATACATTGTATAGTCCATTACATCACATTATATGCATGGTTTGCATATTTAAAAGGCCCATCTAACGCATGTTTTGTGATTGTAGGAATGAGAGCGAACTTCACCCAATTGGAGACCAAAAGAACGTGTTTAGATGCATTGGATGAAGATTGAAAGAGGACCAAAGAAAGAAGGAATCAAGTAGAAGAGAGAGAAGAAGAAAGAAAAGAAGAAAAAATGGAGAAAAGAAGGTCCGACCGGTCGGCCATGGGAGCCAGACCGGTCGGCCACACATTCTGGAACCCACTGGACAAAGAACCAGTTTGGTCTGACTGGTTAAGACTAGTAGGCCAACAGGTCTGGCAACTTCCTGTGCTTGCTGGACTAACTACAAAGCAGTCCGACCGGTCAAGACCGGTCGGCCATGTGTTAAAACAGAAAGTTTCTGATTCTGGCTCCGATTTTCTCTCCACATTGCGTAACCGTACGCAACTTCTAGATGTTTCCGACGCAACAGAACTTCCCCAATATAAAATGACACCTAGGGTCTCTTCCTAGGGGATCATAGAAGCTAAGGAACTTCGTGGGAGAGGTAGGAAGCCGTCGTGGAGCGTTTGCAACCCTCAAAACTCCAGGTTTTTATGTTTTCTAGTTTTCTTTTATGAGTTCTAGTTGTAGTATGACAATGCTCGGCTAGAATCTCTCAGCTAAGGCTGAGAGGTGAAGCTTGTAGCCAATTTAATGTTTGATTAAGTTTAATTTAAATAGTCTCACTTCAAGTTCGAATTTTGAATATTCTAGTTCTTAAAATTAATATTTTTAGAAGTTTTATGAGAGTTCATGTGCTCCGGACATGGATTCTTACAATTCTCTAGGATTATCATGTTTTGCTTGTTTAGATTCGAATTATAGTAATCCTTGAGTAGGCCATAGTCCATAGGCATGGCTGTTACTCCGAAGGCTACGATTTTGAATTTTATGTGGTTGAATGGGACTAGAACTTGGAAGTTCAGCTTAAGTGAGATTGAATGTGCTTTCATGCTTTATTTTCCAACTAGATGAAAGATAGGACTTCAATTCTAGTTGTGTTCTATGCTTGGATTGATTGGATTGACATGGGATTACTACAAGTGGATCTTTGAAAGCCTTAGTACCTTAAATTACTGTTTTTCATTAAGTTACTATTGTAGCATAATTATCTCTATTGAATCTCTTGTTTGTTACAAACTGAGTTACTGGAATAGCTTGGAATTCGTTCTCTAATTCCCTGTGGATCGACCTCGGTCTTACCGAGAATTATTACGACATCGCAGCCTTGCACTTGAGGCGAGCGAACAGCAAGCCCTTATCTAAAGCTCTTATTATTTAGATAGAATATATTAGACTGCATCTCAATGTTGAACTCGTGGCTTATGCATAAATTAGTTAACCATCCATACTACAAATGAAATGTCTGTTTGTAACGCCCCAAAAATTTAGCTCTCCTGGACAACACGATGGGTTGAGTTTTCGAGTGTTAATTTGAATATGTTAGGGATATATTTTCACAAACTTATCTTTATTTCACAAATCCATGGCATTCATGGCATAATGACAGAAATTAAAATTGTCAATCCATATCTTTTTATTCTACGTTCTCAAATATAATGTATTATAATTATATTAAACATAATATTCTACTTTCTTGTCTTTATGGGAGACTTATTTCAAGTTCAGATGGAAATAAAATTATCCTAAAGAATAAGAAAATAATTATAAATCATCTTCACGTCAGTCTGGCTTCATCATCCGCCATTTACTGCCACGAACCTTCATACTCTTCACCTTGCAAGTCGAGTTCGTCTAATGGATCGTCACCTGCAACATTTGGGTTGTTGTTTTAAAACACCGTCCCAGGAGGGAGGGAGTTGCTCGCGATCAACTCAGTGAGGGTTACCCCCTAAGATTAGCACAATAGTATTCAAGCACAATGATCATACTCCATCAAAACACACATGAAAAAATCTTATTTAATGTGATGCATGATATGCATGCTCTGGCTAAGGCACCCTAACTAAACAAGATGTGAATTACTCCACTCTTCTCACTAGCCATTAGTCACCAGAGGTTCTAGTTAGGATGTGAATTACTCGATCCACTCTTCCTATACACCAAATCCCAACTAGTGAAACGGGCTTTTTGCACACTTCCCCTAAACAGCGAGAGAAATGGGCCTTATGCAAACTTTCTCTAGCCCAAGGGGTAAATAATGTGTCATTAGTTTCACTTTTAATTAAGTAGTTTAGCATCCAGCCAATTTAAAGAAACTCAAAGGTCACTATGGGGGGTCGCAAGCAACCCAGCATAGGCCGACAGTTCAGGCTTAGTGTCCATATCACCAAATTCGGTTCATGAGATAACATTTACGAATAATATCTACTCCTTACCCCATGTTATGATTCAATCATGCCCAAAGTACCATTGCCTTCCAACGAGGCCAACCCAAAAAAAATCATACACGTGTAACATATGGATCCATCTCAAATAACATATAAACATAAGGATTCCTTGGCCAACATCCAACGTATTCTCATGGTCACGCCAAGACGTATTTTCCATCATGGACACCTCTCACAGGCTCCATCTCCTTACATCAAGCAGGTTTATCGATATGAGGAAAATGGGTGTACATTAATGTAACATCCACATACATAATCCTGTATCACAACACATTACTCATCATGTTCATCAAAAGCATGTACTAATCTTAAATCAAGCATATATTTCGCATAGTTCTCACATAAGCATGTTGTTAAGCTCTTAAATGTGTATATTCTAACCCCATTTCATCACTAACTATGCTTGAAATACATGATTAAAGACCCAACTAATGCATGGTTTTGTGGTTCTAGGAATGAAAAAGAGAATTCATCAATTGAAGGCTTAGAGACACTGCTTACAAGCATTGAAGATCAAAGGACCAAGCACCAAAGGGTGGAAGAAAGAAGCAAAAGAGAAAAGGAAGAAGTGCAGAAAATTGCACTAAAGACCGGTCGTCTGACCGGTCATTGGACCGGTCCGAACACTTAATAGAAGGACCCTACTGCCAAACATTGCTAGACCAATCACGACCGGTCGTGGAATTAAAAATTGAGTTTGAATTTTCAGAAAACTCTGGACTGTTTTTTGCCTTTTGCGACCGGTCGTCCGATCGGTCGTTTGCGTAGCAGAGCTTCTTTTACAAGCTCAGAAATCTGCTACGCAAAGTGCTATTTTTACAGATTTTCTCGAAGTTTCTTCGCATCTAGGGCCTCAAACCTATAAAAGGACTCCTCTAGCTCATTCCTAAGGCATCTTAGAAGAGAATTATGACGGTGGGAGGCGGCGGAAGTCAGATCCGGAGTTCTACAACTCCTCCTAGTTTGTTCTTCTAGTTTTATGTTTTTCTTAGTTGCTTTCATGTTTCCTTGGATCATGAACGGCTAAACCACTTAGCTAGGGCTAAGAGGTGAAGCTTGTAGTGAATCTAAGATATGTTAATTCGTTTGTTTTGGTTTCAAGTTGGATTATTAATGAAGAACAATGGTTTGAAGTTTGAATAAAGTTCTACATAGTTTTTCTTAATCTTATGATGGCTCATGGATGTTTAGAAGAATTTCTTGAGTTCTTAATGATTTTGAATGGTTTTAGACCTGTACACTCTTAGGAATCAGATTCAATACGCTTTAGACCTTTGATTCTCATGTGGGAACTTCATACCAAGAGTTCTACTTTTCTGAATTTCTGAATTATGTGTGATTTTGTAAGTGATTTGAATGAAGTTTAAATCATGATCTAGTTATGCTTTGTGACAGAGTTTAATAATGATTATGATTGTGAACTTAATCTATTGGAACTAGGATTGACCTATGTAATTGAGTGTGCTCAAGTCCTAACTTGAATTGAGGGAATCATGTACTTGAATCACACATATGACAAATTGTTTATTTTAACTGTTCTATCATTCGGTTAGATAGGATTTAATTTCGATTCTAGTTGAGTAAGTGAGAAACCACAGTGAATTAAGCATCAAGGATTGTTACAAGTGGATCCTTGAACCCCTAGTGCTCTTTATTATTGATTACATTCAGTTTTAGTTCAAAATATCTGTCTACATTCAATTCCAAAACCCTGTTGAGTTAGTTCTCAATTAGAAACCATTGGAAGTGTTTTGTGAGTTCCTACACAAGTCCCTATGGATCGACCTCAGTCTTACCGAGATTATTACTACATCGCAACCCTACACTTGGGGAAGCGAACACACGTATACCATCATGATTTCGTTTCCAAACACTTAATTATAAATCATGGTTCTCATTCATAAAAAAATCAGCATAAACACATCAAGGGATTGCATACATAATTCATGTTTTAATGGAGAGAATTCAACAAACATGTGTTTTAAACAATCACACAACAAATCCTTAAGTTCTAAGCATGGAATCGACAATATTATTGTAACTAGGCTTAAAGGAAATAATCACCTTAGCCCAAACTTGAAAACCCTGGATGGAATTGATAGAGAATATCTCTACACAAACCACGACGACACGAGGAAGGGTTGAAAATGGCTACATGTGTTGATAAAGTAGGAAGAATAAGAAGATGATTGGCGGGTAAGTTCTCTCTCTCTCTCTCTCTCTCTCTAGGCATGTAGTGCTGGAGTTTTAGTGGGAATATGAGGTTTAAGGAAGAGAAGGTAGAGGGACGTATGCACCACCCTTATAATAAGGGGTGGGCATGCACACTCTCCCAATCTCACTAGGATTCGCCAAAAAATAGTTGAAGGGATGGTCTTTAAGGAATTCTGGTTCATTCACTATGTTGGGCATGAAGAGTAGAGTCAGAATATATAATTTTATTGGCGATTCAAAATCTAGATTGGATAATCTTGAAAAATGGCCTGATGGTGTCAAAACAGACTTCATCTCAATTAACAGTCCACACTTAATGATTAGGGCCCAAATTTGGAAGAAATGCGTAGTCATGTTAAGCAAACGATTGTACAAAGTTTGGTGGTTAATTGATGGTGGGAATAGTCTAGATCTGAAATTTCAACTTTTTGAGGAAAATAAAGGGGTTGACTTTATAGTTCAACGGTGTAGGATTATAGATCGGGGTCTAAATTTTATAGAGTCTCATAGTCATAAGAGGCTAAGATATGTTTCAAATTTGAGTTGCGACTGATAGTGGGAAATGGGTTAATTTGAGTTGCGAACAAAGTTGGTACTCGGCTATTTCCTAAAACGAGACAACTTCGTCAAGGTGGGGCACTCAAGTCACACTATTGGTCCGCGATAAGGATGATCTAAGTCACTCACACGAAGGAAAATATTCGACTACAATTAACCATTCACTTTTCTCACTCGATCGACATTAAAATCAAGGGTTAAGTGGTTAATTTGCTAATTAGGTCATTTATACTATTATCTAAGGTTGAAATTTGATGTGTGTGGTTCATTTATAACAGATAGGCATAGTATAAATTTCATATTAATCAGATCATAGGAACCATGTAAACTAGAAATTAAGGATCTAAGTTAACGTGAGTCATTAATATTTTTAGGCACTCAAGATTTTATATTTATACTCATTGGATCATCACACAAATTATCGGATAAGGTTTTACCACTAAGATAATAAAGCTTGGTACAGTTGCTTTCTCAATTAGCTTCCTTGATTAACGGCCATGAATGTTCCTAGGTTAAAATCTCTATAATTTAATGGTCGTTTAAAAAATCTAACTCTATGGTGTCGATACACACCTAAAACTACGCCTACCTTTCGGATGAATTCAAAAACTACCTACTCAATTGATCAGAAATCCCGAATATAGGTGGTCCAAGGGCATTATCATAATTATTTTTAATCTGAGACTTTTGGGAAACATAACAGTTTTACGAGGTTCTATGCATGATCCTAAGCATATCTTACAAAAGAACCTGTATTAAATTCATCACGAATCATTAATTATTCATAAAATAGTTAAAATTCTCGTTAATAAGGAATTTTACACATAATATGCAATATTATACTTTCAAAGCCACTTCCGAAAAATCCGGGGCGTTACACTTTTTGAGTAACGGTTGGATAAATAAGCTTTTTTAACTAGTCGTTTGTACCTCTTAGGGTCCTCAAATAACTCTCCATTATCATCCGTTAATCTGTTATTCAAATCTATTTAGATATCACAAGGTTTGCACCACATTTGTTTAGTTTCTCCTAAAAAATCCAGAGAATCCTTTAGGAAAAATTGAATCCCATAGTTAAATGTATCACCTTAATCCTAAGAAAGTATCTCAGTAACATAACATCTTTTTATCTAAAACTGCTCTTAGATATACTTCTTGACTTCTGATATGACAAATCGATTCCTACTAGTAATAAGGATGCCATCAACATATACAATTATTATCACTATTCTTCTTAAGTTGTCTTTCATAAAGAAAGAATGATATACTTTGCATTATTAAATATTGAAATAAGCTAACACACGACCGAACTTCTTAAACCATGTCCTTAGATACTGTTTTTAGCTCGTATATAACTTTTCAAATCTTATAAACTTTTCCTCTCTCCCCCTGAGCAACAAACCTAGGTGGTTGCTCCATGTAAACCTTCTTCATTAAATCACTACTAAGAAATGCATTTTTGATATAGAGTTGATATAGCAGCCATGACCTATTTATTGCCATAGAAATCAACAATCACATGGAATTTAGCTTCGCTACTGGTGAAAGCCTCCTTATAGTCCATCTCAGCAGTTTGTGCATATTCCTTAGTTACCAATCTCACTTTTAAGCATTCAATTGATCCATTAGATTAGAATTTAATTAATAGTGTATACCCACTAACAACTAACTGTATGTTTACCAGTAGGCAATATGGAATCAAGGTCCAGATCTTAGTTTGACGCATAGTGAACATCTTTCTTCCATAAATTTCCTCTAACTTAGATGTGCTAGTGCATCTTGATGGGATTGATGATTGGTGCATGAGCATTTGAAAAAGATGATTAACGCATGAACATTTACCTTGTCGAAAAGTAATTGGTAAATCTCTTTAAGGTGGAGATGGCATATAAACCTCAACAAAAGATGTTGGAGAGTGTGAACTTTGTCCTTTATAAACCTAGGTAGGTGGAATTAAAAAGTAGTAGGAGTAGGCAATGATCGACGGATCCTTTTAGGATGATTTGGCAATAACTTCTCCTCACTCATTGATTTGGATAAGAATGAAGTACCTTCAAAGAACGTTACTATAACACTCCAAAAATTGGCACCTAAGTACAGAGACTCATGCCCCAATTTTGAAGGTGTTAGCTACACATTAAATAATTGTTCTGACACCCACTCTACGACGCCCTAGTATTCATGGCTCGGATACAAGGCCCATGCTGCGAGAACCCAAGTATCTCATTGGAAAATCACACGTGGGTGAATTCCCCATGCATTCATAAATCAGATTAACATTCATTTCCACAATCAATAATCAAAGTAGCATGCATTCAATATATGGCAGAATCAAAGGTGAGTAAAGATAACTATGACAATGTCAACAAGACTAATATAAAAAAATGCATATATCATCCAAAAGGATTCCACAGTTAGGGACTATAAATTCATAATCAACCAAATGTATGAATATAAAAACAATAATAGGCAAGGAAAAATAAATATATTGGTAAGGCCGCATAGATTAGCTGTTATAACGAAGCTCATAGACAACTACCTCCTCTCCACACCCCACAAGGACATCCTCGGGTTAAACCTCACCATGATCAGCCCATGCACTACATGTATGGTTGGGTGCAATTGCACATACGGACGATGTGACCAATGTAGTGATAAGTCCCTCTAAGATTACGTAATCGACATATTAATCAAGTATAGTTTCAGGTATAAAAGCATACAAAACAATTACAATTCACAAGTGTAGTGCACGTCACATTAGGGATGATCACCCAAATGGCTTTGGGGTAGTCGCCAGCGAAAGTAAAAAAGTATGTGTTTACAACAACTACCCACCCTACAACATGAAAGTAGCTAGGAACTAGTTAAAATACCCATTGGTATGTGCTAACATAGTATTGTAACACACCGTCCCTCCAACACTTGGGTGTTGGATGTCCATTGGTGTTACCCTAAAAAATCTTCAATTAAGTACGTGTTCACACACACACACGCGTACGCTTACATGAGTTTGAAACACGAGAACTTGGAATATAAGGGATTGAAGTCTAAGTCCGCGAGCCTGGACCTTAGCAACAACTCACACATGAACTTTCTATACTAAGATAGCCCCTAGAAAGATCGAAACTAGCCCTTAGAACCCTTGCAGGATAGGAAAGCATACTGTAGGTCCAATTGACGAGTCACACAAGTCACTTAAACCCCACACGATTTGAGGGAAAACTCATGGTGTAAATAACCATTTTTCTCAATTTGGGCATTCTATCAAGTCTTTGAAAGAGAGAAAAGAAAAGAGAGAGAAAGAGAAAGAGATAAAAGGACAGGTGAAATAAAGAGAGAGTGTGAGGGGAGGAAGAAGATCCTCCACATTTGAAGCCGGGGGAGTTGCTCATTGCCATTCCCAATCGGAGAGCCTTCAATTGGGGGTCGAAATTCAATTCCTTCGCTAGGTAAGAGGCCCCTAGCCTTGCTCCTATGTATTTTCCTAATTTCCTAGTGTGTTGAAGCTAATAGGGTTGGAAACCATCTGTATTATTCTGTACTTAAGAAATTCTAATGTTGGCGTTTTTGTATTTTATGATTTTTTCTCCATATAGTCGATTGAGACGGTCCCTTATCTCGTGGGGACCGTATTTGGGCGCAACATCGTCGGGCGTTGGTTGTATGCTAATTATGAGCCCCAGTTCGTAGAATCGAGTTAAGTGTTGTCTTAATTAAAGTAAGCCCTTAATCCTTTGTCAAATGTTTAATTAGGGTTAAGTCTAAGTCATTAATCGTAGGCTTGTACTTTAATTTAGGGTTAGAGAATTTTTCCACAAATGTCTTACATTAAGGTTGCATCCAAGTCGGGGGCTTTCGACTCCAAGGTAAAGATCTATCATTCAAGTTATGCCTTGACATTTTTTATCTTAGGATTGTAACGCCCCCAAAATTCGACACTCGAGTATATGAACTCAAATCCCGAAATCAAGGGTGTTATGTAAATAATGAATGAATCCTTCACAATCACAACTGATATTTTTCGTTTCCATTCACATGGTACCAAATATATAGCATCAAAATAAACCAAACTTTAAAAATTAAACCATAAATTAACGAGTTCACTAAATTATTCCAAACTGTCTAAACTAATGGCCATCTAATGGGCCTTATTACATCAATACTTTCAAACTAAAATCAAAATAAATCAATTCTCAAAAATCTTCTAGAGTATTTATTTATCTGCAATGGCTTCCTCGAAGTCTTCTAAATCATCACCTGTCACTACGGTTAATCGCATAACACTGCGTCAGCTATAAAAGCCGATGAGTAATCTCGTACAATTTAACACATGTAATTCCATATAGAAAATCGCATAACCATTAAAGTACAAACCATTCCAAATCGAATAATAATTTCGCCAACCAAAACCTTTTAAACATGCACGTGATGCATGATATGCAAGTACAACTCAACAATCTCAGTACTATTATCAGTCGAACATCCAGTTGGTTAACACTATCATCCTGGAACATCGGTCCCTAGTGGCATAGCCAACTCGGATCACGAACTGTCCCACACCTCCACCTGGCCTGCGTAGCTGGTCTGTTGCACACACTTGGGTGTTCACCCAACCGGCCTCGATCAACGGAGCCTCCACCTGGCCTGCGTAGTTGGTCTGTCGCACACACTTGGGTGCTCACCCAACCGGCCTCGATCAATGGAGCAACGGTCTATTGCAACACTCACGTGTGCTCAACCAAATCAACTCAAGTAATCAACCACATATTGGAGTCCTCAATCTCATGGAATGCTTGATTCAATTCGACACCTCAAACCCTTTCCAAGAAAACCCAAAATCAACTAACACATATACCACCCTATTCGGTTACCAAAGTCACATGAAATCTCAACGCATCACTCATAGAAAATTCTGAATATTAACGGTGTAATTAAAGCATTGCAAACCAAATCCAAACCTTCTAATAAGCTAGAAAAATAAATAATTAAACAAAACCAACTAAAATACATATGAAATAAACAATACGAGGATTAACTCCCATTACTTTTCTTCTTCTTTTTCTTTCTTCTTTCTTCTTTCTTTCTTTCTTTCTTTCTTTCTTTCTTTTTCTTCTTCTTTCTTTCTTCTTCTTTCTTTCTTTCTTCTTCTTTTCTTTCTTTTCTTTTCTTTCTTTTCTTTCTCTTTCTTCTTCTTCTTCTTCTTCTTCTCCTTACTTTTCTGCAATGTTGCCCCAGCAACAGGGGCAGCAGCAGCAACGTGAACTCCCCCCTACGTTAACTCTCTCTCTTCTCTCTAGAGTCACTCTCTCTCTCTCTCTCTCTCTCTCTCCTCTCTCTCTCTCTCTCTCTCTCTCTCTTTCTCTGAGTTTCTGAAAGCTCAAAAGGCACCAGAGGAGTTTAAATACACCCCCCAGGTCGGTCGGATAAGCTGGCTGAGAAAATAGGTTGTGTTGGTTGAGTTGGAGAAGGAAACTTCCTTCTGGGAATCCTTGGACGGTAAGGGCAGTTGGAGACCTAGGTGGGGTCCACACTAATTCCTGAAAGAAGTCTGGCCCGTCCATGCAAAACAACGGACCAGATCTTGGGGTCTTTTGATTTGGATGGTGATTTGGAAAAGATCGGATTGGCGACCGATGTGAAAAATACTCGAGGGGACTCCATGCGTGGGGCAGCAGGAGAGAATGGACGGTTTAGATTTACCAGAAGGGGCCCACAAAAGGACAGCGTGAGTCGCACGAACGGATAGCGTGCGCACGCTATTGCAGCAGCGGATGGGGAAGAAGACCGGCCATGTAAAACGCGGTCAACGCGCGTTTGACCGGCGTGTTTTGTGCACGAAGTGCACGTGGGTCCCACCGTGATGTATGTACGAAACCTACTCTGACCATCAGGCTAGCCACATAATTTTAAGGCATGACACAAAAATTGAGGCAGTTCCGAGGTTAGATGGCCCACTTATGGCCTGATTTCTGATTGGGGTACTTGTAGGATGATCGGAGGGCTGAAATTTGATGTGTACGGTTAAAATATGTCCTTAAACTATTATATGAAGTTTTGTATGAAACAGATCGTCAAAAACTGGTATACTTAAAATCGTCAGTTTAACTTAAGCTTAACTAATGGCATTATCGTAATTATTGTGAATTTATGAATTTTTGTGAAATCCAACATTTCTATGCTATTCTAGGGTTCATTTTGAGCAACTTTAATAAAGGGACCTTATACTAATTCCCTATGGATTATTTATTATTAATTTATTAATATAATAAATCATGTAATTTAATAAATAATTAATTAAATTGTTATCTTAATTATTTCGAAAAATGAGGTCATTACAGGATAGTCTCAATATTTGGATAATTATGCTAGTATGTTTCTAATTCATGCAATAACTTTTGCAACCTATCTCACATGTGTTAACTTAGGATAAATTGCAAAAATCCCTGACCTTGAATCCTCGTATATGATCACATGATGTAACAGCATAAGATTTTGACTCTTGTGGAGGACACGATGGGTCAAGTGTTCGGGTGTTAAATTGAATGTGTTTAGGAAAATATTCCCACAAATCCTTTTCATTCACATGTATTTTTATACTTACATGGCACTCATAGAATAATGACAGAAAATAAAATTCTTATTCTATAGATTTCTACTTCACATTCTCAAACATATTGTCTTAAATCTTCACCAAGAATAATGTTCCACTTTCTATCTCACATGAAAGACGTATTACAATTTCATATGAAAATCAAACTATTCTATAGAACGAAAAAAAAAAATTAAATAAAAGTCATCTTCAAGCTGATCCGGCTTTGTCGTCCGTCATCTACTGCCATGAACCTTCATATTCATCACCCCACAAGTCAGGTTTGTCCAATGGATCATCACTTGTAACATCTGGGTTGGTGTTTTAAAACACCGTCCTAGGAGGGAGTGAGTTGCTTGCGATCAACTCAGTGAGGGGATACCCTCTAAGATTAGCACAATAATATCTAAGTAGGACAATCATACCCAAACAAAACATACATGAGAAAATCCTATTTAATCCGATGGATGATATGCATGCTCTCGCTAAGGCACCCTGACTAGATGAATGCGGGAAGCCCAAGCTTGAGACACCCAGTTACACACTAATTAGCCACTAGCTACCAGAGTCCACGATGAAGAGGGAATCTCCACGCCTTCATGTCAACCAACCCAACCAATGGAAGTGATAGTTATCTACCACACTTCCTCTAGTTAATACACGACTAGTACCAATAAATAAATAACATGATATTATTGTAATAAAGCTTCAAGGGATCCTCACATTTGCTAGAACTTGAAAACCCTAGATGACATCCATGAGTCATCATAAGATTAAGAAAAATTGAACCACAATGACATGAGGAAGGGTTGGAGACGGCTACACGTGTGGATGAACAAAGAAGAAGAAGAATGAGAAGAAGAAGAAGAAGGGGCTTGGGCATCTCTCCCTCTCTCCTGGACGTCTAGAGGGTTGGAGACGTGAGGGGCTAGAATGTAGGGAGTGGGTGTGAGTTGGGAGAAGGATTGGGAGAAGGACCATATGCACCATCCCTTATAACAAGGGGTGGGCGTTGCTCGCTTCCCCAAGTGTAGGGTTGTGATGTAGTAATAATCTCGGTAAGACCGAGGTCGATCCACAGGGACTTAACTCAGGAATTCACAGAATTACTTCCAATAGTCTCTAATCACTAAACAGATTTAGAAAATTGAATGTAGATGAGTAACGTGACTTTTAAATAAAATTGAATTTAACAATATAAAAGAAGCACTAGGGTGCCAAGGATCCACCTGTAGCAATCCTTGATACATAATTTGTTGGGGTTTCTCGATTACACAACTAGAATCGAAATCAAATACTATCTAGCTGGATTATAGAGGAGTTATATCATTAAACAATCTATTATATGTGTTGTTCATCAACATGATTCCCTCAATTCAAGTTAGGACTTGAGCACACTCAATTGCATAGGTCAATCCTAGTTTCAATAGATTAAGATCACAACTATGACAAACATCAAACCCTGTCACTAGGCTTAACTAATACCATGGTTTGAACTTGATTTACATCACATAAACAATCAACACATATTCCAGAATTCTCATAAAAAGGGAGAACTTTGGTTGAAGTTCTCACATGAAGATCCAAGTCTAGAGCGTAGTGAATCCAATTTCTCGGAGTGTATAGGTCTAGAACTTTGTAAAATGATTAAGAAGTAAGATAATTCTCCCAAACATCCATGAGTCATCATAAGATTAAGAAAAACTACTTAAAACTTTATTCAAACTTAAGCAAAATCATTGTTCAACATTAAAAATCAATCCATGAAACCGTAAAACGAATCAAAGCATCTTAGATGAACTACAAGCTCCACCTCTTAGCCCTAACTAAGAGTTTTAGCCTATCATGATAAAAGAAAACATGAAAGTTAATAAAAACATAAAAACTAGAAAGAAAACTAGAAAGAGGGAGTTGTAGAACTCCACAATCATCATTCTCCGCCTCCCACTGCAATAGATCTCTTCTAAGTTAGGTTAGGAAGGATGTAGAAGTCTCCTTTTATAGTACAAATTCGCCTCTTGCTTGGAAACTGCTGAAATTGTGTAACTCCTTACGCAGCTTACGCAGACAGGTCCGATTGATCAGAAATACCTCCGATCGATCGGACAGTGAACTTCGATGAATCGAAAGTCGACCGATTGATCGTAAAAGAGTCCATAGAGTTGCTATTTTCCACCGCTTATTCCGATTAATCGGACATGATTCCGATCGATCAGACAACTCTCTTCGATTGATCGGAGATGTGGTGATTGATCAAAAATATGTCCAGAGAGTTAATCATATATCTGGTTTTTCTGGTATGTCCGATGGGTAGTCCGATCGATCGGGAATCCAACGGAACCTCCTCCGATTGATCGGAGACCTATCGGCGATCCATCAGAACTGATGATTTCTTCAATTTCTTTTGCTTTCTCTTCGGACCTTCTTTGCTTGATTTCTTCTTCTCCTTGTTCCTTTCCTTGACTCTTTAATGACCCTTTGAAGTGTCCTTTAACATCCAAATGGTGAGGCCTCTCTTATTCTTACAATCACAAAACCATGCATTTGGTAGGTCTTTAAACGTATAAATCGTGCATAGTTAGTGATGAAATGTGGTTAGAATAAACATATTTAAGAGCTCAACACACCCCCCAACTAGCATTTTGCTAGTCCCAAGCAAAACATGTGTGAAACAAATCCATCCTCCAAAACTCAACTCTTTCTTAGAAACATTCTTCTATAAACCCTAAAACATACAAGTATAAATTTCAGAGATAATCAACAATAGAAATTGAAATCTTAAACCCTTCAAATACTGTAAATGTTCTACATAAAATTTCCACCAATTGATTAAAAAATAGAAGATCTAGAACAAATGTGGTCTAGTATGAAAAGTGAATGCTCATTTCATGAACTTCAGGGATTCCCTTCTTCATAAATCAATCAGACTGACGATTTAAAGTGTACAGATCAACAACAAGCCTATGACAAGAAATTACCTTACCGTTCCTTCGACGGCTTTCACACTACTTCCTATTTCCAGCTTAGGTTACGGATAGAACTTCCCTTGGTTAGTCAGTAGGTAGCCCTTTTCAAAATTTCTCAACAAATATTTAATAATAACCAAACTTTTCTTTTCTTTTTATACTCATTAGATAGGATTTTTAGAAATCCATTTCTTTCATTCTTTTCTTTTCTTTTCTCATGAACAAAGATGGACAAAATTCCTCGGCTTGGTTCCTCAACACCTTAAATCTCAGGTTAATCAATCCACAAATCTAGTAATCCCCTCTATCATGAAAATCGTGTAATGTGAACTAGATTCAAAGTGTTCGAAATTTCTATCAATCACTCAATATAGGAATTCATATAGAAATCTACTATATTCAAAATAATTCAAGGATTTCAAAATCACAATATTTCATCTCTCATCCTTTTATACTTGTATTTTCTAAAGTACATTAAAACAATGCTTCCTAAGAAAGTTTTAGAATTTCGGAGAATTTAAAAATTTTCCTACATGATTGCTCGAAATGTATAAAATACTAGATGATGAAATCTCACCCCCAACCGAATCTTACATTGTCCTCAATGAATGTAATGATAACATAAGAGCAATGACAAAAATAAGAGGAGTGAGGAATGATAGTACCTGAGAGAGCAAAAGTTGGAATTCTTCCTCCTTCTAATAAACCTACTGAAAAATAAATAAAGTAAAAGCAACAAAATCTTAATTCTAAACTACTCTATACCTCCATCAGACTAGGAGATCAAGTATCCTGATACACAGGATCAGTCAGAGGTATGGACATACCTTCTGAGGGAAAGTTCTAAAAGAACAGCTTTAATCATTGATCATTTACTTTAAAGATGTTACCGTTCCTTGGATTCAACAACTCGACGGTCCCATAAGGATACGCAGGTTTCACAATGAAGGGACTGGTTGATCGAGACCTCAATTTTCTTAGAAATAAATGTAGCCGAGAATTATACATAAGGACCTTTTGATTAATCGTAAAGGTTTTACGAAGAATGTTCTTATCATGGAATACCTTCGTCTTGTCATTGTAAATTCTCGCATTCTCAAATGATTCATTCTGGAGTTCTGCAAGTTCATTTAATTGAAGTTTGCGCAGCGAGCTTGCTTTTCATAATCAAAATTCATTTTCTTTACTGCCCAATATGCCTTATGTTCCAATTCCACAGGTAAGTGACAAGTTTTCCCATAGACAAGTCTATAGGGAGACGTTCCAATGGGGGTCTTGAAAGCTGTACGGTAAGCCTAGAGCGCATCGGTAAGTCAAAGCGACCAATCCTCGCGATCGGGATTCACTGTTTTCTCCAAAATGTGTTTGATTTCCCTGTTGGGTATCTTAGCTTGTCCACTTATTTGTGGGTGATAGGGTGTGCTCACCTTATGATTAACACCATATTTCTTTATTAATGCTTCAAATGGTTGGTTACAAAAGAGAGACCCTCCATCACTGATAATGACTTGAAGTGTTCCAAACTGAGAAAGAATGTTTTCTTTTAAAAATCTAATGACTATTTTATGGTCATTATTCCGGCATGAAATCGCCTCGACCCATTTTGAAACATAATCAACAACAAGCAAAATATATAAATTTTAAAAAGAAGATGGGAATGGGCCCATGAAATTGATGCCCCAACAATAAAAAATTCAATTGGTAATATGGGGACACATCTCTTATGATTTGATCGGGACAGTACTTGAATAAGCATGGGTCGTCTTGTTCGCTCCCCAAGTGTAGGGTTGCGATGTAGTCATAAATTTGAAAAGACCAAGTATCGTCCCACAGAGATTTATATGTGGATATTCTCAAAATTCATCTAAAACAACTTAAAATCGAGATCATATTAAGAACTAAATTTGGAAAATAGTAATTTGGAGTAAAATAGTGATTATGAAAGGTAATAATAATCTAAAAAGGCATTAGAACACCAAGGATGCACTTTTGATAGTTTTCAATGCATCAACACAACTAGGTCTGTCATAACTCAATCGGAATCGAATTTATATCTCCATCCGATCAAAATATAGAGTGGTTCAATCAACACTTATCTAAAACAGTTGCTTGTTCATTAATTTGATTCCCACAATAATGCTCAGGCCTTGGGCACACTCAATTGTATAGGCCATGCCTCTTTCCAATCTAGTTGAGATTCACAACCATAGCTTTCATCAAATCCTATCACTAGACTTAACTACGACCAATGATGCGAACTCTAATTAAATCAAAATCAATCAGCAAACATCTATCTCAGATTATCACAAAAGATTAGAACTTTAGTTTGAATGAGTTCCCACATGAAGATCGTGCTATTGTACACAAGACAATCAAAGAGTTTATCATGCCCGGAGTCGATGATAGATTAATAAACTACATAAAAATAAACAATGCCAAAAAGGTAAGCTACTAGGTTTAGATTCACTAAGAAGCACATGAGCCCGGAGTCATCAAGAGATCAAAGTAAAACCTGAACTAGAACTTTATTCAAACTTATATTAAACAAATTCTCCAATCAAAGCATAAAAAGGACACCTACGTTGCATCAATCCATAAAAAAATGAATCAAAAGCTTCACCTCGTAGTCCTAGCTAAGAGGTTTTAGTTCATCTCTAACATCCTTAAACTAGAAGCCTCAGAAACATAAAAAAATAACTAAGAATTAGAAGAACAATAATAAGAAATCCTTCTTCAAAGCTTCCTTGATCTTCCACACATCCTAACATACCCTTAGAATGAAGAGGAGTCCTTTTATAGCTTTCAAGCCTCATCAATGCAGAAGATTCCAAAATTTGCATAAAACTTATGCACTTGCGCAAAGAAAATCGGACAGATTTGGAAGTTTCTAGAGTGGGCACATTGTCGATTGATCTCTTGAGTTGAGCGATTGATCTTTTGTTCTAAGCGATTGATCGCATGTAAGACCCGTACCCTTAATCGCCCTCCGTACACTTAATTTCCGGTGCCGGCACGTCCCGGATCGACCAGATTAGCGAGCCTTGAACGCGACCCTATTTGAGTACCTCATCGACCCAAGACCTATACCCCGGCAACCACGTAGGCGCTGCGATTCCAACACTGCGCGGCACGCCCCATTGCGATACCCGGTGTGATAGTTGTGTCATTTGCGTAATCCGAGTTGGGCCACGCAACGCGCGTGTGGCGTGGGCCCTACTTGCACAAATCCCAAGAAAATGTCAAATCCATCACCATCACCCTCACCCATACCCCTCTCATCACCCTACTCTACACACCCCATACCCACCCCATCTCTCTCTCACCTCCAAAGTCAACCAAAGCCATACTACCCATACCCCCCTCCCATGCTAGCCACCACCACCATCATCACCCCATGCTCCCTCCTCTCTACCCATATATTACCATATGTAGAGGGGGGGTGTGGCCTTCTCATTCCCATTTACAAAGTTAGAGAAAGAAAGAGAAAGAGATTTGAGAGGAGAGAGAAAGAGAAAGATTTGAGAGAGAGAGAGAAGAAAGAGATTTGAGTGATCAAGAGAGAGATAGAGAGAGATTAGAGAGATTGAGGGTGGAGATCAAGCTTGGAGGACCCCGATCACCGTCCGGATTGTCCGATCATCAACCCGACCCAATCCAACCATCCAACCATCAAAGTGAGTGCAAGGGGGACATAACCCCCCCCCCCCCTCCCATTTTCTTAATTTCCTTTCATTTATTTCCTTGGGCCCACCTTGTGATGGGCAATGAGATGGATGGGCTGGATCGTCCATGAATGGGTCCCACGAGATTAAAAAAAAAGGGGAGAGAGGGCAGCCGCTGGACAGACCACGTCCAGAGGACGCTGCTGCCTAGCAGCGCCTAGCCTTGGGGGTTGGCCGTGGGTCCCCGCTCGTGGGACCCACCTTGATGCATGTATTCGATCCATCCCGTCCATCTGTTTCTCCAGACCATTTTAGGGCTGGACGCCAAAAATGAAGAAGATCCAGATCTCTGGTGGACCACACCGTAGCAAACAGTGGAGACAATGATGTTCACTATTGAAACTTCCTTGGCCCACCGCGATGCTTCTGGACCAAATCACCTACCCAATATTGGGTTTATTAGGTCCCCAATGAGCTGGGGAACATGATGAATGGAGCGGATCTTCACTAAGTGGGCCCCACTTGATATAAGCAAGAGAAAAAAAAAGAGGAAAAAAAAAGATATGAACGTCCAGACGTTGGACGTTCACAACGTTAGAGACGCTGGAATTGTCCAGCATCCGAACAGTTTGAATGGGGTCCCCACTCGTGGGACCCACCTTGATGTTTGTGTTCCATCCACGCCGTCCATTTGTTTTCCCATATCATTTTAAGGCCAGGGCCCAAGAATGAACCAGATCCAAATCTTAAGTGGACCGCATCACATGAAACAGTGGGGGAGAATGGTGCCTACTGCTGAGCCTTCTTCGGCCCACCCTGAGGTTTGTAGCCCACGTAACGTACCCAATATTGGGCTCATTGGGTCCCCCATGAGCCGAGGAACCTGATGAACGGAGTAGATCACCCTTATGTGGGCCCCACTCAATCAAAACCACACAACAAAAAAAAAGAAAGAAAGGAAAGAAGAAGCAGAGGCGTCTCTGACGCTGGGTGTACCAGCGTCCATGGACGCTAGCTCGTGAGGCCAGCTGGTGGCCTACTCGTGGGTCCCACCATGATGCATGTGCTATATCCTCACCGTCCATCCATTTTGTTAGTGCACTTTTCCGTGGCATACTAGTGCACCTTGTTTGTCAATCACTTACGTCAGTATGTCTAGAGTCGGTTGAGCCCAAAGGAGACGAAGACCGAAGACTCAAGACGTCCAGCCGCATCAAGAATGAAGATTCAGGTAAATGAGATGCCTTGATGCCTTAACCTCGACCAAAACCTATCCCCTTTGTATCCTTGATGACCTTGACCATATTTAGAACCCTTTAGGCATCATTGATAGGCCCTAGGTGTCCCATTTGATCAACCTTTCCTAGGACTTTATGTACAGGCTGAAGTAAGTAGAGTGCAGCTTGTATGTGGGGAGAACCAGGCTGGTCCGACCGGTCATGACCGGTCGGCCAGCTGCCTTGCTGCTTTATGCAATGGCCAGCCGACCGGTCATGACCGGTCGGCCGTTTACAAATCATGGTGGCCAGCAAGTATGGCTGACCGGTCATGACCGGTCGGCCTGGAGGATTTCCTTCATCCAGCAGAGGGCGCCGACCGGTCATGACCGGTCGGCCTGGGGCATCTTGCCTGTCCAGCAAAGGGGGCCGACCGGTCATGACCGGTCGGCCAGTGTGTTTGACCTGCATTGATGAAACCTTCCAGCAGGGATGTCCGACCGGTCATGACCGGTCGGGACAGGTAGGGACAGGCCGTTTTCTGCCCGTTTTATGACCGTTGGAGCACTTTTTCTATATATTTGGAGCTCCATTCTTGGGCAAATAGAGAGAAGTTTTTGAGAGCCCATTCCATACTCATCTTGTACACCATTTGGGGCCTCAAAGAGGAGGTTTTCAAGTCATATCCCTTGTGTTTCAAACACAAGTATGGGCATTCAAATGCTATCAAGAGATGACTTGATTCCTCTCTCAAATCTAAGGGTGTGACACTATTCCACATAGGTATATCCTTTATCCAAGACCTCTAGAAGACTCTCTAGGTGAATCTCCTAGTTGGAACAACCTACACATCCCATGTATGAGATTCACCCATCCTCCTAACACCTTGGGCTTTTCAAGGCATCGCATGCAAGGTGTTTGATCGAATGTGGCTGAGGCATTGGCAACGCAACGGCGGCACGATCGAGGGAGCAAAGGGAAGCTGATTGAAGCACGGGAGAGCAAAGATCAAGCAACCCAATACGGCGTTAAACAAGGGGCTCATCCGACAAGTAAGTTGTCTCATTTGAGAGTCCATTTTAGAGTTTGTTTGTCAACTCGCCTTAGGGACGTTAGCCGTTCCTTGGCCCGTCAGCCGGGCCTAAACTAAGTCTCCAAGGGGGAGCCTCCGACACGGGAGTAAACGTGCGATAAGGTTGAGAGTTAGCCTATGTCTAAAACTCCGGATACGGTTGAGAGGTGAACCGATAAAACCTCCGTGTAAAGGTTGAGAGGTGAACCTCATTTAAAACCTCCGATAGTGAATGCCGGTGTGCTCAAAGGGGTTGAGTACTTGAACCGGGAGTGGAGTAGACACGTAGTCGAACCACTATACATCCTTGTGTTTGTGATTGTTATTGAGCACATTGATATCTTTGCATTGTTAGTTTAATTGCTTAATTATGAATGATTGATATGAATGCATGCTAGGCACTTTTTAGGCATCCTTGCACAAGATGTACCTTCACTACTTGTGTAGACTTGAGCTCATTGATCCAATCTCATAAGTCTACACAAGGTGCATAGGTTAGTAGCTTAATTAGTTGAATCATTTTCTTACCTATGCATGCTTAGACTAGGGTTGGTTATTGCTTAACTCTTGCTAGTCTTGTGATTGGACCCACCAAGGCTTGGAAGCCAAGGTGTTCTTGCTTACCTAGCTTAAACTTGTTGAATTGCATAAGTAGGCGAAAAGAATTTTAAAAAGGTCCTATTCACCCCCCCTCTAGGTCCATAGACATATCTCCGAGTATCTCTACAAGCGGTGAAACCGCAATTTCACATTTGGGGAGATCATTTTAGGGCATGATCTTAAGAATGAGTCAGATCCAAGTCTAAGGGGGCCCCACCACAGAAAACAGTAGGGACAGTGACCCTACCGTTGAAACCCTCCTATGGCCCACCATGATGTTTATTTGAGATCCAACCTGTTCATAATTTCACACGCATGTGAATGAAGGGAAAACAAAAATATCAGCTTGATTGAAAACTTCTGTGGGCCCCACTTCATGAGAGCAAACAAAAAAATAAATAAATAAATAAAAGAAGAGAAAAAGGAAAGAGAAGGGGGCTGGCCGTGGGCTGGTTGGGTTGCCCAGCAAGTGGCCCACTTGTGGGACCCACCTAGAATGTATGTGCTCTATCTATCTCCGTCCATATGTTTTTTTTCAGCCCATTTTAGTGGCTGAGCCCAAATTTTAAGCATATCCAAATGTCAAGAGGACCATGCCACGGAAAACAGTGGAAATGATGATTTCCAACGTTGAAATCTTTCCAGGCTCTACAGTGATGTTTATTTGTCATCCAACCTGTTCATAAGATCACATGGATATGGATGAAGGAGAAAACACAAATATCTGCTTAATTCCAAAATTCCTGAGACCCAACTGGGCACTACGCAACCCAGTAGGTGGCCCACCCTGTGGGTCCCACCATGATTGTTGATGTCAGATTTTGTAACAGGATCCTCCGGACGTTCACCTTCTCTCCCACAGGGATTTTCTCCGCCAAACCTGAAAGAAGACAGACAGCAACTAAGGGTGGCTGGGGTCCAGCCGTTAGTCCTCCGATGCTTAAGTTAGGCCAAAGCAAGAAGAAGAGTAGCCAGGCAAAACGGGACAGAGATTGAATATTGTGTGTACCTTTCCCATAATGGAGTCGTCCATTTATATAGATCTGAAGTAGTTCAATCCGTTACGCAAGATACCGAGATCCCGCTGATCTCGTGTACGATACTGAGATCTTGCTGATTTCGTGGGATAAGATCCTATCTTTAGAGACGAGGTCCAACCCAATGACTTATTTCAGCAATCACGTTCCTTGATGGCAATCCCTTGAGATCCGGAACCACCAGAGAAGATAAGCCCAAAAAACCGACCTATACGGGCTGCCAGTAGGCGTAGTAATAGCGCTGATTGTTCATGTTGAGCTGGAAGCCGTAGTTGGAGTCATAGCTGCCGAAAAGGAAGGAGAAGCCGAAAGGACGGAGACCGCCGTGCTGGATGTAACTCTGCCTGGAGCCGTCGAGGGATTAGGACAAGCTGCTCGACGGAAATCGGGTGTTGGGACTACGAAGATCATCCAAACAAAAAATAAAGACTCATGATTGCTCTGATTCGGGAGCTGCTCGTGTCAGGAATGCTCGCATCCGGGAGATGCGACCCCTTCTGGCGAGCACGAGCCGAGATGCTCGCATCCGGGAGATGCGACCCCTTCTGACGAGCACGAGCCGAGCTGCTCGCATCCGGGAGATGCGACCCCTTCTGGCGAGCACGAGCCGAGATGCTCGCATCCGAGAGGTGCGACCACTTCTAGCGAGCACGAGCCGAGCTGCTCGCATCCAGGATGTGCGACCCCCTACCGCGAGCTCGACTTGGACTCCTCGCATTCATATTGCCGCGATCCTTCACTTCTCGCCAGACTATATTTGCCTACAACAGATGCCCCCCAAACCCTTGGTATTGAAGAACTATGCCAAGGGTTTGCTAATGCTGACAGCTGGGTGCTGGGAGACAATCGCTCATGATTCACTTAACGTGCTTCCGCATTTATGATGGCCAGCTTTTGCGCAGCTTTTCCTGCCGCCAGAAATGAAGCGTCGGGCGCCACGTGTTTCCGTATTTAATGCTAGCGTCCGTTCGTCTGGTGCGCCAAATGAGAAACTGCCGCGTGTCCAGCAAATCAGAAGAAATGATTGCGTATAAATACCGGACTTGGAAGAAATTCCTTCATTTTTTAATTTTCTGCTGCGGCGCTCTCTGCTTTCTTCTTCTTCCTTTGCTTCTGGTGCGAAAAACCTCTTCACAGAGGTAGTCTTTCTCCAACTTTCTCCCTTCATCTCTGCTCCCTTCATCTTTCTTTCTTACTTTTCTACTCGTGATGGCGGGGTCCTCAGATGAAGAGATTGTTCCCTTGGGAGATCACACCCCTGATTCTTCCGAATCCAACAATGCCAGAGTACCGGCTGGTAGATATTCTGCCTCCGGATATTCTTCCATCTTGACGGAGGAGAGGCTCTTTAACCTTAGAGAGGCATATAGAGTCCCAGACTCTGTTTTATTTAGATTACCTGGGAGAAGGGAGACAACCGATGCCTCACCACCAGGGTGTGTGGCTTTTTACGAATATTTTTTCAAAGTAGGTGTACGTCTTCCCCTCCACCCTTTTATACGGAACTTCCTCCGTCTCTACAAGATTGCCCCGAGCTAATTAATAGTAAATGGCTAGCGGGTACTCCTGAGTGCTTTCGTCCTCTGGAAGCAAGCAGGTAATGAGGAGTTAACCGCTGAGGAATTTTTAAGGTTATTCCAGCTGAAGAAGGCGCCAGCTAGCGAGGGTTAGTATTACCTATGCTTCTGGCATCGGAATAACTTTATTTTGGGGAACCCTTCCTCCAACTGCCCGGGATGGAGAAAGAAGTGGTTTTATGTCTCCGGCAACTGGGAGTCCGAAATGGGCTCCGACCCCAAAGGCCATAACGTTAATCGCCATTTTGGCGAAGGTGGGTCAAGTGCTTATTTATTTGTCCGACAGAGAGAATAGCTTTGCTATATTGACGACTTAATGAACTTTCTTTTCTGCTTGTAGGAATCCCAATTGGTGTGAAACCGAACCTGCGGGGAGGACTCAACGAGAAATTGGTTAGAGTCTACAAGCTTCCTGCGGCTACATGACACGTCAACGTCGCATCAGAGTCCCATCACCTCTGTGCAGCGGGTCTCATCTCCAGAGAAGAAATGACGAACGCTGGCGAAAAAAGAGGTGCACTAGGGGTGCTTCCCCGTCTGAAGGGCGCTGCCTCGAAGAGGCAAAAGAAAAACGGGGGCCCCTCAAATGCACCTGCTCCCGCTGATGGGACTGCTCGCGGTCTTCAATCGTGAGGAATCGGTTCGGGTGGGGTCGCTACGACTTCTCGTACGACCACGACCCCTCCGGTTATCGCGACCCCTCTATCCGCCGTGCCCCCTCCTGCTACTGCGACTCCACCGTCAGGTGCTCGTGGCCAGCCGGTGATCGAAGTCGCCGACAATTCGTCGAAAGGCGATCGGAGGGAGGGAGGCCTCCCTCCTAAGGATATGAGATGCGAGCATACTGGTGCTCGCGAGTCTGCGACACCTTCCATGGGTGCCGTGGGTGCTCGCGAGATGGGCTCTGGCGAGATGGTAGTGGCCCAACCTTCCGGGTCGGGGGTTTTTGTTATCCCCTCGCACTTGCATCCTGTGTGCAAGTTTATGTTTGATAACATTCCTCCCAACTCCTTCGGGAGTTTGCCTGAGCCAAGCCCAGAGGCCCTCTCCACTGATATTGGAGTGAGATTGGTTCAGGTAAACAACCTTTTTCCTTTTTACCAATCTCTTTAGGATTTTATAAGATGACTAGCAATCTGATCCTTCTTTCTTTATTTGTATCAGAGCTTGGATCTCACGCTCCGCGTTAGGCAGGATGTCGACGCAGCTCGCCGCAGCGTGGAGGATGCGGAGAAGAAGAAAAAGGCCATGGAAGCAGAGGTCCAAGGGCGGGACCGCTTGGTGAAAGCTCTGGAAGTGCAAATCACCAAGCTGGATGAAGAGAAGAAAATTCTCTTCGTCAAAATCCAATCCCTGACTGATCGCTTTCAGTCAGTGGATCTCCAACTCGCCAAGCTTCAGGAGCTCCACACCAAGAGCGAGAAGGAGAAGGAAATCTTCCGCCAGGACAAGATCCAACTTGAAGGGTGGCTCAAGGACGCGCGGACCAAGCTCGAGGAGACCCAGAAGAAACTCGAGGAGGCCCAGCAGCAACTTCACCAGTTGAAGGATGACTCCATCCACTGGGAAGAAGAGCGAGTGGCCCTCGTTCAAATGATATCTGATGAGGGTCCTTGCGCAGTTCAGGAGTTCTGGACTTCTCAACTTTACGATGAGGAGCGATATGACGCGTATATCGCTGGTCGCGATTTCACGGTCAGAGTTATGCAGATGATCGCTCCAACTTTTAACGTTGAGGAGTTCAACAGAGTGGCATTCGAGGTTGCAGCTAAAGAACGGGCTACCGCTGAGAACGAAGTTACCGAGGCAACAGATGCCGCTCCTGCTCCTGAGGCTGGTCCTAAAGCTGAGAGCCGCGAGCCTGCGCAAGATGAGGATGACCAACCCTGACCTCGGCAGCTTCCTATATCATGTATTTTTTTATTTTTTTATTTTTTTATTTTTTTTATTTTTTTGAGAAGAGATTTGTAATTGTCATGACCTTTGGGTCATTATTTTAATGAACATTTACTTCTTCAATGTTGTGTATTCTCCTCTTTCCTTTCTGCTTTGTGTTGATCCCATCTGACTCATCCGAGGATAATATCCTTATTCGAGCACGAGCTGCGCTGCTCGCAGTAAGGGTACGGACTGCGACCCTTGAATTCGTGCACGAGTTGCTCTGCTCGCATTCTGGAAGTGCGATCTCTTTCACCAGTGCGAGCATTTAATTCATGAAAAGATGAATTAGACTCAATTCGGGGGTCGTGTGACCATGTCCGCGTTGAGATAGACTGATCTATCAATTGAGATTCTGATTCCACCAAGGGCAGAAGATTGGTCAAGAGAGCACGTATGCTCTCTTCGGGGCTGTTTTTAATCCATAAAATGGAGAAGCAACCAATTAATGACAACTTCAATCCCACCAAGGGTAGGCAATTGTCCAAGAGGATGTGTATATTCTCTTTGGAGCTATTCGAGTCCAAATAAATGGAATAGCGACCAAAAGATATCTTCAACTTTATTCATAAAATGTTGTTATGAACTACATCAAATCTAGGGGAAGTATTGTAGCAAATGCTCCACGTGCCAAGGGCGGCGCACGGGTCTGCCCTGCATGTCTTCAAGATAATAGCCGGGTCGCACAATCCTAATAACCCGATAAGGGCCTTCCCAATTTGGATCCAGCGAACGAGAAGGGACTCCGAGCTTTTGTCTCAGGACCAAATCTCCAAGCTGGAAGGATCTAGGCCGCACCTTCGCGTTTCGATAACGAGCAATATGTTGTTGATATGCTGCCGCTCGTACTTGGGAGGCGTTTCTACGTTCTTCCAAGAGGTCGAGATGAAGGCGAAGGTCTTCCTGATTACTCGCGGGGTCATATTGCTCGATCCGATACGAGGGCACTTGAATTTCCACTGGTACTACAGCGTCGACACCAAATGCTAAGGAAAAAGGGGTCTCACCCGTTGACGTATGAGTTGTGGTCCTATACGCCCATAATACTTCTGGTAGAAGTTCTGGCCATTCGCCTTTGCATTCACCAAGCTTGGTTTTTAAATGGTGCTTAATGATTTTGTTCACTGCCTCGACTTGCCCATTCGCCTGAGGATGATATGGAGAAGTGCGGAGATTACATATCTTCCATTTGTCACAGAATTCATCAAAGGCCGCGTTGTCGAACTGTATTCCATTATCAGTAATTATGGTATGAGGGAGTCCGAAGCGGCATATGATATTTCTCCATATGAACTTGGTAGTTTGCTTCTCAGTAATCTTGGCTAATGGCTCTGCCTCGGCCCATTTGGTGAAGTAATCAACTGCTACAATCGCGAACTTATTTTGTCCCTTTCCCATGGGCAAAGGTCCAATGATATCGACCCCCCACTGAGCGAAAGGCCAAGGGCTATCAACTGGAGTCATCCGTTCGGAAGGTACATGGGGTATAGGTGAGTATCGCTGGCACTTGTCACATTTTTTAGAAAATTCGATTGCATCTGCTTTCATAGTAGGCCAATAATATCCTTGCCGCATCGCCTTATATGCTAGGGATCGCCCCCTGGGGTGATTACCACAAGCCCCCTGGTGTACTTCGTCTAGAACATGAAGTGCTTCTTCTGAATGAAGACACCTTAAATAAGGCAAGGAGAAACTTTTTCGCAACAATATTCCGTCTTGCAAGGTGTACCTGGAAGCTCGAAGCCGAATTTGTCTTGCAGCTTTCTTGTCGTTTGGTAGATATCCGTCTCTGAGATAAAGGATGATGGGATCCATCCAACACGGAGACGATTGTACCGATATTACCTGCTCAAGAGCCGATTGGTCGATACTTAGGTTCTGACGATGCTCGATGGGGATCGAGTGTGCTAGCTCAGATTCTGGTGCGGAAGCGAGCTTAGCCAATGAGTCGGCAAGTTGGTTCTGCTCGCGAGGAATATGAATTATTTCATAGGTCTTCAGTTTCGCGAGCAGGATGAGTACTCGAGACTTGTATAAGGCCATCCTTTCTTCTTTGGCTTCAAATTCACCAAGAATTTGTTTGACAATGAGCTGGGAGTCGCTATGAATTAACAGATTTTGAATTGCAAGGACAATGGCTAGTTCGAGGCCAACGATCAGGGCCTCATATTCTGCTTCATTATTTGATACGTGAGAATCGAAACGTAGAGCATATTGGAAATGCGACCCGTCGGGAGCCACTAAGATCAGGCCCGCTCCACTGCCAGTGGCCCGCGACGACCCGTCCACGAATAGTGACCAAGGAGGCTGGTCGCTGGTCGTGGTGTTACTATCAGAAGAGTATGTAAATTCGGCGATAAAGTCAGCCACGGCCTGGCCTTTGATGGCGGTCCTAGGACAGAATGAGATGTCGTGTTCGCTAATCTCGACCGCCCATTTAGTCAAGCGTCCATAAGCCTCAGGTCTCTGAAGGACTTGCCGTAGTGGATGATTTGTTGGTACTAGAATAGCGTGGGCTTGAAAGTATGGTCACAGTTTTCTAGCTGCCATGACTAAGGCCAGGGCTAGCTTTTTCATATCAGAATACCGAGTTTCTACATCAACCATTGCTCGACTAACATAGTAAACGGGCCTTTGCACCCCGGAATCTTCTCTTATTAATGCGGCGCTAACGGCCGTAGCGGACACAGATAAATAAAGAATGAGTTGCTCGTGTGCTATAGGTTTAGATAAAATGGGAGGTGTGCTCATGTATAGCTTCAATTATTGAAAAGCCTCTTCACACTGAGGTGTCCATTTCCAATCAGACTTGGCCGTTGCACGAAGGAGTTTGAAGAAAGGTAAACACTTGTCGGATGCTCGCGAGATGAACCTATTCAATGATGCGATGCGACCAGCCAGATGCTGGATGTCCTTCAGAGTGGTGGGGGATTTCATCTCTATCAATGCTTTTATCTTCTCAGGATTTGCCTCGATTCCACGCTGGCCGACCATGAACCCAAGAAACTTTCCTGCAGACACTCCAAACGCACATTTTTCTGGGTTTAGTTTCATTTGATACTTCCTCATAAGGTCGAAGGCTTCTCGGAGATCAGAAATATGATCATCTTCTATGGTGCTTTTCACGAGCATATCGTCAACATAAACTTCCATATTCCTACAGATCTGAGCAACGAATATTTTATTGACGAGACGTTGATAAGTGGCTCCTGCATTTTTAAGACCGAACGGCATTACCTGGTAACAATATAGTCCTCGATCCGTGATGAAGGCAGTATGCTGGCTATCGGGTGGATGCATCATAATCTGGTTATAACCAGAGTAAGCATCCATAAAACTGAGCAGAGCGTGTCCAGCTGTTGAATCGACCAGCTGGTCTATCCGTGGTGTTGGAAAACTATCTTTGGGGCATGCTTTGTTCAGATCTGAATAATCGATGCACATTCTCCACTTGCCATTAGCTTTTCGGACGAGAACTACGTTCGCGACCCACTCTGGGTAATCAACTTCTTTTATGAAATTGACCGTAAGTAGCTTCTCGACCTCAGCTTTGATCGCCATTTGCCTTTCTGCAGTGAAGGCACGTCGACGCTGGTGTACGGGTTTATGCTTTGGGTCGATATTGAGACGATGTGCGATGACATTGGGGTCGATGCCTGGCATATCTTTATGAGACCAAGCGAACACGTCCTGATATTCGGTAAGAAAAAGGACCAGATCTTCACGATGGACGCTGGTTAAAGAGGATCCAATGTATACAACCCTGGACAAGTCGTCTTTGGCTAAGTGAATCGCCACTGTATCTTCCCCTGGAGTTCCCGATTTAAGAGCACTTTCTCTCGGATCCAACGAGGTGTTGGGGGGTAAGTTGGGTGAACCTGGTGCTATCTCCATGACGGGTATTGCTTGAGCCTTCTTTCGATCTTGGAGAGCAATCTAATAGCAAGACCGTGCCTCCTGTTGACTTCCTCGCATGACCCCGATGCCATTCGGAGTAGGAAATTTGACACACAGATACGAAGGGTGCAAGGCGGCCCCGACCTTAGTAAGAGACGGCCGCCCCAAAATGGCGTTATACGCTGATTTTCGGTCCACTATGAGGAAGTTTATGAAGACGGTGGTCTTCGCTGGACTTTCTCCGAAAGTAACTGGGAGATCAATGCTTCCTTCAGGCGTCACTACCTCACCTCCGAAGCCGACGAGGGGGGTCGATACTGGCTTAAGAAGGCTTCTGGCAAGTGCCATTTTGTTGAAGGCCTCCAAGTATAGAATATCAGCTGAGCTACCTGTATCCACCATAATTCGATGAGTCAAATAATTCGATACCTTCAATGTGACTACGATGGAGTCTTCGTGAGGGAAGTGAATTCCTTTTGCATCTTCGAGAGTGAAGGAAATTGGAGGATGGCTGGTTTTTTACGAGCTAGACGTCTGTTCCACCCAATAGATTTGCTGAGGTTCTCTGGATGCCTTTCGGGCTTATGCTTTCCTCGAAGCTTAAGAGTCACCCCCGCAACCTGGTCCTCCGACGATGGTGCAGATTTCTCCTGTGGGCTCAGTGTCCTCTTGGTCAGTTTGATGATGAGGCGGTTCCTTTTGGCAAGATGAGGTCTTCGTCCTTTCTGGTGATTGATTTTTACGAGCAACATAATCCTGGAGATGGCCTTTTCGAATAAGGGCTTCGATATGGTCTCGTAGAGAGATGCAGTCCTGGGTTCTATGCCCGTGATCTTTGTGGAAGTAACAGAACTTGCTCTTATCTCTCTTCTCGGGATCGGATTTGATCTTTGCAGGCCATTTTACATATGGCTTGTGTTTAATCTCCATTAGAACCTTTTCATGAGACCGATTAAGAGGAGTGTAGTTATGGTATTTACCGAAGTAAGGCTTCTTGGGAGAATGATCGCGTTGATCACGACGATATTTTTTATCTGCAGAAGAGGTTCCCTCTGGCTTGCGTTTCTTACCCTGTGCCCCCTGACGTGTCAATGCGACTTCTTCTGCATTGATGTACTTCTGAGCTTTGGCTTGGAACTCTGCCATAGTTTTCGGTGGGCTTTTATCCAAGGCAAACCTGAATTTCTCGCTCGTTATTCCTGCTATGAGGGCTGCGAGCCCTTTTTCCTCAGTGTAACCTTCAGTTTGAACGGCTTCAACGGTGAATCGTACTTTGAACTCTTTTATTGTTTCCCCATGCTGCTGTTTTAGATTCATTAGGTGGGAAGCTGGCTTCTTGACGCGGATGCTTCCCATGAATTGAGAAAGGAATATCTCTGATAACTGAGAAAAGGAGCTGATGGAACGAGGCTTTAATCCTCGGAACCACGTACGGGCTGCCTCCTTCAATGTTAGGGAAAAAGCCCTACACATGATTTCTGAACCATGTCCCTCCAACTCCATGAGGGACCTGTATGTTTCCAGGTGTTCAAGAGGGTCACTAATACCTGTGTACGGGGTGATAACAGGCGTTCGATACTTTCTGGGTAACGGGGCTTCCATAACCTCGCTGGTGAAGGGGGACTCGGATTGATGTACCGCCGCCATGACTGCAGATGGCCGATTTGCCTGGTATCGCTGTTCCATGACATCAAAACGATCATGGATTCTTTTGAGATCTCCTTCCCATGGTAGGGTATAGCTTGATGTTTCGGCGGTGGAGCCCTGCGGTTGAGGTTGTCGAGATGAACTAGAATGTATAGAATGTGGAGACGGCACAGGGGGATGGCTGCCAAGTGGTGGGACCTGTGGTTCGTCCATAGAATGTCTAGAGGCCACTGGTATGGGTTGCGGTGGTAAACCTTCGGAGGGTTGTCCTTGCGGTTCAGGGAAATGCTGGTCAAGCCGATTCGACAGGGCTTGAACTCCGGCATTTAGAGTCAGAAGAGTGTTTCCGAGGAAATGCAAGACATCGTCTTGATTTCCAGAGGCCTCCAATAATGGATTTGTTGATGGCATATTCGGGGCTCCTTGAGGGATATTCGTCGACATGGGTGGAAGAGCAGGTACGGATTCCGTCTCATCGGGCGGAGGTGGTGCCTGCCTTGAAGTCGAAGGATGAACGGCCTTTTTAGGAGGCATCGCCGAAGGATTTTTTGTCGGAGGAACGATTGATTTCAACGATCAAGTCGTTCCCACAGACGGCGCCAAACTGTTGATGTCAGATTTTGTAACAGGATCCTCCGGACGTTCACCTTCTCACCCACAGGGATTTTCTCCGCCAAACCTGAAAGAAGACAGACAGCAACTAAGGGTGGCTGGGGTCCAGCCGTTAGTCCTCCGATGCTTAAGTTAGGCCAAAGCAAGAAGAAGAGTAGCCAGGCAAAACGGGACAGAGATTGAATATTGTGTGTACCTTTCCCATAATGGAGTCGTCCCTTTATATAGATCTGAAGCAGTTCAATCCGTTATGCAAGATACCGAGATCCCGCTGATCTCGTGTACGATACTGAGATCTTGCTGATTTCGTGGGATAAGATCCTATCTTTAGAGACGAGGTCCAACCCAATGACTTATTTCAGCAATCACGTTCCTTGATGGCAATCCCTTGAGATCCGGAACCACCAGAGAAGATAAGCCTAAAAAACCGACCTATACGGGCTGCCAGTAGGCGTAGTAATAGCGCTGATTGCTCATGTTGAGCTGGAAGCCGTAGTTGGAGTCATAGCTGCCGAAAAGGAAGGAGACGCCGAAAGGACGGAGACCGCCGCGCTGGATGTAACTCTGCTTGGAGCCGTCGAGGGATTAGGACAAGCTGCTCGACGAAAATTGGGTGCTGGGACTACGAAGATCGTCCAAACCAAAAATAAAGACTCATGATTGCTCTGATTCGGGAGCTGCTCGTGTCAGGAATGCTCGCATCCGGGAGATGCGACCCCTTCTGGCGAGCACGAGCCGAGATGCTCGCATCCGGGAGATGCGACCCCTTCTGACGAGCACGAGCCGAGCTGCTCGCATCCGGGAGATGCGACCCCTTCTGGCGAGCACGAGCCGAGCTGCTCGCATCCGAGAGGTGCAACCCCTTCTAGCGAGCACGAGCCGAGCTGCTCGCATCCAGGATGTGCGACCCCCTACCGTGAGCTCGACCTGGACTCCTCGCATTCATATTGCCGCGATCCTTCACTTCTCGCCAGACTATATTTGCCTACAACAATGATGTAATTGTTTTATTCATGCTGCCCATCTATTTTTCCATGCCATTTTAGGATATGGCCCCAACAATGAGGCAGATCCAAACATCAGATGGGCCACACCCGCAGGGAATGGTGGTCATTGATGCCCACCATTGAAAACTTCCTTGGGGCCACTTTATTGTTTATTTGTCATCTAAATAGATGTTGTGGGCCCATATTTGGGTTCCACCTTAATGGAGGTATTGTGTACCATGACACCTGTCTTGATCGACGCGTGGGGCCCGATTTGAATGGGCTTCACTTAGAAAATGGTGGTGATTGACTACCTACCACTGAAACTTCCTAAGACTGCTGAAGTACATTTGTTATCCGACCAGTGGGCGGGGCCCACTATGGTCCTTCCTTTGATACATATGTTTTTATCCATGCCGTACACCTATTTTGTCGACCTATTTTGTATGTGCAGGCCCAAGTATGGGGCCGATGTGGTCTCAAGTGGGCTATGCCACGAAGACCTTTACATTTCCAATGGGACCCACAGTCCGGGTCCCACTCTTCGTATATATTGGGCCTTTTAAGGCCAATTTACATTATACGTTTGGTAACATGCTAGTATGATTAGCTAGATATGTCACATTGATAACATGCTTAGTATAATGAATACCATGCTCATTCATATGCCCATACGCATCATTTGTATGCCTGTTATGGATCACGATTAACCATAGCATATGCTAGTTGGCTTGTTATACTTAGGGGACCCGTGTGAGACAAGGTCGCCCCACATGATTGCGCAGTATGCGTAAGTTTGGTGCATGACTTGGATTGTATGACTCATGCATTTCGCATTATGTATGTCACGATCGCTTTCGCACCCTAGAAGCATCGGGGTGGTGGCCACCATAGTCACATCGTGGTTGGCAGTACTAGACATCGGAAACTTGTTCTAGTACGTGGGCGCTATGGATGTCCTTGGGTGAAAGTCCCTAAACCCTGTGGTACCAGTAGGATGCTCCAACGTCAAGACCGAGTGGATAACATGAGCGCCCGTGTGCCAAATACTAGTAGGCCACGTCTCCCACTGTGTCGAGGTCGGTTGGAAAGGGGTGTGACCTTATCTGCCCAGGTGCAGTGGGCTATAAGCTAGGTCGAGTCCGACCAGCTCATGGAATGGGTCCGCTATCGGCGAGCCGGGTGGGCATTGGCATACCACTGACGAGGCGGATAGTGAGGTCTTTTCTACTCGCTTGATTATGTGCGCGTTGTGCGGCGGCCAGTATTAGAGTATACTAGACCCCGGTGATGTCCTAGATGAGAACTATTTTGATATGTGGATTAGTTGAGGATTCACGTGGTTGCATTGCATCTCTAGCATGTAACACTCAGCCATGTAGGCCCTTGCATCGCATAGCCTTGGGATGGCTGATAGCATTCATGAACTTGGTAACTTAGCCCTCTACTACTTTCGCTTACTCTGATATCTGTATACTTGTCATATGCATCACACGCGCACACACGCACTCTACTGAGCTTCGTAGGAAGCTCATGCGCGTTTGTTTACACTACAGGTACTAGGGTACATCAGCAGCGTTGAGCGCGGTTCATGTACTTGATATTTTGGGCTTTTGCTACATTTTGTATTTTCCTTTCCAGCACTGTACTCAACAACTTTATAGTGGATATTTGATGATGTTTTATGGTTTTGATTATGCTCCCGTACAAAAAAAAGTTTACCTTGAAAATCCTCCTGGTAGGATCCCAGGATCGGAACCTGGCATATGAGAGCTAGGAGCCGAGAATGGGGTACTACGGAGGCTGTTGGCACCAAGGTCGGCGATCGGGAATTTAGTGAGCCCGGTCCCCGAGTTTGGGGTGTGACATCGCAGGTGGCCAGGCGATTGATCGCTGGGTGCAAAAAGTGTCCAGCGAGTTTCAGTAACAAATCTTAAAAAATCTGGACTTTTTATGACTCCATTGATCAATCGCTTTGGCTGAGAGATCAATCTCTTAGGGTGATTTTTCTTCTTTTCTTTTCTTATTCTTGCTTCTTCTTTTCTTTACTCTTTTTCTTCACCTCCTTGGCCTTCCTTTCCTCTGATCTTCAAGGTATGTTAAAATGCACTTTTAACACCAAAATCATGAAGTCTCTCTCTTGTTCCTACAATCACAAAAGCATGTATTAGATTAGTCTTTAAACCTGTAAACCATGTATAATGCGTGATGAATTTGAGTTAGAATATGCACAATTCAAGGCTCAACACCCACCCCCCCCACTAACTAGCTTTTTACTAGTCCCGAGCAAAACATGCGTGAAAAAACCCAACTTTCTCTTAGAAACTATGCTCCTATAAACTCCAAGATGTATGAGTACAAAATTCAGAAAAACTCAGTGATAAAAATTGAAATCTTAAACTCACTAAACATAATGAGTGTTTCACATAGAATCTCCACCGATTTATTGATAAATAAAAGAATCCGAACAAGTATGGTCTAGTGTGCACAGTGAAAGTTCATCTCATGAATTTCCAGGATTACCTTCTTCATAGATCATCGAAACGAAAGATCTAAGAGTGTACAGATTAACAACAAGCCTATGACAAGAATTTGCCTTACTGTTCCTTCAACGGCTTTCACACTACTTCCTATTTCCATCTTTGGTTACGGGTAGACCATCCCCTAGTTGGTAATAAGTAGCCCTTTTCGAAATTTTCAACATATTTTCAACAATAACCATTCTCTCTCTCTCTCTCTCTCTCTCTCTCTCTCTCTCTCTCTCTCTCTCTCTCTCTCTCTTTTATAAGATTAATAGCTAAGATCAATAGCTGAAGAATCTAAAAGGCTCACTTCGAACTAAAACAATAATCACGTAATGGTAACGACAGAGGGTTAAAATCCTTGCCCGAGATTACATTTGAATGTGATGGACAAAGTTCCCGGCTTGGTTCCTCAACACCTTAAATCTCAGTCTAGCCAATCCATAAATTTACATAATCCTTTCAAACCATGAGAATCGTGTAATGTGAACTAGACTCAAAAGTGTTCAAAACTTTCTACCAATCAACTCAATAGGGGAATTCATATAGAAAGCTATTATAATTAAGATAATTCAAGGATTTCAAAATCAGTGACTTTATCTATCTTCCTTTCATACTCATAACATCCTAAGTGTATAGAAACAAAGTTTTCCAAAAGAGGTTTGAATTTTAGAAAAAATGAAAACTTTCTACATAATTGCTCGAAATGTCACAAAAGCTAGCTAGATTCATCTGAAGAATCTTACCCCCCAACCAAAATCTTACATTGTCCTCAATGTAAGAAAATATGCAATGAATGCAACAACATGAGAGCAATGACAAAATAAAGGGAAGTGGGAAAGAGAGATATCACCTAAGAAATAACATTGCATGACAAACTTGGCTTGCAGAGATGAATTACTTCACAAACTAAATCTACTAATCAAAGCAAATCCTCATGCAATCTAATTATAGGAAAGGGATTAAAAATCTAAACTGTCCTCTGTCAGACTAAGAGGTTAATCCTAACAACTCATCCAAAAGCATAAAGTCAAGCAAAATCCTTAGATAGATAAAAAAGTTTCGCAGTAAATTCATCCAAGATCCTGCTTTACAATATACATATGTGTGAGTGATCCTGATAAGCCACTGAAAATTTTAGAAAGGAATTTCAGCAGGGTCCTTAATGTTTTCACGACATGTATAAGAAGTGACATCATCATATTTGTCAGAAAAAATGTGTCTCCATTCAGATTTTCCTGGGCAATGATATTGTAAGTATAGATCGTCCCAGGATTGGTAGATTTCGGTATGTATGATCCATAGAGGTGTGGAAATATAAATTGAATTCTCAGCATAATAAAGTGTTGTTCCCACATCCTCCTCTCGGCTAATGTCATATGCCGATACCAACTCTAAAAGTGAAACTACATCCCTAATCAAGTCAACATTCTTAATAGGGGAGTAGGTCACATCTTCTTCTAAGTGACCGGAGCAAAGAGGTGAGAGAGACTCATCTTCTACAATTGAATCGATCATGTTTATTTCATAGACCTCCTCATCTTCATCCTCATGTTGGTTGTCAATATTGAAAGCATTTAACTCAACCATCATATTACCAAAAGGCATTTGGACAACTCCACTCCTACAATTGATGATTGCATTTGATGTCGCTAGGAATGGGCGACCATGTATGACAGGGATTTGAGTTCCAATATTAACCATGGGTCATGTGTCCAAGACAATAAAGTCTACCGAGTAGTAGACCTTGTCAACTTAGACAAGGACATCCTCAATCACTCATCTCAATTTACGAATAGATCAGTCAGTAAGTTGTAGCGTGGTTTTTGTGGGTTTTAATTCACCTAAACCCAATTACTCGTAAACCGAGAACGGGATTAGGTTCACACTTGCCCTTAGATCAAGTAAAGCATGCTTCACCCGGTAGTCACCAACTATACAAGATATTGTTGGACTATCGGGATCTTTGTATTTTTTAGGCATCTCGTGATTTATAATGGCGCTCACATTCTCCGTCAAGAATGCTTTCTTTTGCACATGTATTTTTTTTACTGTACAAAGGTCTTTTAGAAATTTGGCATATGACAGTATTTCTTTAATGGCATCCAATAATGGGATGTTGATCTTGACTTATTTAAAAACCTCCAAAATTTTTTGATATTTATCTTGAGGTTTGGTTGAAATCAAGCGTTGAAGGAATGGAGCAACGGACCTATATTCTTTCAATGGCTCTTTTTGATACATGGCGGTGCTAGGTCCATCATCCTCTTTAGAAGATACCAGATCATTAGGCGTTGAGGCCTTCACCGGGTCAGATTTTTCAATAGTTTTACCACTTCTAAGAGTGGTGATGGACTTAACATGTTCCATGTGTTGGTTAGAGGACTAGGCACGCTTATCTTGCATTGTGATTTCGAATTAGGTAGGGGTTGGGCGGAAAGGGTTCCTTCCCTTGCGTTTAAGCGAGCCTTAATCTCCTCCACCAAATTTTTAATCTCAAGCATCATTATATTATTTGATTGGTTGTTTGAGTTTGGCCTTGCATGAATGCTTTGAATGTATCCTCCATAGACATTTGAGGTGGGGCCATAGGAAATTGTATTGGGGGCCCCCTTTGAGGATTACTTTGGTTGGCCCTGGGTCCATTCGCTCAATTGAGTTAGGATTGTTTCTCCAACTAGAATTGTACGTGTTTGGGTTTGGAGTACTAAAAGGTCGTTGATAACTATCTAAGGCATTTGATTGTTCATATAAAAGTTCTTAAAACACAGGAATTGTAGGACAATCCTGTGTTTGATGCACATTGGAAGCACAAATACCACAAATAGTTTCAACAGTCTCCCTTTGTTGAGTTGTATCAACTTTCCTTAATTCCATAGCCTCGACCTTTCGTGTGAGATTATCCACTCTAGAACTTAGATCATCTTCCTCATTCAAAACGTAAATTCCTCCCTTTTTCTTGGCTTAAGACTGTTTTGAATTTGTAGGCTTAGATGTATCCCATGATTGTGTGTTTTCAGCCAACATGTCAAAATAGTCCCAAGCTTCCTCTGTTTCTTTGTTCATGAACTCCCCATTGCACATCATCTCCACAAATTAGCGCATGGTTGAGTTTAATCCATCATAAAAGAAACTAATCAGCCTCCATCGTTCGTAGCTATGATGTGGGCATGCGTTTAATAGCTCATTATACCTTTCCCAACATTAGAAAAATGTTTCATCTTCTTTTTGGGGCAAGTTCATTATGGCCATTCTCAACGCATTAGTTCGATGAGCTGGGAAGAATTTTTTTAGAAACTCCTGAGTCATCTCAGCCTATGTCCCAATAGACCTTGGCCTTAAAGAATGTAGCAATGATTTAGCCTTCTCTTTCAAGGAAAAAGGGAACAATTTGAGTTTTATGATATCCTTGGTTACATTATCATAGTTTATTGTGGCAATAATCTCTTCAAACTCCTTAATGTGTAGATAAGCCCGTTCGGAGTCGAGTCCATGAAATTTGGGGAGAAGTTGGATCAACCCTGGTTTAAAATTAATGTTTCTCATATTGTGAGGGAAAATTATGCAAGAGGGAGAATCGTTCTAGTGGGTTGTAAATAATCACATCAAGTCTTATGTTGAGGTACACCCCCCACTTCATTCTCATAAAATTCAGTAAAATTTTGGGCTTGATTTTGATTAGCCCCTTGATTGGGTTGATTTTCAGCCATCTATTTAGTAATTTTAGGAAGATTTTGACGTTTTCTAGCACAAGGCTCTCCATAAATCCCTTCAACAATTACTCTGTCACTTAACAATCTCCGAGTGTGATCCCACTTGGGCATGAACCACTCAACACAAATCTAAAATTTAATCCTAATTCAAAAATCTGGAACTATCTATAGCAAGAGAGGTAGAAGGATAGAACCTGAATTGAAGATCTATGTTAGAATCCTGCAAAATCAAAACAAAATTAAGTTAATATTCTGAATTTAGAAGAAAACCTATTCTAGAAAGCAAAATAAATCCTAAACCTAACTTAACACAATCTCAAATAAAAGCTATCTAAGAAAATTCTAAAAACACTGTATCAAATCCACGACAATGGCGCCAGAAACTTGTTCGCTCCCCAAGTGTAAGGTTGCGATATAGTAATAAATTCGAAAAGACCGAGTATTGTCCCACAGATATTTATATGTGGATATTCTTAGAATTCATCTAAAACAACCTAAAATCGAGATCATATTAAGAACTAAATCTGAAAAATAGTAATTTGGAGTAAAACAGTGATTATGAAAGGTAATAATAATCTAAGAAGGCACTAGAGTATTGAGCTCTTAAATGTGCATATTCTAACCCCATTTCATCACTAACTATGCTTGAAATACATGAGTGAAGACCCAACTAATGCATGTTTTGTGGTTGTAGGAATGAGAGAGGAAGTTCATCAATTGGAGGCTTAGAGGCGCTTCTTACATACCTTAAAGATCGAAGGAACAAAGGACTAAAAGTGGAGCAAAAAAGCAATGGAAATGGAGGAGGAAAATGTGAATAAAATCACATATTTATTGCCTGAACGGCCAGCCGGCCTCACAAACTACCCAGAAACAACAAATATGCTGTATTGATTTTATGAGGACCCGCCACATGTCCGACCGGTCGGCTGAAGGGTCGACTTGTGCAACTTCACCTTTAGCGATTTCAGCAGTTTGAAGCAGTTTCTCTGGCTGGCCGACTAATGGGTCGGACTGTGTAAAAAAGACTCCAGTGAAAATTGCATTTGCAGGCACTTTGTCCGACCGGCCGGACAGGGGGTTCAACCGGTCGGTCAATACTTAGGAACATCTGGAGCTCCGAAAACCTCTATGCAAAGTGCTATTTTTACGAAATTTCTGAAAGTTTCTTCACACATAGGGCCTCAAATCTATAAAAGGACTCCTTTAACTCGTTCCTAAGGTATCCTAGAAGAGATTTACCACGGTGGGAGGCGGCGAAAGTCGGATCCGGAGTTCTCCAACTCCTAGTTTGTTCTTCTAGTTTTTATGTTTTTCTTAGTTGATTTCATGTTTCCTTGGATCATGAATGGCTAAACCTCTTAGCTAGGGCTAAGAGGTGAAGCTCATAGTGAATCTAAGATATTTTAATTCATTTGTTTTGCTTTCAAGTTGAATGTTAGTGAAGAGTAATGGTTTGAAGTTTGAATAAAGTTCTGAGTATTCTTTTTTAGTCTTATGATGGCTCATGGATGTTTAGAAGAATTGCTTGAGTTCTTAATTGTTTTGAATGGTTCTAGACCTGTACACTCTGAGGAATCGGATTCAATACACTCTAGACCTTGGATTCTTATGTGGGAACTTTTAACCAAAGTTCTACTTTTCTGAATTTCTGAGTTATGTGTGATTTTGTAAGTGATTTGAATGAAGTTCAAATTATGATCTAGTTATGCTTTGTGACAGAGTTTAATAATGATTATGATTGTGATCTTAACCTATTGGAACTAGATTGACCTATGCAATTGAGTGTGCTCAAGTCCTAACTTGAATTGAGGGAATCATGGACATGAATCACGCATATGACAGATTGTTTGTTATAATTGCTCTATCATCCAGTTAGATAGGATTTGATTTCGATTCTAGTTGAGTAATTGCGAAACCACAATGAATTGAGAATCAAGGATTGCTACAAGTGGATCCTTGAACCCCTAGTGCTCTTTATTATTTATTACATTCAGTTTATTTCAAAATATCTATCTATGTTCAATTCCAAAATCCTGTTTAGTTACTTCTCAATTAGAAACTATTGGAAGTGTTTCGTGGGTTCCTACATAAGTCCCTATGGATCAACCTCGGTCTTATCGAGATTATTACTACATCGCAACCCTACACTTGGAGAAGCGAAGAAGTTTTTGGCGCCGTTGCTGGGGACTTTGACGGCTTTTCACAAAATTTCTGAAAACATTTTCTATTTGAGATTTTTAGGAGTCCTTTTGTCACGCCTCAAACTCGGGGACCGGGCTCACTAAATTTTCGATCGCCGACCTTGGTGCCAACAACCTCCGTAGTACCCCACTCTCGGCTCCTAGCTCTCATATACCAGGTTCCGATCCTGGGATCCTACCAGGAGGATTTTCAGGGTAAATTTTTTTTTAAAGGAGCATAATCAAAACCATAAAACATCATCAAATATCCACTATAAAGTTTGTTGAGTATAGTGCTGGAAAGGAAAATATAAAATGTAATAAAAGCCTAAAATATCAGGTACATGAACCGAGCTCAACGCTGTTGATGTGCCCTAGTACCTGCAGCGTAAACAAATGCGCATAAGCTTCCTACGAAGCTCAGTAGAGTGCGTGTGTGCTCATGTGATGTATATGACAAGTATACAGATATCAGAGTAAGCGAAAGTAATAGAGGGCTAAGTTACCAAGTTCATGAATGCTATCAGCCATCCCAAGGCTATGCAATGCAAAGGCCTACCTGGCCGAGTGTTACATGCTAGCGATGCAATGCAAACACGTCAATCCTCAACTAATCCACATATCAAATAGTTCTCATCTGGGACATCACCGGGGTCTAGTACACTTTGATACTGGCATCGCTCCTGTAGAAAGATAGTTTGTTATGTCAGCGTACCATGGTGGATGCATAGTAATAAAGAGTTGCTCATCAAGGAATGAGTCCTCAATAGGTGACTCGTCAATGGAATCGGGTAGGGTTAGGCGAGATAGATGATCCGCCACCACATTCTCTACTCCTTTCTTATCTTCAATTTTTATGTCAAATTCCTGAAGGAGTAGGATCCATCTAAGCAAACGGGGCTTAACATCCTTCTTAGAAAGAAGGTGTTTCAGCGCCGCATGATCTGTGTAAATTATGACCTTAGATTCTATTAAGTACGCCCTGAATTTGTCCAAAGCAAAAACAATGACTAGGAGCTCCTTCCCCGTAGTCGAGTAATTGACTTGGGCGGGATTCAAGGTCCTATTTGCATAGTAAATAAAATGGGGCTTCTTATCCTTCTTTTGTCCTAGCACCGCCCCAATAGCATAATCACTCGCATCGCACATCAACTTAAAAGGGACAGACCAATCTGGTGGTTGCATGATAGGAGAGGTTGTCAACATGTCTTTTAGCTTTACAAAAGCTAATTGACATTCGACACTCCACTCAAATTGGTTCTCCTTTTGGAGAAGGTTACATAAGGGCCTAGAGATATGACTGAAATCCTTTATGAACCTTCTATAAAAACCAGCATGTTCAAGGAAGGACCACACATCGTGTATGCTTTTGGGTGGTGGTAGGTTGGAAATAATATCGATTTTGGCATGGTCTACCTCTATCTCATTGGACAAGATGATATGTCCAAGGACTATTCATCTTTATACCATAAAATGACACTTTTTTCAGTTTAAGACAATGTTCTTTTCCTCGCACCTTGTCAAGACTAACTTCAAGTGATTAAGGCACTCATCAAAAGTACAACCAAAAATAGAAAAATCATCCATGAATACCTCAAAAAATTCACCCAAAATGCTTAAGAAAATACTTAACATGTATCGTTAGAATGTAGCGGTTGCATTACATAGTCTGAATGGCATCTTTCGGTATGCGAAGGTACCAAATGGACATGTAAAGGTAGTCTTCTCTTGGTCGTTTTGGGCTATCTCAATTTGGTTGTAGCCGGAATAGCCATCGAGGAAGCAATAATAGGAGTGACCCACTAACCTCTCCAAAATTTAATCCTTGAATGGGAGAGGAAAGTGGTCCTTCCTAGTGACCATGTTTAGCTTCCGATAATCTATACACATACGCCAACTGATGGTCACTCTTGTCAGTATAAGCTCGTTGTTGGCATTCTAAAAAATGGTAATGCCAGACTTCTCAGGGACAACTTGGGTAGGACTCACCCATTGGCTATCCAAGATGGGGTAGATGATACCCACATCTAGTAGCTTCAATACCTCGGCCTTGACAACCTCCATCATGTTTAGATTTAACCTTCTTTGAGGTTGTCTAGTCGTTTTTGCATTCTCTTCGAGTTGTATATGGTGCGCACAAACTGGAGAGTCTATCCCCTCAAAGTCCGCTATTGTCTAACCTATGGCACCCCTGTGTTCTTTGAGTAGCTCAATCAACTTGAGCTCTTGGTCTTTTCCTAGGTGAGAGGCAATGACAACTGGTAATGTTTCCTCTTGACCCAAATATACATATTTAAGCTCGGATGACAAAGGTTTAAGGTCAAGCTTCGGCAGTTTGATATTAGATGGTAGAGGCTTTGATGTGGTTGGTGGCAATCTTTCAAAATGAGGCCTCCACCGACTAGTATCAATTACCGATTTCTCACTACTCAATGCTTGCACAATTTCACTAATGATGGGGTCTTTGGAATCTTCAAAATGTGCCAAGCATGTCTCCAAATTTTTGAGTGGTTCAAGTTGGAGGAGCTCATCTTCTTCAAAGGATTCAAGCATGTTTACCTCGAAGAGCTCATCATCGTCATCCTTATGCCTTTTGCACAAGTGGAACACATTTACCTCCAATGTCATGCTCCCAAAAGACAATTGTATCACCCCATTCCGGTAATTTATAATTGCATTTGATGTAGCCAGGAACAGGCGGCCTAGAATCACCAGTATTTGAGTGCTCGGATCTATAACCGGTTGCGTGTCCAAGATGATGAAATCCACTGGGTAGTAGAATTTGTCGACTTGGACCAATACATCCTCAACTATCCCTCTCGGCACACGGATGGATTTATCAGCGAGTTGCAACGTAGTTTTGGTGGGTTTTAATTTACCAAGACCCAATTCCTCATATACCGAGTACAAGATCAAGTATACACTTACCCCCAAGTCTAATAATGCACGCTTGATCCGCTAGTCACTAATGATACATGAAATTGTGGGACTAACGGGATCCTTAAATTTTGTAGGGGTCGTTTGGGTGAGAATGGCACTCACTTGCTCATTCAAAAAGGCCTTTTGTTGCACATTATTTTTGCGTTTGGTTGTACATAGGTCCTTTAGGAACTTGGCATAAGAGGGATTTGTTTAATGACATCAAGGAATGGAATGTTGATCTTAACTTATCTGAAAATCTTTAAAATATCATGAGAGTTGGGGAGAGAATTTGAAGCAACCAATCTCGAAGGGAATGGTGCTATGGGCTTGTGAATGCGTTCCGTTTCTTGTGGGGTTGAGTTAGATCCATCCTCATTCTCAGAATTTACGAGATCATTAGGCTTGTCGGCCTTAACTAGAATAGATTTATCCACTTGTTTACCACTTCTAAGAGTAGTGATGGATTTTTCTTGCTCCACATGTGGGTTGGGAAGATTAAGGATGCTTATTTCATGTGCTTGTTTAGGATTCGGCTGAGGTTGGGCCGGAAAGGTCCCTTCCCTAGCATTCAAGCGTCCCTTAATTTCATTAACTGAAACCTTAAGCTCTGGAACATTTGCTGATTTGTTTGATTAATTTGCGTTTTCCCTTGCATAAATGCCTTTAGAGTATCCTCCATTGAGAATTGAGGTGGGGCCATGTTTTGCGTATGTGGCCCTCCTTAAGAGTTGGTAGGATTGCTCGTGAGGCCATTCTTCCAACTAAAATTTGGATGGTTCTTCCAAGTAGAGTTGTACATGTTACCTACCAGTCCATTGAAAGGCCTTTGATATCCATATGCGGCATTTGTTTGCACTTGTAATACCTCTTGAAACGCAGGGATTGTAGGACAATCTTGCCTAGAGTGTACATTAGCTGCACAAATTCTGCATACGTTCTCAATGGCTTCCGAGGACTTAGAAACTCCACTTTCACTTAGTTACATAGCCTCGACTTTTCTTGTGAGGTTGGTTATCCTTATGTTTACATCATCTTCTTCTTTAAGGATGTAAATCCATCCTTTCTCTTTTTTCTGAGGAGGCTTGAGGTTACTAAACTTGTCTAAAGTATCCCATGATTGGGCATTCTCGGCCAACATGTCTAAGTAACTCCATGCCTCATCCAGATTTTTGCTCATGAACTCGCCATTGCACATCATCTCTACAAATTGGCGCATGTTGGAATTCAATCCATCATAAAAGAAGCTTATTATTCATCAACTTTCGTATCCATGATGGGGGCAAGTGAGTAAGAGTTCCTTAAACCTTTCCCAACTTTAAAAGAACGACTCACCCTCTTTTCCCATAAAGTTCATTATAGATCTTCGAAGGGTGTTAGTTTTATGAGTTGGGAAGATTTTTTTCAAGAATTCCTGGGTCATCTCAGTCCATGTCCCTATCGAATGTGGTCTAAGAGAGTGGAGCCAACCTTTGGCTCTTTCTTTCAATGAGAAGGGAAACAATCTAAGTTTGATAACATCCTTTGACACATTGTTGTATTGCAAGGTAGCAACAACTTCATCAAACTCTTTTAAGTGTAAATATAGGCTCTCAGAATCTAGCCCATGGAACTTTGGTAAAAGTTGAATTACCCCCGGCTTTATATCAATATGCCCCCCGGTGGTTGGTAAAACCACGCAAGAGGGTGTAGTCGTATGGGCCAATTATAGGTAGTCACATAAAGTTCTCATTGAAGGAGAATTGCACACCTCATTTTCTCCTATTCCCTCTTAATTTGGTCACGTTCTCAACGGGACATAAACTACACAAGTAATGATCTAAACTAAACCTAACCCTAAAACAAAAAAATTTAATTAAACAAAAATTTGAAAAACAAAAAAGCTATAAAAGTTTTAAGTTAGAAGGATAATACCCAATTAGCTTTGAATTAGGAGAATTTCCTACAAAACAAAGCAACTTGTTAGTTCTAGAAAATCAAAGAAAAACTTGTCCTAGGAAATCAGTAAAACCTAACTAATTACTTCTACTTCTATAGCCACTAAAATAATTTAGAACCGTTTAACCTAGATTCCCCGACAACGATGTAAAAACTTGTTCGCTCGCCTCAAGTGCAAGGCTTGCGATGTAGTAATAATCTCTGTGAGAACGAAGTCGATCCACAGGGAATTGGGGAAACCAATTCTAACTATTCCAACAACTTCAAATTCAATTAATTTGTGATTTCAAATTCATAAACTAACTTAAAACAGTAATTTTGTAAAAATATGTAATTTAATGAAACTAAGGCCTCTAGGATCCACTTGTAGTAGTCCCATGTGAATTCATTCATCCAAGCATAACACAACTAGATTTGAAGTTCTATCTCTCTTCTAGTTCGAAGATTTAGCAATCAAACAAAAAAATCTCCACTTAAGCCAAAAAATAAGATTCTAATTCTAATGAAGCACATAGAATCTGAATATGAGCCTTCGAAGTAACAACCATGCCAATGGACTATGGTATGCTCAAGGATTACTACAATTCGAACCTAATCAATCCAAATATGATAATCACAGAGAATTACAAGGAACCCATGTCCGAACACATGAACTCTCATAAAACATCGAAAAATACCAACTTTATTCAAACTAGAACTTAAAAATCAAAACTTTAGGTAGAGTACTCGAATCAAACGAATTCTACATGATAACTAACTACAAGCTTCACCTCTTAGACTTAACTAAGAGGTTCTAGCCAAGCATTATCACGCTTCCACTAAAAACAGTGAAAAGCTAAAGAAAAATATGAAAAACAGGATTCGGGAGAGTTGTAGACACTCCACGACAATCCTCTTCACCTCTATGAAGTCCTTAGGCTTATATGATGCCTTAGCTACGAAACCTATGTACCTTTTATGGATTTAGAGCTCCACCAACTCAGAAAGTTCCAAAAATCATAGCTTGCTTACGCAATTGCGCTTAAAAAAATCGGAGCTTGCTGAGCAAGATGTTATTAAAACACATGGCTGACCGGTCTTGACCGGTCAGACCCCTTAATTGGGTGTCCAGAGAGTAGAGAAGGGAGGGCCTTCACATGGCTGACTAGCCTTGACCGATCGGACCTGCGTAGGCTTGAGTCCAGCAAGCTATACATGGGGGCAACGGGGTGGCCGACCGGTCTTGACCGGTCTAGCCCTCTATTCTCTTTGATTTTCTTTCTTTCTTTCTCTTTCTTCTCTTCTTGTTTCTTCTTCCTTCTTTGCCCCACCTTGGTCATCATCAAGGGCCTTCTAAATGAGGTCTTTTGAACATCAATTGGGTGAAATCCCTCTCTCATTCCTTGGGCCATCATCAAGGAACTTCTAAATGGAGTCTTTTAGTCATAAATTGGGTGAAGTCTCTCTCTCATTCCTATATCCACAAAACATGCATTAGGTAGGACTTTTAGACATGCAAATCATGCATACAATGTGGTATAATGGGCTAGAATATGTATAAATTAGAGGCTCAACAATAGGCATGGAAGAAAATTTCAAGTCGAATGGATTATGGGAACCATGTGATCTAAAAATCAAGGGTCTTAACTAGTGGCGTTTTCATTATTATTTCCATTCTAAGAGTTTTGAGAAATATGAGGGTTCTATATGATTCTAGGCATGTTTTTAAGTATATATTACAAAAACAAAAGCCATATCAAATTCATTACAGATAAATAGTTATTAACAAATTAAGTTAAAATTCACGTTAATTAAAGGAAACACACATAACTACCAATATGATAAGCTTAAGCTAGTGTTGGGCCCACAAATGTTCATAACATTGGAAACACACAAAATAACCCAAAAAAACATGAAAAGATGGATTAAATCAAAGAAAAATAAGAAAATTTACATTTGTTATGTTGCTTGCGCATACCTGGGACGCGCATACCTCCCAGGCATGCGCATGCATCCCTGCAACATGAACATTGTTAATAAACTGGTTACAGAATCCATGCATTCCTAAAATTTCTTGCGCATACCCTAAAATTAGTTGTGTATACACCAAAGCTGCTTGCACATGCCTAAAATTGCTTGCGCATGCCCTCGAAGTATGCGTATGCCAGTCTAAGGCATGCGCATAACAACTAGATGGCTGATTTCACCTATAAATACCCCAGTACGTCTTTGTGATGGAGAGAGAGAAGACTCTTACTCAAACTCCATGCCAGAGTGTCCCGAACATTCATAAGCTCTTATCAAACCCTTCACCGAAAACCTCGTCGGAACCCAAAACCCATTGTCGGAGTCCTCACCGGAGCTACGTCATTCCAATGTACTAGGTGAAAACCCTTGCGCATGCCAGATTAGACTAATTTCATCATCTGAGTCAGAAAATGTCTTTGCGCATGCCTCGGACAGCCTTGCGCATGCCTCAGATTCCTCTGCGCATGCTCAGGATGCCTTCGTGCATATCCCAAAGACTTAAGAAAGATGTTTTCCCAAAGAAACTTCCTTGCACTTGCCTCAGATCCCCCTGTGCATGCTTTGGACATCTTGTGCATACCTCAAAATATTTACGATGAACATTTTCTCATAAAGTAACCTTGCACATGCCTCGGATGCTTGCGCATACCTGAGATGTTTGCGCATACCCTGGATGCTTGCGCATGTCTCCAAGACATGCGCAATAGAAGTTTTCACTTTTAAACCATATTATTTGATTGTTCTTAATGCTTAACAATCATATTCTTGGTATTCACGCACGTGCCCCCCTTTCATGAACAATGTTGGGTGTCAGAATGCATCATCCGACATAAGGCGAAGTATGGAATATCCCCGTATAGGACCGTCAGCATCCAGAATCATGCAAGTTCATGTACAATTATATATATTATTTCAATATGACCTGATTAAGGTTAAAAACTAAGCAAATGGGATTATAGTTACCACAATACACCGTATCAAAGAGTTCCAACTCTTTACAAAGCAATTGTTATGAACTGCCATAATAAAACAGTCGATGCCCTACCCATCCAAACGGCATACGTCAGTTGGACTGCTCAGGTACAAACAACTGTAGATCGATTTTCCCGAGCTCACCTGTCCAAAAATGACAGGAGCAGGCCCAAAGTCGCACCCTCTCAGTTAAGAACCCTAATGGTCTCAGTTCGGATCTCCGGTTAAAACATGGGACATAGACATCCGACCTGTCTACAAAGATGGCTCAGTCTATAACAAAATAAACGCAAGTCTCTACAACCACGAACTCTAAGACCATAGTCCCTGCTGACTAGTCTTTTGCCTTTTAATCAAGGGCCATCGATCATTTTATGTAATTAAGGGCTTGTGCCAGATCACGGCTCGGAATGTACAAGATCTCAAAATCTCTGGAATAAAATTCGCCTTGCGATATCTCTTCTCTTATGTACTTTTGTGAATGCATGTGATTGTCTATGAATGTTTCCAATACTTAGAACCCCATAACAACATTACCCAGAAAATGTCATTATACCATTTTCTAGTTTTAACAGCTAGTAACAAAAAATCTGAGGTGTTATATAGACTCAAGCCAAAGACAAGTTAAGAAGTGGAAGGAAAGACTTGAGGACTAAGACCAAATTTATGAAAAAAAAGAAGAAATTAGAGTTAAAAAGATTTATGAAAAAAAACTGTGAAAACAATAAAGTTATAAGACCTGAATTGGCTAGAAAAGTCAAAGTGTAGAACTACAGGGCCAAAAAAACAGTATGCAAAAGAATTCAACCCTGTTGTTTTTCTTTTGTACTATTTCTAACCCTATCAACCGATCGATGCTCAATTTCGATCGGTCGATTTTGCATGTCGATCGACCAATTTTACATGTCGACTGATAAAAAATTGACAGAATCCGTTGTCCTAAAAAGTGCAATTTTGCCCGATCGAGGCCAATTTGTCAACCGGTTGACAGGTGAGGTCGATGTGTGATTTTCTTATTTTACGTAAATTGAAGGTCGGTGGTCAATTTTTCCATATAAAGATATGGTTTTTTACGTTCCAAATCATCCTACAAGACCTAGAAAGCGGAGGAAGGAGAGTGATTCGAAAGTGGAGGGTTCTACATCGGGTTTTTCTATTTTTTTCATAGTTTTTTAGTTTTATTTTCTATTTTTTAAGATATTTTAATTTAACCACATTGATGGTTGGCTAAACCCCTTAGCTAGGGCTAAGAGGTGAAGATTGTAGTCCTTTAATGCTTTAATTCCTAGTTATTCAAGTACTTGATTTAATGTTGGATTTTCAGATTCTAGCTTGAATAAAGTTGATAGTTTTAGAGAATTCTAAAGGTCGTTTATGATTTATATTATGTAAGATGCTTATGAGTTTTTGAGATTAATCAGATTGATTTTATTGCATTTGATTAACGAAAACCCTAGCTCTATCCTTTTTTCCAGATACAGTGGATGTTTCAAAGTTCCATAGTTCGAGTTCTCAGATCTCTACTAAACTGAAGTTCTGAAAGTTCAAATCATTGTTTGGTTGATGAATAGGTTTTATTTATGTTATATTCTGATTGGATAGAGATAGGACATCGATTCCAATTGAGTTATATGTTTGAATTGGCAAATTAGTATTGAGAAGTGATTATCAGTGGATCCGTGGTGCTCTAGTGCTTTAGTTTCCTATATTTTCTTAACCTTAGATTATTTATATTTCTGAAATCACTCACCTTGCTATAAATCCAAAATTAGTTAGTTATGCTAATTTGTGTTTGGAATTGTTACTTTAACTCCTTGAGGACGATCTCAGTCTCAACCAAATTATTATTACATTGTGACCTTGCACTTTTTTGGATTTAGGGTATTTTTCTATGTTATTTTGAGATTTCAGCGTTGGAATTCGAACTACGGTTGTAGTAGCTACCGCTTGAAGTGTTCTGAAAACTAGTTGATTTTTGGCATTTTTTATGTTGTGATTAGAACTTCAGGTTTCAAAGAATTCACTTGAAATGCTTCAAAACCAGCAGATTCTATACATTTTTTTCTCAATGTTGGTGTCAGAACCATCAGATATTGATTTTATGCATTTTTGTTTGAAATTCTCTGGAAACCATCAGATTCTATATAAATGCTCTGGTTTTTTGGTTTTTTAACTTCGGATGTGATTCATTTCGATTGAAATGCTTTGAAAACCCACATATTTTATAATTTTCTTTGAGTTTTCAATGTCGGTTGTTGAACTTCAGGTGTTCGAGATTTGACTCGACATGATCTGAGGACCAATGGATTTCATTCGGTTTCCAAGCTTTAAACATTGTAATTACAACTTCAGATGTCTGAAATTTCTTTTAGGATTACTCTAGAAACAAGCAGATTAAGTGAATTTTCTGAGTTTTCAATGTCAGAATTAGAACTTTGGATGTAAAAGTGTACACTTGAAGTGCTCTAAAAACCAGCAAATTTGATGAATTTTCTCAGCCTTCCAATTTTGTAATTAGAACTTAGGATGTCTTAGATTTCACTTGAATTGCTCAAACAATCCACCAGGTTTGCTACATTTTTATTGGCTTTAGATTAGATACTCCTTAAACTCACCCATACGTGGGCCTGTAACAACAAGATGACTGTTATGCATTATCTTTGCGAGGTAGTACTTTCTGCCATATGATGAATTACTTTTTACTCCTATAGGGTTTTCTTAGCAATATAAAGCCATCTGGTGAGTTTGTGTCACGCCCCAAACCCGGGGACCGGGCTCACTAAATTTTCCATCACCGACCTTGGTGCCAACAGCCTCCGTAGTACCCCATTCTTGGCTCCTAGCTCTCATGTGCCAGGTTCCGATCCTGGGATCCTACCAGAGGATTTTCAGGGTAAATTTTTTTTTATATAGGAGCATAATCAAAACCATAAAACATCATCAAATATCCACTAATAAGTTTGTTGAGTACAGTACTGGAAAGGGAAATACAACATGAATCAGAAGTCCAAAATATCAGGTATATGAACCGCGCTGAACGCTGCTGATATGCTCTAGTACCTGCAGTATAAACAAACGCGCATGAGCTTCCTACGAAGCTCAGTAGAGTGCGTGTGTGCGCGTGTGATGCATATGACAAGTATACAGATATCAGAGTAAGCGAAAGTAGTAGAGGGCTAAGTTACTAAGTTTATGAATGCTATCAGCCATCCCAAGGCTATGCGATGCAAGGGCCTACATGGCCGAGTGTTACATGCTAGAGATGCAATGCAAACACGTCAATCCTCAACTGATCCACATATCAAAATAGTTCTCATTTGGGACATCACCGGGGTCTAGTATACTCTAATACTGGCCGCCGCACATTGCGCGCATAACCAAGCGAGTAGAAAAGACCTCACTATCCGCCTCGTCAGTGGTATGCCGATGCCCACCCAGCTCGTCGATAGCGGACCCATTCCATGAGCTGATCAGACTCGACCTAGCTTACAGCCCACTGCACCTGGGCGGATAAGGTCACACCCCTTTCCAACCGACCTCGACACAGTGGGAGACGTGGCCTACTGGTATTTGGCACACGGGCGCTCATGTTATCCACTCGGTCTCGACGCTGGAGCATCCTACTGGTACCACAGGGTTTAGGGACTTTCACCCAAGGACATCCATAGCGCCCATGTACTAGAACAAGTTTCTGGTGTCCAATACTGCCAACCATGATGTGACTATGGTGGCCACCACCCCGATGCTGCTAGGGTGTGAAAGCGATCGTGACATACATAATGCGAAATGCATGAGTCATACAATCCAAATCATGCACCAAGCTTACGCATACTGCGCAATCATGTGGGGCGACCCTGTCTCGCACAGGTCCCCTAAGTATAACAAGCCACTAGCATATGCTATGGTTAATCATGATCCATAACAGGCATACAAATGATGCGTATGGGCATATGAATGAGCATGGTATTCATTATACTAAGCATGTTATCAGTGTGACATATCAAGCTAATCATACTAGCATGTTACCAAACATATCATGTAACATTAGCCTTAAAAGGCCCAATATATACGGAGAGTGGGACCCGGACGGTGGGTCCCATTGGAAATGTAAAGGTCTTCGTGGCGTAGCCCACTTGAGACCACATCGGCCCCATACTTGGGCCTGCACATACAAGATAGGCCGTCAAAATATGTGTACAACATGGATAAAACATATATATCAAGAAGAAACCATGGTAGGCATCAATAACCACTATTCCCTGCGGGTGTGGTCCATCTAACATCTGAATTTGCCTCATTTTTGGGGCCGTATCTAAAATAATATGGAAAAATAGATAGGCATCATGAATAAAACAGATACATCATGGTGGAGCTAATAGATACATCACGTTGGGACCCATAGGGTGGGCCACCTGCTGGGCAGCGTGGTACCCAACTGGTTCCAAGAAGTTTTGAATCAAGCAGATATTTGTGTTTTCTCCTTCATCCATGTCCATGTGATCTTATGAACAGATTGGATGGCAAATAAACATCACTGTAGAACCTGAAAGGGGTTTCAACGTTTGAAATCATCATCCCCACTGTGGCATGGTCCACTTGACATTAGGATATGCTTAAATTTTGGGCCCAGCCACTTATGAATAGGTTGGGTGACCAATAAACATCATTGTAGGACTGGGAAGGTTTCAACGGTGGAGATCATTATTTCCACTGTTGTCCCTTGGCATGGCCCACTTGCCATTTTGGATATGCTTAAATTTGGGCTCAGCCACTAAAATGAGCTGGGAAAAACATATGGACGGAATAGGTAAGGCACATACATTCTAGGTGGGCCCAACGAATGGGGCCCATGGGGTGACGCCCAGAGAGACTATGCTGTTGGGCAGTAGCGTCCCCTGGACGTTGTCTGTCCAGCAGCCAGCATTTTTTTTTATTTTTATTTTTATTTTTATATTTTTTTATTAATACTCTCAACAAGTGGGGCCCACAGAAGTTTCCGATCAAGCCGATATTTTTGTTTTTCCTTCTTCCATGCATGTGTGAACTTATGAACAGGTTAGATCTCAAATAAACATCATGGTGGGCCATAAGAAGGTTTCAACGATAGGGCCACTGTCCCTACTGTTTTCTGTGGTGGGGCCCCCTTGAGACTTGGATCTGACTCAATCTTAGGGTCATGCCCTAAAATGATCTCCCCAAAAGGATGGACAGTGTGGATACAGCACATGCATCATGGTGGGACGCACGAGTGGGCCACCAGCTGGCACGAGCCAGCGTCCTGGTCGCTGGTACTACCAGCGTCAGCGACGCTGCCTCTTCTTGTTTTCTTTCCTTTTTTTGTTTTATTGCACTTATATCATGTGGGGCCCACATGGGACTGATCCACTCCGTTCATCAGGTTCCCCATCTCATGGGGGACCCAATAAGCCCAATATTGGATATGTGAATCGGTCTAGAAACATCAAAGTGGGTCGAAGAATTTCTGACAGTAGAAATCATTATTTCCACTGTTTTATGCGGTGCGGTCCACTTAAGATTTGGATCGGCTTCATATTGTCCCTAGCACTAAAATGATCTGGGAAAACAGATGGACGGCGTGGATTATACACAAACATCAAGGTGGGTCCCATGAGTGGGGACCCATTAACGGCGTCCAAAGTGACGCTGGACGTTCCAGCATCAGAACGTCCAGACGCTGGACGTCCATTATTTTTTTTTTGTTTTGTTTTTCTTTTTGAGGTTATTTCAAGTGGGGCCCACTTAGGGACGATCCACCCCCTTCATCATGTTCCCCAGCTCATTGGGGACCTAACAAGCCCAATATTGGGTGGGTGATGTGGTCCACAAACATCACGGTGGGCCCAAGAAGTCTCAACAGTAGGCTTCATTGGCCCCACTGTTTTCAATAGTGTGGTCCACCTGAGATCTGGATCTTCTTCATTTTTGGCGTCCAGCCATAAATTAGGCTGGAGAAACGGACAGACGGTGTGGATCAACTCATACATCAAGGTGAGTCCCACGTGTGGGGACCCTGCCCAACGCCCAAAAGGCTTCCCTGCTGGGCAGCAGCGTCCTCTGGACGCTGTCTGTCCAGTGGGTAGATTTTTTTTTTCTTCTTTATATATATATATATATATATATATATATATATATATATATATATATTACTATAATTATTATTATTAAGCTGTGGGGCCCATTCATGGATGATCCACTCCATTCATCTAACTGTCCATCACAAGGTGGGCCCAAAAGAAAACAAAGAAAAGGAAGTAAATTAAGAAAAATGCGGGGTTTATGCCCCTTGCACTCACCTCGATGGATGGTTGGACGGTTGGATTGGATCGGGTTGACGATCGGATGATCCGGACGGTCCGAATGATGGTTGAGGTCCTCCAAGCTTGGATCTCTACCCTCAATCTCTCTAATCTCTCTCTACTTCTCTCAAATCTTTCTCTTTCTCTCTCCTCTCAAATCTCTTTCTCTCTTTCTCTCCTCTCTCTCTCAACCAAGGTGGACAACAATGTATACAACACATCTATCAAGGTGTATCAAGGTGGGAGCCAAGATGGGCCCCATGGCCTTTGGTTGGATGGAAAATTAAACATTACAATGGCCCCAAGGAAGGTTTCAAAGGTGGGTGCTCCATTCAAGGACCGGGTGGTTTAATCATACACCAGTATGCCGAATACCAAATGGCGGTGTTTTCCACTGCACGTGGTCAGTTTGGAAGGAGGTCTGACCTAACTTGCCGAAAGAGTGTTGGCAAAGTGGGTTGAGTTTGACCAGCTGTGAGTAGGTCCGCTATTGCACCAAATAGGCTCTGGCATTCTACTGGTGAGTAGTGAGGTCTGTGAGACCCCGGTGATGTTCCGCTTCAGAGATGGTATTGGTATCACTGTATGGTGTTGGACGGTCCTGACGTGGGCGGGTGTGATGCGGGCGGGGCTGTAAGCCTGGGCAAGCTACCACACTAGGCGAGCTACCAGTTCCGAGTCCTGCATTGCTTACGTGATTGCGTTATGACTATTCGTATCTGGACCACTGTACTGAGAGGTGGTGATTTGCATACATGCATTGGATCATTATATGCGACATTAGGCCCTGTAGGCTATTGCATAGTATGAGTATATAGCCTTGGTAGGCTAGTTACCTGTATTGCATGCTTGCATAGCCATGGCAGGCTAGTTACCTGTATTGCATGCTTGCATAGCCATGGTAGGCTAGTTATCTATATTGCATGCTTGCATAGCCGTTGTAGGCTGGTTATTCATATCATATGATCGTGTAGCCTAATTAGGCTAAGTTTTGGTTTAGATTTCTCATCATGCTTTACTGCTTACTCTGATACTTATCATGTTTGTCATACTCATTGCGCACGCACACACGCACTCACAAAGCTTCGTTCAAAGCTTATGCACGTTTGTTACGCTGCAGGTTATACCAGAGTGTATCAGCAACGTTGAGTTGGAGTTGGGAGTGCAGTAGCAGGAGGTGCTGGATTGTGCACAGTTTTTATATTTACGCATTATGTATTTACTTTTCAGTACTGTATATAAACGAAATGATTTAGTGGAAATATTGTGTTTGTCTTTGATGGTACTCATATGGTGATGCTCATGTTTCAAAAAAAAAATCAGACCCTAAAATCCTCCTTGTGGTATCCCAGGATCGAAACCTGGCGGGTGGGGTTAGGATCCGAGATCGGGGTACTACGGAGGCTGCCACGTCTGAATTCGGGTTACAGCGAATGGACGTCGAGAACCGAATTTGGGGCGTGACAGTTTGTATTTATAGTTCCAACTAGAACGATCTTATCACTATCATCTAATCCTTATCCAACTAACTGGGTTGGCTAAATGGATCATTGGCTGCTGCTTGTAACAAACCATCCAAAAACTAACGGGGTTGGCACAATCATATCAAATTTTTATCTTTATCCATATAGCTGGTGCTTGGAACGAACTGGATTCATTGAGTGTCTTCATTTTCCTAAAATATTGTGTGAATTGGAGTTGACATATATTTTAGATAAGAGTGGCAAGTAAAATTACGTTGTCTTTCTTCATTCTAAGTTTTCTTGTATTGTTGCTTCAATTAGTCGGATCTCTTGCTTGAAGCTTCCATCATAAATGACATATAATTGTGGCCACTTATAACGCCCCATATTTTTAGTAGAAATAATTTATTTTATCTATTTATATAAGTATTTATTTAATTATTTGATTATTTAATTTTTATTCAAAATTTAAAATTGATAAATTCATAACAAATCATCCGCGGAAATTCAAAGAGAGATCCTTTTGTAAAATTTACCTAGAATAATCTCTAGAATAATATAGAAGCATCAAATTTTGAGAAACTCTCCCGTTTTACATTTATTACGAAAATGCCACTAAATAAACCCCACATTTTAATTAGACTAATTTTCCACATTCCATTTAGGCTGAGACTTTAGGAGAACTCTATCAGGCCCAAAATAACCGTACACGTCAAATTTCGGCCCTTAGATCATAGTACAAATGTCCCGATCAGAAAATAGCCAATAAATGGCCCACCTCAGCTCAGAATTGTCCCACATTTCACGTCAACGGTTATTTTCATCTCACCGACCTATTGGACGGAGCGAAAAACTCCAATCCATCATAGTGGACCCCACCTGTCAAGCCTGTGCGTTACGCACGATTTCCGTACGTAAAAAGGTAGAAGTTTTTTTTTCTTCCTTCTTCTTTGGCATCCGTCCACTGCCATCTTGGTGACCCACACCGTCCTCCAGGATGGGCCCCACAACCAGATCCATTCCGCTCATTTGTTTTGCATTCCACCAAAACCCATGCCCCCGAAGTTTTGCTACTTTCCTCGATCCATACGGCCCGCTACACTCTCACCATTCAAAGCCATTGCTTTAAAAAATGTTATAGATCGGGGCCGTTCCTTTACATGAGTGCCTGGGATTGAAACCACGACTTCTTATGGACCCTACCTTCCTCTTGGACGGTCTCCATGAGATATAGGTCATTAGAGGAGGACCCACTACTTTCCTTCTCCAATTAGGAAACCAATCCCATTTTGCGTTGGGAAACCAATCCCATTTTACGTTGCATCGAGCTCGAGGCTCCATATATGGCTCCCTTAGACGTCCTCTACTCTATAGAAAACCCTACGAGAGAGAGAGAGAGATCGACAGTAGAGAGAGAGAGAGAGATCGAAAGTGAAGAGAGAGAGAGAGAGAGATCATGGGAGGAGAGAGAGAGGAGAACCCATGTTCTCTTACTGTAACTTCTAGTTGCTATTCCCTTTCTTTCTAGATCTGCTGTTGAGAAGTGGTAAGTTACATCTATTTCCTAGATTTATCCCTACTCTCTAACCATAGATGGAGATTTAATCGTAGGTGATTATTTGTGAAGATCATATCCTAACCATGTAATCTATGTTAAACATGTTAGGGTTGAACTTAGGAGGGTTTTCACGACTCTAACAATATCTCGAATCTACCAATATTAGAGGTAATGATTTCCTTCAAAGTATAGCCACAATAATATTGATTTATTTAACCATCTTACGCATAATATAGGGAGTTTTTGCTACGTTGTTATATATGATCTATGATTATTGAATTTTTCCATGTGAACATGAGTTGATGTATGGAATACTTTAATAAACTCTTGCTGAATTTTTATTTGATATGAACCATAATGTGTGATGTGTGTTTTGAAAGTGAAATCATGACATTATACATGCCTACATGAGATATATGTGAAGTTTATGCTTAAGAAATGATGTTTATATGCTTATGGTATGTATGATGAATAGAGTGTTATGTGATACGGGATTACTGATGTGGATGTTTAATCAGTGGATGCCCTTTGCCCCATAAGTAATATAATTGTACGTTAAAGAGGATTGAACCATGAGGATTGTGTTGGATGGAATAATTTGGCAAAGCCATATGAATGTATTGTTGGTGAGTTGCCAACGGATCTAAGAGTGAATGTTTGAGATGAATCCTTAAGAAATTGTCGATATTTGCATGCCATGTACTTTGTCTTGACTATGATGTGTACGTCCTTTCATGGTTGGCCCCCGTTGAAGGGAAACGACTATTCTACGTCATGATGAACCGTGGGATGGGGTAAAGAGTGACCGTTGATCTTAAACATCATTAAATTGACTGTATGTTAAACTACTTAAATAAATATGAAACTAATCATGCATGCACGGGACCTGACTTGGTGGGTCAGCCCTGCGGGCGCTACGGCGCTTGCTTATGGTCGTGTGGTGGGTTGCTATCACCTCCATTGGCTGGGTTTGTTGACATGAAGTTGTAGAATTACCCGCTTCATCGTGGACTCTGGTGACTAGTGACTAGTGAGAAGAGTTGGATTAAGTCCCGTCTCATTAGTCAGGGTGCCTTAGCCAGAGCATGCATATCATGCATTGCATTAAATAAGATTTCTCATGTGTGTTTTGAATTGGGTATGCTCTTTGTGTTTAAAATATTGTTGTACTATTTTTGGTGGGTGACCCTTACTGAGTTGATCGCGAGCAACTCACATCCTTCTGGGACGGTATTTTTAAAACACCATTCCAGACATTGCAGGTAACGATCCAGTAGATGAGGCCGATTTATAAGGTGAGGAGTATGAAGGCTTGTGGCAGCAAATGGCAGACGATGAAGCCGAAGTAGCATGAAGATGTTTTTTTTTAGTTTCTTAGTGGAGTAAATTTAATTTCTCTTAATTATGTAATAAGTCTCTCAGAGAAACACTAGCTAAAACATTGAGTTGGACATGATTTCTTTTCATTACATTAGATTGAGAATCTAGAGTAGAAAGTTATGGAATAAGAACATTAATTTTTCGTCGTTATGATATGAATGCCACACATGTATGTGTTTACGGGTGAATGTGTGGAAACGCAACCCTAACACATATGAGTTAACATTAAAAAATTTGGCCAATTGTGTCATTTATGAGAGTCTAAATTTTGGGGCGTTACAAGTTGGTATCAAATCATAAAACGGGACCTTGGGCGTGACCCAACCCATCGCATAATGAATTCACCTTAGGGATTAAGCCCCTGAAACTAGTGATAAATTAAATCTAGGAACGTCCACGAATGGTTGTATGAAGTGCTCAAACTTAGAAACCCACACTTAGGTTTCCCTTGGAATCAATAGTGTAGCTGTTGGACATAGAGATGTGAGTTTAGGCTCTTGTAAGGAGAACTCCCACATACCATTTATTTTTTGGAGCTCTTATTCATTCCCCATACCTATCTCAGCACAGCCGCTGAGTAGAATAGTGTAACTCTATCGGAAAACACAAGTTTCTAATTTTTCCATGATTTTCGCCCTTAGGACAGATTGTTCGACCTATATGTAATGCTACAGTTATAGATGGACTTCCAGAGAGTATAAAAATTCAAAATTTTATTTTTATACTTATAACTTAACCTAGAATACCTCTGTAAAATTTTAGATAAGTTGGATGAACACAAAAATCAGGAAAATTCCGTTAATGGGCGAGATCCTGCAAAAATCAGTGCTGATCTGCAGCAATGTTTGAGGTAACAGCGGTCAGCACTCCAGTTTACATTCCTAATTTTAATCTGAAATTTTTTTTGAATGTTCCTCATCTAATATAATATTTATGTTTCAAATTACAGAGAAAACGAACGTCTAGGTTGAAAGATAAAATTCCGGGAGTGCAATCAGGTGCTGCACATCAGATTCGTGAACCTTACCATAGGTGAGCCCCGAAACCTCCTCATCTTAGTTCGTAGATACTAAATACCACTCCAAAACCCTTACCTAACTCTATAAATGATTATTTTTCAGTTGGTGATGGCCCCAAAAAAGAAGAAGAGTGTAAAGTCCATCCCCACAACTACTTTCCGACAGGAACCACCATCTGAGGACGATGCCTCACCTCCTCCTAACCGGCCCACAACCTTGGGAAGCCATATTTGGAGCTTTCGACCGGCTAACAGGCATGATGCACCAACAGCAAATACAACAGCAAGAGTAACAAGCTAGACACCAGTTCCCTTTGGAAAGACTCGTGACCTTTATGACACCGGGCCAAACCTCGACTCAAGTGCTACCTACACCTCAGAACCAGTCAGAGGCCCAAGTACCAACTGTAACACCCAGTCAAGCATCACCTATACCTCAGGATAGCCCAGAGGCCCGAACACCACCCCAGCACCCAATCAAGCGCCACCTGTGATGCAGCCTAGATTTGCCCTACCAGAAGAAACTATATTCATAGAAAAGTTTATGAAGCTGCGTCCAGAGCCATTCGTTGGTAGCCCTGAACCGACCAAAGCAGACTGTTGGATTAAACAGATGGCAAAGAAGCTAGACACCATAGCATGCCCCCTCCATCAAAGGGTCACGTTAGTTGCCTACATGTTAGAAGGACCTGCTCACGTATGGTGGGAAGCGACTAAGAGATGGGCCCCAGCAGATTATCAGTGGACATGGGAGACCTTTCGTGTCAAATTCCATGATAAGTACTTCTCCGAAGCCTATCGAAAGGAAAAGATGACGGAATTCTTTAAGTTAGAACAAAGAAGCATGACTGTAGCCCAATATGAAGACAAGTTTGCAGAATTGGCAAGTTATATGCTTAAAGCAGTGAAAGATCCAGAATATAAGATCCATAAATTTCAAGAGGGATTAAGGCCAAGCATCCGGTCCAAGATTAGTATACTAAAACTCCATTCGTACGAAGAAATTGTGGACTGTGCTATGATAGCAGAGAAGGACACAGAACGTTACTTACAACATCGTAATCAAGCCAGGCCAGCAACATTAAAAAATAGGGTACCACCAAGTATCCCACCTATTCCTGAGAAGAGACTCAAGCCAGCTTACCATCAGAACAATGTGCTCGAACAACGTCAGACTCAAGAGAAGAGAGGCTGCTTCTATTATGGGAAGCTAGGACATCGGATCGCGGACTGTTATAAGAAGATAGCAGATGAAAAGAAGGCAGCTTCGCATGGAGACAACCGAACTCAGCGACCTCAGGAAACACCATACCCAGCACAACTTGCTCATCCTCCAGCGCAGAGAAAAGAGACATCGGGCTCGAATAAGAGGAATTAGGGCCGTCTTTTTGCCATGGCACCGCCAGACAATGTGGCAGAAGAACCTCGAGCTGTCGAAGGTACAATTTACATTCATGATGTTCCTGCTGTGATTTTATTCAATAGTGGCGCATCTATTAGCTTTATCTCTGCATCTATGCTAGCACAATTAAACCTTCGGATTGATCGCTTAGACGAATCAATTGTAGTAGTTACAACCATAGGTCGAATTGTGGAATTGAGAAAGGTATGTCGAGAATGTCCTTTGACTATGGCAGGGCCACTTTCAAAGCCGATCTAGTGGTAACGAATATGAGATCATTCGATGTGATTTTAGGTATGGACTGGCTTTCTAAACATTTTGTGAGCTTGGATTGCCACGCTAGGACTATTTCTCTAGCTCTCCCTGGTCGAGACCCATTAGTCTTCCAGGGCAAGAAGAGGAAGGAAGTGATTGAACGTTTGATGAGCATAATAGAAGAAGAGCAGCCCGAGTTAACTGTTGATCGAATTCCTGTAGTGGCAGAGTTTCCAGAAGTTTTCCAGAATATTCCCGGGTTGTCTCCTGAGCGTGAGGTAAACTTCACTATTGATCTCATGCC